>VZQC01000763.1:742799-834311 GCA_009823505.1 Rhizomys pruinosus | reverse complement strand
GCAAATATGGGTCTCCCTGAGTCAAGCAAGACTCCACCGTCAGCACCAGATACACCTCACCTGCCTGGAAATACTGTGCAGCAGAGGCAGCCATGTGCCTGTATATCCCAAATCTAATTGGCTATTGGCTCTCCCCTTGGAGAAATAACCCATGGCTGATGCCACAAGCTTACATCCTCTACAGGTTAGATGTTATAAGCCATTTTTTCCTTATTTTAAGAACTCTCTGTTCTATAACATTTTGAATCAGTCATTGGTTTTCTGTTTTCTGCTTTTTTTGCTTTTTTTTTGTTTGTTTGTTTTGACAGGGTCTTCCTGGTCCCACCTAGTCACTATGTGGACCAGGCTAGCTTCAATCTCCCAGAGATCTGTCTACCTCTGTCTCCCATGGGATGGGATTAACGGTACATGCCCCCACCTTGAAGACTGTTTTATTTTTCTTTTGTTTTTAATGTATATTTTTATTTAGTTTTGTGGATTTCATATAATAGAGTTTATTCAAATTTAGAGCCCCCACCCCATCTGAATCTCCCATAGTCCCCCTCTACCAAATTTCATGCTTCTGTCATAGACGTTAAATCCTATCCAGGTAAACATTTGTTCAGAGTTGTCCCCAGGTAAAATTTTATTGACTGGAGTCTAGTCAGCTTATCTAGATTCACTCTTTAAAGAAGATCTACTCTTTCTCACCCTGCAGTAATCAGTTAACAATAGTTTCTAGCCTAAGGTTAGGGGCTGCTGCCCATTTTCCCAGTTCTATGTTGGGTTTTTCTCTGATTGCATCATCATGGGTCTTGGGAATGCTGTCACCATGCTGCAAGTTCATATGAGCAACTTCCTGGGGGCCTGAAAGCTTCTGTTTTTTTTTTTTTTAATTTTTTAATTTAATTTTATTTCTGTATGTGTATGAATGTACTGTCTGCATGCAGGTCTGTGCACCCGTGTAGTGCAACGCCGCAGAGGTCAGAAGAGGGTCGTCTCGGATTCCCTTGGAACTGGAGTTCTCCTGGAATTGGAATTTCAGACGGTTTTCGGTGGCCATGTGGGTGCTGGGGATCGAACCCTGGTCCTCTGTAAGAGCGGTCAGCGCTCTTAACCACTAGGCCATCTCTCTAGCCCAAGCTTCTGTTTTCTTATGCTCAAGTACCAACCCTGTCTCTTACAATCTTTCATACCCCTCTTCTTTAATAGGCCCTGAGCTCTGGGTGGGTGAGATTTAGTATAGGAGACATTTCTAGGGGCCAACACTCTGCAGTCTGTTATTCTCTTAAACTCAGCTACTTGTGGCCTTCTGTGTGCATTGCACTCTGTTGGATGAGGAAGCTTCGCTGCTGACAGTTGTGGGATGCATTAATATTCTCTCTATCCCCTGTTCTACTATGTTCTATGAGCTGTAGGTGTAGAGATTCCACTGTAGGTGTGTCATTTAGGGCTGGGCATCTCTCAGACACATATTCTCTGTGTGTGACCAGTTGTAGCACTCTGCAACAGCCTTGATATGTTCCGAAAAGAAGCTTCTTTGATCATTGGTGTACACTACATCTGCCTGTAAATATAAGGATACATATTTGACATAGGGCAATAAATTTCATTTGTTTAGAGATATGACAGACATAGGGTTTTCTCTGGAATCTATAATCTCTCCAGCCATACGTATTTGGCTATAGTTACAGTGCCACTCATGAGTTCCCTCCAACTGAGAGGGTTTTAAGTGCAAAGAAATAGCTTTTGATTACCCCCTAGATAAAACTGCCCCTACAGCACCAACAGAGGTAGACTGCTATGCTTGCAGTTGTGGTTATTAGGGTTTACAACTGGGTTGGACCATTAACTGATTTCTCCCTTAGCAGCTTGCATATTGTCCTCTAGAATTATGAGAGCTGGTCTTCAGGGAGCAGGCTTCCAGGTTAGTTCCAGCTCCAGTGCTCCAAGTCCTGTGTGAGAATTATGTCTTGTCCTCAGTAATAGAGTCTTACCTTCAAGTTCTGTGAGGTAATCAAGAGCTGCTGGTGTTATTTTTGGAGTTATTACCTGGACGAACGACACCAAGGGAAGTTCCTCCTGTTTGACACTGTGTTTCTTGTTATTAGCCTTCCACTATACTCAGGCACCATGTTCATATATTGTATGTGCGTTTGCAGTAGATTTATGAGGCGATACATCTCTGTCTGGTTTTTGACACCATCTAAGGTTTATTTACCTCTCCTCTCTCTGTCCTTTTCTAGCCTCCTCTTCCTTCCCCTTTTTCCCAAATTTGTTCTTGATAATACCTGCCTAGTATTATCCCTCCTCTCTTGAGATCCTTCTTCCCCTTTAACCCCATGTTACCCTCCTCTTTTCCCAGTTGAATATCCCCATTTTCCCCATTTCTCTTTTAGTGACATCTGTTTCATACTGTCTTTCTCTGGGCTCTTTCTTTCCTTTTACCCTTGTGGTCACTTTCTGTCTTTCTAATTACTGAACTTACATCAGGATATATACTCATATATAATGATTTGGTGTTAAAATTCACAAATAAGGGAGAACATATGTTGTTGTTTTTCTGGCTCTGTATTACTTAATTTAGTATAATAGTTTCTATTACCATCCTTTTATCTGCAAATTTCATGATTTCATCTTTTGTTTTAATTCTGAGTAGAACTCCTTTGTGTAAATGCATCACGATCCATTGATGCAGTGCATGTTGCTTGCAATTTTTAGCTGTTGACAAAAGAGCAACAACAAAAATAGATGCATGAGTATCTCTGCAGTAGGATGAGTCCTTTGGGCATATTCAAAGGAGTAGTGTAACCAGATCATATGGTAGATTCATTTCTGTTTTGTAAAGAGGTCTCCACACTGTGTTCCATAGTGGTTGCAGGAGTTTATAATTACACGAGCAGTAAATGAGCTTTCTCTTTTCCCCACATCCTTGCCAACATTTGGTGTTTTATGTTCTCTTGATCTTAGGTGATGTGTCTGCAGTAAGATGAAATATTAAAGTGGTTTCAATTTACATTTTCCTAATTACTGAGGAACTTGTGCACCTTTTAAGCTGTTTCTCCACATTAATTTCCACAGTGTTTCAATCATTTGGCAATCCCAAAAGCAGTGACTGAGGCTTCCCCATTCCCTGAATGCTCAGCCACATTTGGGGTCATTTTTGCTCTTGATTTTAGCCATTCTGCCTCAAGAAATATAACATCTTAAAATAGGTTTGATGTGTAGTTTCCCAATTACTTAGGATTTTGAACAGTTTTTAAAGTGTTTTCTAACATTTTTATATCTATGTTGAGCTCTCTGTTCAGATCTATAGCCTATATTTTAATTGGGTCATTTTTGCATGATTTTTTTAGTTCTTTGTATATTATAGATATTAGCCCTCTCAGAGGTTTAAGTGGTGAAGATTTTCTCCTATTCTTTGGGCTTCCTCTTCACTGTTTTGTTGTACAGAAGCTTTTTAGTTTAATGAGATACCATTTATTAGTTGCTGACCTGAACTCCTCAGGGACTGTCATCTGGTTTAGAAAGTCTTTTCTTATACCTACATCCCGAAGGGTACTACCTATGTTTTCTACTATCAGTTTCAGGATTTCACATTTCACATTGATGTCTTTGATCAATTTGGACTTGGCTTTTGTTTAGGAAGATAAGTAAGGGTCTAATTTCATTCTTCTACTCATGAATATCCAGTTTTGCAAGCATCAGTTGTTCCACATGCTGTCTTTCCTCTAGTGTGTGTTCTTGACACCCTTGTCAAGAAATAGGTGGCTGAAAGTACTTGCCCTCATGTTTGGGTCTTATATTTTGTTCCATTGATCTACATTTGTGTTTCTGTGACAACAGCATGCTGTTTTATGACTATTGCTCTATAATACCATTTGGAAATATGGTGTGGTAATCTCTTGCATTTTGTTCTTTGTGCTCAGGATTGCTCTGGTTATACAAATTCTTTTTATGATTCCATATTAATTTTAGAAGTTTTCTTTGAAGAATGTCATGAGGATGTTGATCAGCATTTCATTGAATCCATACCTTGCGAAGTTAGGATGGTCATTTTCACTGTATAATTCCACCAGTCCATGAACATGTGAGGTCTTTCCACTTCCTTGCATCTTCCTCGATCTCTTTTTTTCCGAGACTTGGTGTTTTCTCTGTAGAAATCTTTAATGTCTTTGGTTAGATTTTTTCCTAGATATTTTGGGGGTATTGTGAGTGCTTCCATTAATTATTTCTCTGATTGTTCATTATTGACATACAGAAAGGCTATTTATTTTTTAAAATTGATTTTGTATCCTGACACTTTTCTGAAGGTGTGACTCTTTCTAGAAGTTTTCAGTTGGAATTTTTAGGCCCTTATGTGTAATATATCGCCAAATACACATGGCTGGAGATGGCACAGATCCTAGAGAAAACCCTAACCCTGTCATATCTCTAGACAAATGAAATATCTTACCATATGCCAAATATGGATCCTTATATTCCCAGACAAGTATACTCTAAATCACTCATCAAAGAAGCTTCTTTTTGCTATAGATGGAGGCTACTGCAGAATCCCACAACTTGTTAGACACAGAGAATATACATCTGAGAGATACCCAGTCCTACATGACATTTCTACAGTTGAACCTGAAGATAAACCTAGAAAAGACCAACAACATAGACAGACTCATAAAAAAACAAAGAAATTGGAACAATAATATAAAGATCCCCACCTAAAAAAAGCCCAGGGGGGATGGATTCCCCACAGAATTTTACCTGAGCTTCAAAGACCTCAAACAATAATACTTAAAATATTAAAAAAGATACAGAGAGAGAATCCAAAACCCTACTATTAAGCCAATATTACTCTAATAATGAAACTATGTAAAGACAAACTCACATTCCAGAGAGAGAGAGAGAGAGAGAGAGAGAGAGAGAGAGAGAAAGAGAAAAAGAAAAAGAAACAGAGACAGAGAGAGAAAGACAGAGGCAGAAACACTATAGGCCCATGTACCTAGTGATCATAGAAGCAAAAATTCTAAAGAAAATATCACAAATCGATACAGGTACACATCGAATAGTTCACCTATCATGACCAAGTTGGATTCATTACAGAGATGCAATTGTATTTCAATATATGTAAGTCAATAAAGGAAATAAATTATACAAATGGACTTACAAAGTCTTATGATTATCTCAGCAGATGAAGAAAGATCCTCTGACAAAATTCTACATGAACTCATGGTAAAAGTACTATAGGAAATTGGATTAGATGGCACACACTTCAATATAACTAAGGCTATATAAAACATACCCACAGCCAACATCATTCTAAACATAGAAACACTTAAACATTTCTATTAAAATCAGGAATCAGACAAGGCTGTACCCAGTCCTTTTCAAAATACTGCTTTGGCAATAAGACAAACAAAGTAAAATAAAAGGAGTACTGATTGGAAAAGAAGATGTCAGATTATCATAATTTACAGGCGATATATTACACATAAGGTCCTAAAAATTCCAACTGAAATCTTCTAGAAACAGTCACAACTTCAGAAAAGTGTCAGGATACAAAATCAATTTTAAAAAATAAATAGCCTTTCTGTATATCAATAATGAACAATCAGAGAAAGAATTAATGGAAGCACTCACAATACCCCCAAAATATCTAGGAAAAAATCTAACCAAAGACATTATAGATTTCTACAGAGAAAACACCAAGTCTCAGAAAAAAAGAGATCGAGGAAGATGCAAGGAAGTGGAAAGACCTCACATGTTCATGTGTTTACAGTGTCACCCATGAGTTCACTTCCATTGAGAGGTCTTTAATTCCAGTTAGATAGCTGTAGATTATACCCTACCTGCCCCCCAACCCCTCGATATCAGTGCCACTACTGCACCACGAGGGGAAGTTTGATGTGGCCTGTTGTTATGGTTATTAGGCTTAGGGCTGGGTTGACCATTGATTAATTTTCTCCCTTAGCAGCTTGCATATTATCCCCTAGAACCATGAGAGCTAAACTTCAGGTAGAAGACTTCCAGGTCAGTTCCTGCTCCATTGCTCCAATTCTGTGTCTGAAGTATGTTCTCTCTTCAGCAGTAGGGTCTTAGGATGTTTGAGTTCTGGGAGATAATAATGAGCTCTGGGAATACCCTGTGTTATTTTGGGAGTCTCTTGGACCACTCTGAGCAACCCCTCAAAGGGAGGTCTCTTCTGTCTAGCACTGTGTTCCTTGCAATACAGCCCCAGATATATATATAGGCACGAATATTCAGACAATGCATGTTCATTTCTCAGGAGGTTTCAGGGACAACACATTTCCCTCTGGCTTCCCTAGCTCCTCAGGATTCATTCTTCTCTATTCTTCTTCCACATCTGACCTACCTCTTTCTTCCACAGTACAAGCACTTCCTTTATATTCACTCTCCCCATTAACACCAATCTTCAAGTGTACTCTAGAAGTTTACTAAATTAAGGAAAAACATACCTATACACATTCAAGAAGCACTTAGAACACCAGTTAGACAGAACCAAAACAGAAACTCCTGACAACATATCATAGTGAAAACACTAAATGTACAGAACACAGACAGGATACTTAAAGCAGCTGGAGGAAAAACAAGACGTTACATATAATAGAAAACGCATAAGAATTACAGCTGACTTTTCAGTTTGAACTCTGAAAGCCAGAAGAGCCTGGAACAAATATTCCCAGGTCAAATGAGTATAGAAGCCAACTCCCAATACTCTCTCCAGGAAAAATATCTATCATAGTAAAAGGGGAACAGAAAAATCTTTCAAGATATATGAATAGGCTGAAAAAAATCCATGTCCACCAAACCAACCCTACAGAGAATACTCGAGACAATACAAAGAACTGAGGACAGGAATGAGTATACCCAAGAGGTGAGAGTGAAAATTAAAAAGGTCTAACAATTAAACCACCCAATAGGGCTCCAAATAAGAAATTAAAATGACACTCTCTAATACAAATGCTCAAATATTAACACTAACTATCAAGGGCCTCAACCGCACTATCAAAAGATACAGTCCAGAAGCACCGTCTAGAAGAATAAAAACCCTTGGGACTTGAGAGATCGTTCCACAGTTAAAAGTACTGGCTGCTCTTTCAGAAGACCTGGGTTCAGTTCCCAGAACCCACATGGCAGCTAACAACTGTCCCTAATTCCAGCTCCATGGGATCTGATTTACCCTTCTGACCTCCAGAGGCATTGCACAACATGAGTGGACCTACATATATGCAGGCAATGCGTTCAATGCATAATAAAATGAAAATATAAATGAAATGTAAGAAAGCTAACCCATCTTTTTCTTGTTTTTAAGGAACACATTTCACCTTCAAAGTTAGATGCCACCTTAGGGTAAAAGGATGGGGAAAAATATTCCAAGCAGATCTCTCTACGAAGAAAGCAGTGTTGCAATTCTAATATCTGACCAAACAGACTTCAAGTTAATTCTAATCAAAAGAGATAAAGGGGATCCCTTCATTCTAATTAAAGGAACTCTCCATCAAGAAGATGTTACAAACATGAGCATATTTGCATCAAAATCTACTGCATGGAACTTCATTAAAAAAGTACTCCAGGAGTATAAAACACAACTCCAACTCAGTAATAGTATGTCACTTCAGTACCCCACTATTTTCAATAGACAGATCAGCCAGACAAAGAATAAACACAGAGACACCTGAATTAAATGACATCTTACATGAAATGAACCTAACATTACATCTACAGGATATTATCCACAAGCACTGAAGAATACACTTTCTATTCAGCAGCCCAGGCAAGTTTTTTTCTAAAATTGACAACACTATTAGATGCAAAACAAATCTCATCGAAAATATGAAATAATTCCATGCACCATATCAGACCACAGTGCAATAAAGTCTGTAACCAACAGAAAAAGAAGCTCTAGCAACTACACAAACTCATCAAGATTAAATGACACCCTTCTGAATGATGAATGGGTCAAAGAAGAAATATAAAGAGAAATAAAAGAATCCAGGGAACTAAATGAAAAAGAGAATATAGCACAACAAAAGAATTGGAAAATTCTTAAAAGCACTCCTAACAGGGAAGTTTATACCTCATTTCCCCTAGATTAAAAAATCAGAGACATCACATGTAAATGACTTAATACTACAACTTAAGGCTCTGGAAAGGAAAGAACAAACCAACTACAAACGTAGTAGACAAGAAGAAATAACAAAAATTAGAGCAGAAATTAATGGAATGGAAACAATGAAAACAATTTAAAAATCAATAAATCTAAGAGCTGTTTTTTTTGAACAGTTAAACAAGATAGCCCAGTTAACCAATAGGATGAAAGAGAAAATCCAAATTAACAAAATCAGAGATGATCAGCAAAACATCACAAGAGACAACAAAAAAGAGACTGTAAATGAATTCTTTAAAAATCTAGACTCCAGGGGCTGGAGAGATAGCTTAGCGGTTAAGAGCACCGACTGCTCTTGCAGAGGACCCGGGTTCAATCCCCAGCACCCACATGGTAGCTAAGAACCATCTGTAACTCCAATTCTAGGAAAACTCCAGTTCCAGTGGAATCCGAGACCCTCTTTTGACCTCTGCGGCATTGCACTACACAGGTGCACAGACCTACATGCAGACAGTACATTCATACACATACAAAAATAAATAAAATTAAAAAAAAATCTAGACTCCATTACATTTTAAAATCTAAAAGGAATGGGTGAATTTCTGAAGTCACAGACACCACCAATGTTTAACCAAGACTAGATCAACATCTTAAACAGATGTATAAAAATAAGAACATTTTAAACATTAATATAAAACCTTCTGACTAAAATAATCCCAGGATCATTTGGATTCACAATAGAATTCTATGAGACATTCAAAGATCTACAACCAATACTGCTTAAATTATTCAAAAAGATGAAAAGAAAGGGAAACTCCCAAACTCTTTCTATAAAACCAGTATCACTGTAATAACAAAACCATGTAAAGACAACAAATAAAGAAAACTATAGGCCAGTAATATCCTTAATGAACATAGATGCAATGATACTCAACAAAATGTTTGCAAAACACATAGAGACACACAGTAAAATCATTGACCACCATGGTCAAGTTGGTTTTATTCAGGAAATGTTGGTATGGGTTAAGACACTCATGTCAATAATTGTAATAAAACGTATAAATTGACTCAAAGACAAAAATCACATGCTTGTTTCAATAGATGCACCAACCTCCCACCATATCCCTTCTCCTGAGTTCATTCCTCACCCACCATGGTCCCCAAAGACCTCTTCCTCCTCCCTTCCCAGCCAAACCCTCCCATTTTGTCCACCCCCCCCCCCGAGTAACATCTGTTCCCTATTCTCTCCCTCTTCTGGAGATCCACTTTTGCCAGCACCTTTGGTTGAAGATGCTGTCTTTCCTATGTTGTATGTTCTTTGCACCTTTGTTAAATGTCAGGAGGCTGAAATCACATGTACTCATGTCTGAGTCTTCCATTGTGTACCATTGATTTACATGTTTGTAATATAATCTGAGATCTGGCATGGTGATCCACCCCTCCCCCAGCACTGTTCTTTTTACCCAAGATTGTTTTGGATCTCCGGCATCTGTCCGATTTCTTATTATTGGTGTATAGAAAGGTGACCGATTTTTTTGTATTTCTAACAATTTTCTGGTGGATATTTGAATCTCAAATAGGGATAATTTGACCTCTTATTTTCCAAATAGTTCTTTAATTTCCATCCATTTTCTTATGTCACTGACAAGAGTTACAAGTACTGTATTGAAAAGGAGTTGTGCTTGTGTACAACCCTGTCAGGTTCATAATTTTAATGAGAATTCTTCCATTTTCTACCTTTAGACTGATGATGGCTGTGGGTTTGTTGTATATAGCTCTACATATGTTGAGGTATGTTTAGTCTAGACCAATTCCCTCTAGGACTTATAACATGAATGCATGTTGGAAATCGTATTTTCATAAGTCTCAAAAATCTCTGAAGTTCTTAATCATTCTTTTTTGTGGAATAGCTGTTTCCTGTTTCCTTTCGGAATTTCCATAAATCATCCAGTGTGCCTACATACTGACCTCTTATTAACACTGTAAGTTCTTCTTATGTTTGTTTCTCTTTCTGCCTTGCTAATTTTAGATTGCCTGTAACACAGCTGCTAGTTGACCTTTTTGTTTAAGTCTGCTCTTGGGGACCTCTAGTTTAGTTATTTGACCCAGAGTTCAAGAACTTATTGGGGGCTCACTTTAACGTAATCTGTTTCATTTGTAGTGTAACGTTCCTGATTTTGTTTTGTTATCATCATGATTTTTAAGTACACTGAGCATCTGTATAAATGGGTTGATTCATGGATTACTATATCTTCAGGATTCACTTCTAAGTATTTGTTTCCTTGATTTTTTTTCTTTTTTTTCAATTTTTAAAATATTTTATTTATTTTTTATGTGTATGAGTGTACTGTCTGCATGTAGGTTGGTGCACCCGTGTCGGTGCAATGCAGCAGAGGTCAGAAGAGGGCATCGGATTCCCCTGGAACTAGAGTCAAACACGGTTCTCAGCCGCCATGTGGGTGCTGTGCATCGAACCCAGGTCCTCTGCAAGAGCAGTTGGCGCTCTTAACTGCTAGGTCATCTCTCCAGCCCTGTTTCTTTGATTTCGTTCAATGATATTTCTTTTTACTTAAACATTTTAAATTATTGTATGTGTTTGATGTTGGGGAAGGGTGCACACACAGAAGTCAAAGAACAGCTTTGTGTAGTTGGTTCTCTCCTTCCACCTTATGGGGTTCCAGATATATGAATCAGGTTTTCAGGCCTATAAAGCAAGCTCTTTACACAGAAGAATTTCCCAGTCATGCCATCTAGAAAGTCTGGGGGAAATTTTCTGAGAATGTGTCTTATCTGGGTTTATAAAGTTTTCAGTTGGGTTTGCCCCTTTGCTTCTAATTCATGGTTTCTTTCTCCCCCTGGAGGGTCCCCGTGGTAGTGCACTCTTCTTTGGAAGAGAAAAGGCAGCTGTATTCACTTTTGGGGTCAAAGTCCAGAGCCAGATAAACTGTATTAGTTTCCAACAGAGTTTGATTTCAAACCAAGATGGTGAGTACATGTTGCACCCCGTGTTTTCTTGAAAGGGAGACCCTAGGAGTTGGGGTTTTCTCTCAGTACAACCCCTAACTCCAAGCTCAGAAGACACAAATCCAGGAACTCACCTAGAGTATTTTATATTCTTAACTCTGTGTCATGGATTTCCACAAATCCTATATGCCCAATATATTGCTGTTAAGGGAGTATCTACATGGAGAAACTGGGCCTGGGAGCACTATGGACCAACATGATCTAAACAGCATTACATTTTTCAAAAGTAACATCCTGTGGATATATACCTTAAATCTATGATGTATTCAAAGAAATGAAAGTTTAATTCATATGCAAAGAAAGTCCAGAGAATATAAGCTCATATAAAAAAAGTTCAGTATATGGAAAGTAAGATAACTCAAGAAAATAATTGAAGACCCACAATCATACTGAAGTTAGCAATCAGGTTGAAAGGAAGGAGGGCTATCAAACAGCTAATAATGTATCAAAAGAAATGAAACTAAAGTGACTAAATGGGAAAATCATCACTAAGTGAATTCTAATAAAACTGTGCTTTTAACATTGAAGAATAACTATGCTGAAGAACTGGTAAAGGCACTTGGTGCCAAACCTGATGACATGATTTCTATTCGTGGGACCCTGTCTTGGAAGAAGAAACCAGCTCCTGTGAGTTGTCCTCTGTTATTACATGTACACCATGGCATATCCTCTCTCACACATACACATACTAATAAAGAAATAAATATAATTTAATAAAAATATTTTTCTGCAAATGTCTAACTATACATATTAGGACCATTTCTTTTTTGATTTTCTTGCTAAGCTGAAACTGAATAGAGAGTGGCTATTGAAAATCATCCAGTCATACTAATCTGAGTCCTTATCCCCCAAATTCACATGGTGAATACAAACTCCAATACAGTGATATTTGGAGAAAGTAATTAGATTATGGAGACAGAGTCCCATGAAGTCATCAGTGCCTTCAGAAGAAGATGAAAAGCATCCCCTCCACAAGATGGGCCTCAGCAGAACACACCATGATGACCACACATGTTTACCTTTGGGAGCTATATGAAATGAATTCCGTTGTTAAGCTGCACAGTCAGTTATACCTACTTATAGTATCCCAAAGCTGACCATGGAATATCTCCAGCTTGGCTGTCTTTGGACCCTCTCATTAAGGAATGATATCTGTTTTGATACACCATACAGCAATTTAAAACATAAATCTAAGTAACAGGTAAACAATGTGAATTCTCCCTAATCTGTTCTGTATCATGACTAAGATACTGTTTGGCTCCACAGAAACAATTCCTCTAAGAGCTGATCTCACTCTGCAATGGTTTGATAAAGGCTAAGCTCAAAATGTTCAGTTGCATTTTTAACCTTTCCACACAGTAAGATATATTTGATAAATATTTATTTATTATTTTTATTGTATGTGTAACAGTGCATTGACTACATATGTGTAAGTGCATCTGTCCAATACACTGCACTTTGAGGTCAGAAGAGAGCTTCAGATCGCCTGGTACTGGAGTTACAGATGAGTGTTAGCTGCCATGTGTGTGCTGAGAATGGAACCCAGGGCTAGAACACAGTACTCTTATCCGTGGACACAGCTCTCCAGATTCAATGAATATTCTTTAAACGATATAGTTAAATCTAAAAGGCAATTAAAATTGACTAACCTGATTCAAAATAGCAGGGAACTAAAATAAATTTAACAAATAAATAATACTGATAATAGGAACCAGCCATGAATTGAGAAATTACTGGACTGAACAATCTAGTATTTGAGGATCTTACCTTAAAGAATTCTGTCTTGCTTTAACAGCACACACATGGTCTGAGATCAAAATGATACAGCTGACATAACACAAAGATGTAAATTAAAGCAAATATATCATATTTATTTGTAATGAGAATTGATGTGTTAAGATTATGCTTTTTTGTATACAGTTCAAAATCTGAGAGTTAGAATTATGTGTTTGTTCTTTTCAATATTAACTTTATTGACATTAGCATGTGCCTAATTGCTAATATTAGGAAATATGATTTAAGATGATTAGGGCTAATATACATTATTAGCACTTAGCAACTCCTTTATTGGAAGAAAACAGTTACTATGCTTCCAGTTTTTCAATTTAGAAATGCCAAAAGTCACACTGTGTTCAAATTCTGGGGTGAAGAATGGCAGCCAAGGCTGTATTCTCCGGAACTCTAGTGTAAGATGTTTATTCTCTCTTCCAGGCCCTAGAAACTGAAGTTGTTTTGTAACTGTGGACAAACTTCCACCTTCAATATTGACACTATAACCTCAACATCCCATGAATATTTACATCTCAGTTTCTCTGAGTAAAATTTGAACAATTTTTCATTGTTTAATGATTGTTGTGATTTTATTGTGAATACTAGAATAATCTACATATCCAATTACACACATATGCAAGGTGTCTTTGCAATATAAAGAAATGTCTCAAGAGGTCTCAAGTAGTTTGAAAAGGACAGTTTTCTTACAGATTCAGAAGTCTGAAAACAATGCTCCTGAGTCATGACTTGCATAGGTGCACTTTAAGGGACAAATACCCAGCTCAAGCAGGTTTTGAGATAATTGTAGTTGGTTTAAGATTGTGAACTCCTAAACTACTTTCTTGTCCTTTTAAATCAATTCTTTTTTATTTTATTTATTTTTGTATGTATATGAATGTACTGTCTGCATGTAGGTTTGTGCACCCGTGTCCTGCAAAGCCGCGGAGGTCAGAAGAGGGTCTCGGATTTCCCTGGAACTGGAGTTCTCCTGAAATTGGAGTTACAGATGGTTCTTAGCCACCATGTGGGTGCTGAGGATCGAACCCGAGTCCTCTGCAAGAGAAGTCAGTGCTCTTAACCACTAAGCTATCTCTCCAGCCCTAAATCAATTCTTTATCTAAACTGGAAACATTGAATACTTCACATGCCCTAAAGAACATGCATAGTTAGAGAAATACAAAGCTGTTAATACAAAATATTTAATGCAGCCTTTCTACATACTAAGACAGATTTTCCACCTTTTTATTTTTTAAAAATACTTTTATTGATGTTTTGTGTATTTCACACATCATCTTTCAGTCCAATTTAGACACATTCCCCTCTCCCTGTCCCTCACCCCACCCAAGTTCATGCCTTCTGCCATACATGTCTTGCAACTTTCTCTTAGTCTTTCCAAAGTTTTTCTCTGCAGAGGCTTGTTGTTTTGTGCAGAATTTAACTGTATGAGTCAGTTCTTTGACCCAGTCTTTTGTTGTTGTCCCCTCCCCTTTGTATTGTTCCAACATATGCCTATATAACCATCACATATGTATCAAAGTTATGACCTCAGAGAATAAACTGTATGTTAATTCCAAACTATGTTTAGGCATTCACATTTCCCTTTAATTCTATATTAGTCTAAAATAAATACATACTTTCTGCCCATATATGGTAATTACAATGTCTGAAAATAAGTGGTAGGTCAATTCAAGAGCCCGTTAAGAGATTCACATTATGACAGCACAGTTGCTTTCAGATAAAAAGAAATATAACAGTAATGTTGCTCAGCTTGTACTTTTTAAAATTGATAATGATCTAGTTTTCCTAAAAAGTTCCACAAAGCAGCTTTGATTTCCTTATTCCTCAGGCTGTATATTATAGGATTCATACATGGTGGCATCACAGAATAGAAAACAGATATCATAAAATCTAAAAGCTGTGGAGAATCAGGAACTGGTTTCAAATAGGCAGTGACGGCTGTGACCAGAAATGTGCTGACAACTATGAGATGGGGCACGCAGGTAGAGAAGGCTTTGGACCTCCCTTGTAAGAAGGACATTCTCAGCACTGTGTTGAAAATGTAAACATAGGACAACCCTATGGACACTAAACAGAAAAATCCATACACAATTCCAAAGATGACACTAATATCAACTGTCACATGCATCCTTGAGCAAGAAATTTTCAGTAGAGAGGGGACATCACAGAAGAACTGTGGCACTTTTCTGGAACCACAGAAAAATAAAGAGAAGGTGCCATATGAATATAAGACCCCAAAGAGACTTCCAAATAGCCAAGAGGCAGCTACCATCTGCACACATACTGCCCTGTTCATGATGGCATCATAGTGTAGTGGGTGACAGATGGCCACATAGCGGTCATAGGACATGGCTGTGAGGATAGAAATTTCAGATGTAACAAAGGAAATCACAAAGAAGACCTGACACACACATCCTGGGAAAGAGATAGTGCTCCTGTGAGAGAAAGAGCTGAGAATGAGCTTTGGGACTGTGACTGAAATGAGGCCCACATCGAGGAAGGACAAGTTCTTCAGGAAGAAGTACATGGGGGTGTGAAGACACTGGTCCACAGTGACAAGCATGATGATGAGAAGGTTCCCTGTGAGGGACACCAAGTAAATCAGAAGAAACAGAAAGCCCTGGAACTCCTGGAGCTGCTTGCTGTCAGAGAATTCCATGAGGATGAAATCCATGTCCACTGTGTGGTTGGCCATGTTGTCTGTTGTTCACCTGCTGTGAGAGAAAGGAAGGAAAAGAAACATGGGAATCTCATGCTGGGCCTTCCTCTTAGTATAATGCATTTTAATTTCTATAAGACTCAACTACTATATTACTCCTATGAAACATGAACATTTTTGCTCTCTTAAATGTGTGTAGGTTCTTCATGAGCTTTGTAATATGTTTCTTTCAATAGATTTATAGTTTTATTTCAATAGATTTATAACATTTATAGTAACATGGTGGATAGTTCAGAGAGAAAATTTCAATTATTAGAATTAGCAAAAATTGGGAAGATCTTTATAAAATTAATTCTGTATTATAATTCTAGATAAATATGCATGAAACAGTGCATTTGCGAGGACAATATATTCTCAACCAGTTTCTACTAGGTCATGTTTCAAACATTAAGTTACATATACACAGGGTGTAAAGTACTTAATTTTCTTATATGCATTATACACATGCAAAAATGGTTGGGTATGTAGGTCAGTTGCAGTGTTGTTTCCTTAAAGGATCAAACTCTGGGTTTGATCCACAGTACTGTGAAAGAAGCCAAATGATACATAAATATTGAAAAGGTGATTTAGAGATCTGTGGTTAACATTATAGTGAAAAATACAGTATTCATTCATATGTGATAGAAACATATGGTTATGGAGAAATATTAACCACTCCTAACACACCCATCTCTGCTCAATCTCTCTCTTTTCCTCTCTCTCATTCTCCCACTGTTCTTTCACTCTCCCACTGACCAATGGAAAGCTAATTATTATCTCAAAAACAAATGTTATCTATACTATCAGAGCATCCAGATGGAAACAAATGATACCAAAAATCTAGATGCTCCATAAATTAGCTATAACAAGTAGGATGATTTCAGTGATGAATAATATCACTGGGTAAAAATTAAACCTCAGCGATGGTGAGTAATTTGTTTTGAGAATAATGAAATTTATGTTTTGTGGAGGACACAGGATAATGAATTGAAAATATAAGAACTTTAATCATAAACTAGGTATTTATCTGCATCAAACATTTTCTTAAAGCAACAGCAACATACTTGCTAATTACAACTAAGTCCTGTCCTACTTTTTGCATAAAGGACAGAATTTCATACCTGTTCCAGATAAGACAGTAGATTTTGTGCCCTTCAGATTTAAAGGATGGCACACACAAAGCTAGGAAGTGACATTTGCAAATCCAGACACATCAGGCAGCTGATCGTGTATGGATCCTCTCATGTGAAGTTGATAGCAAGTTGATGGTTCTGATAGGTAATTTGCCTGAAGCAGGACGACAGTGTGAGATGGAATAAAGAGTTTGGCTCTGGGAATTGTTCACAGTGAGCAGGAGACACAAAGCTGTGGGTGGAGAAGACCCGCCCTGACAGTGACATAGACTGAGAGCTGTTTTCAGTCCTGCAGACTCTGGAGGAAGCTCTGTTCCTTTTACTGCATTCTTCATGATGTTCTCATTGAGCTTGTCTGGGGAAAATATTTCCTCCCCTAGATATTAAGCTTTGTGGTGTTTAAAAATCCATATTATCTTCTGAAAGGACTTGTTTTTCTAATATGTCCTCCAAAGGCTTATCAATTATAGGTTTTATGAATCCTAAGAAATAAAATAGCATTAGGGGCTGGAGAGATGGATCGGTATTAAGAGCAAGTTCTACCTTTGCAGAGGACTTGGGCTTGACTCCCAGCACCCAGAAGGCAGCTAACAATCTCCCCAAACTCTAGGTCCAGGATATCTGATGTCCTCTTCTGACCGATGTGGGCGTGGCAGGGATGTGGTGCACTTACATACATGCAGACAATATACTCATGTACCTAAAATAAAGACAAAGAAATAAAAATTTAAACCAAGAAATAAATACAATTGAAATGAGTGTCAAATGTTTTATAAATCCAGTGAGGCCCATGCAGCTGAAGCTGAGCTCCCTGCCCAGANGTCTAACAATATGTGCCTCCCTAACAGCTATTGAGAAGGGTTCCAAGTAGTTTCACAGAGACCCACAATTAGTCCAGATTATGGCTGATTGGGTTTTTATACATGATTTCCACCCTGCCCCAGTGCCCCTCCGACCCTCCCCATGCCTTCCACTCCCCAAGAAATTTTTGTCCTCTTGTTTAATTATTATTGTTACATATACATTATATATATATATATATATTAGATACATGAAATTCTGCAGTAATCTTAATGTGAAGTTACAGGAGAGCAAGGGTCTGGTCTAAATAGGATCAAAATATATTGTATGAAATATGCAAAAATTCAATAAAACTTAAAAATTTGAAGATTTATTTTTCTATAACTGATTATTGTCTTAATTTATGTAATTTCTAGTACCTACTGGCTTTACTTCTTAAAGAAATAGTTCAGATTCTGTTACTCAAAGGAAACTTCCATCTCTCAAGATAGCCTTACTGCTCTTAAGAACACTGATTCAATTCTATGTCTGTAGATGCTATTTTCCTGAGTGACTTGGATATTGTGCTTCAGCCCTTTGGGGCCCCACAGCAATCAGCTTAGTGCTGCTATTGTTGTCATATAGTGGACGGTGAACCAAGTTCAGAAAGCTTAAAAATGATTCACCTGCACAGGCATGAACAATGGGAGAAGATGCTTTTCACATACTCTATTTGCCCTCAGTGTCTTTATTATTCTATATGGAAAATGGATGACGATTCATTGTTGATTTTTAGTAAAACTTTTACTGATGTGGTTGTTAGGTAACCTCTTGTTTTCATTGTTTGAAACACCATTAACCATAACTCCATGAGCGCATTAAAACATGTGTGCAGTTTGCTCATGTACATCTGAAAATGGTCATTTGAAAATCACAGTACAGGGTAATGGATCTAAATCATAATTACAAACAGACAGTGACTTTGAACTGTCCGTGTGGCTTCCAGGAATCACCTGGAAAAGACAGGTATGAACTCTCCCAGTAGAAGGATACAAGAAATCCTTCTCTGCTGCGGGAAAACTGATCAGCATTCGTATCCAGCTGTGAACCCTGTGAACCACAATACTGACCATGGTGGGAAGACACGGCCATGAGTAAAGCAGTGGCCAGGTGCTATGGGAGTAACTACTTTATAATGAGATTGAAGTCTCACACCACTTAAGGGAACACATGCCTGGTTCTGTAAATCTGCTCAATATGCAAAGATTGAGGAGCTCACAGGTCCCGGGTCTGAACCTACTACTATTGTTCTACTAAATGGACCTCACTTTAAAATCACCACATGTGTATCTTTCTTCATTTTGGGGTATTTTTGAGACAAATCTTGTAGCCCAAGTTGGCCTTGAACTTCCTATGTAGAATAGGCTGACCTCAATTTCACTTTGCTTTCTAAGTGCTAGTATTAAAAGTTTATACTATCAAGCCTGGCATATTTGTCTCTTTATATCCATACATTATTGAGGATCTTGAATCTCACCAGAGAAATTTTGTAGCAGGGACAAAGTGATTAATGTAGAAACTCACACCTGGATAAAGTGCAGAGAAGATGTGTTAGTGGAGTGCTCATTCACAATAGGACATCTGTATTATACTCACTCCCCAAGGCTGTGTTTGTCTGCACAACATCAAAACAGTCAGCATTCCAGATGGAGTGGGAAGAGGTTCATGACCTCCCTCCTCCAACTGTGTAGCTATGAACAGTTGATGTTATTTGGAGAAAAGAGAGTCATATTTTCTGAGGTGTGGTTTCTTGTGGTCAACCATGCTCCAGTGAATAATTCCACACCCAGGAGTATATGGACAGCTCAAATATGAGTCTACAGATTGTTTCTTTAAAAACAAGGCATGAAAAAGTTGCAGGTAAGAGGATGTGAACCTAGGAGAAGTTAGGTACAAGAGCTAGGAATGAATATGATAAAAATACAGTCCATGGATTAGCAAAAAATTATTAAAAATGTAAAAATAAGTTTCTTGAAATACAAATGTTAATCTTTTTTACCATTTCCTATTGTATAACTTCATCAAAATAATATCAAAATCTAGTTTCATATAGACCCTGTATATTTGAACTATACTATAGAATTTTATTATTATTATTATTAGTATTATTATTATTGGTCTTTTTCTGAGACAGGGTCTCCTTGTAGCCCCAGCTGGCCTGGAACTGGCTGTGTAGATCAGGCTGGCCTTAAATTCACAGAGATCTACCGTCTAGGAGTAAAGGTATGAGCATCCACACCTGGCATAATTTCAATTATTTTTAAATCTGGAATTCAGGAGAACACTTCAAAGGAAATTTAGATTTTGCATAATCAGCTCCTGCTTGAAAGCTCTTACATATAAAATAGACTTCTCTGCATTTATCTAGCTGTCAATCACTCTCCACACTTCTATTTATAAAATCTTATGAAGCCGCAGAATTCAGACTTACCTGGCAGGATTCAAAATGACATTTTCTGTGTTACTCCAATCCTTCTACTACCCATAGTGTGAGAGAAACTCAGTGCCTTTGAATTTTTCTAAAGTGTTCATCTTTTTAATGAAGGCAGAATAATTTTCAATGGTTCCACTTCACCCCCAGGGAAAGCAATGGATGGAGAAGAAACACAGCTCTCATGGGGCTGTGATGACTGTCCTTCCTGAAAAATTATTCACCCAGGAAATTATTGGTGTGCAGCGTGGTCCTAAACCTCATGGCTCAAACCTCATATCCTGCACTACTCCAGCACTTCCTGAAATATGTTACTCAACGTCCTACCGACCTCCTGAGCAGAGATATATCCCAGACAGTGTCCAGGGCACTTGGTCTGCTGTCCTATTGCCATCCAATTGACATGTATAAACTATAGGTACAAGCCTGAAATCATATCTGATTTTGGGTACCAATGAAATTAGATCTAATAATTTTTGTCTTTTATCCACATGATATTTATTACTTTGCATCCTCTGAGGTTAGGAATCCTAGACTCTGTTCTCAAATATCTCTTAAAAGGAAGATGCATCTGGGGTAACACACAGAATTCTTACTTTTCCTTATATAACATACCCAAAATTTTACATATAACAGTTATAATTACAATTCCAAAAATATCAGTGAAGTTTTATTGGTATAATATCATACAAAAAAACTTAGAAATCCATCATCAGAATTGGGCCTCTTCAAGGCATAATGACTTCCAACAATGGATTTTATTCATAAAGTTAAATAGAAAATGCAAATTAAATCCATAAATAATTTCGATAATGTAGCTTAAGAATATAATTTCCAGACATAAAGAAGAGTCTTACAATATCCCCTTTCTGGTTCCCTATCTTGTTTTCACAGATACTCCAAATTGAAAAACACCAAACTAAAGATACAAAACTATGGTCCACACCTGGAGGAGAACATGGGACCTTTGTCCTTCTAGGTCTGGGCTACTTCATTCAGTATACTTTTTTTTCCAATTCCATTTTCTTTCCTGTAAAGTCCATAATTTAAATTTTCATTACAATCAATTACTTTCCATTGAGTATGTGTCACATTTTCATGATCTATTCACTAACTAATGCACATCTAAGCTAATTCTATTCCCTAGGTGTTGTGAATAGAGCAGCACTGAATATGGTTGCGCAGATATCTCTGTAGAAGGTTATAGAGCCTCTTGGGTATATGCACAAGGGTAGTGTAGCTGGGTCATCAGGTAGTTCATCTGGATTTTTGAGAAACCGCCAGTTTGATTACTAAATGGCCACACTAGTTTTCTTTCCAGCTGTTAGAGCACCAAAAAGCCTCATAAGTTAAACTGGTCAAAACATAAAATCTTTAACCTGTCTGTCAGAAGGCCCACCTTTCCATTTTCACTGGTCAATAACCTGGTCATAAGTTCACCCTTAGGAAGGTGGGTTACTCTAAAGAAGTTATCCTAAAGAGATGGGTGGAAGACCTAGTGTGTTAATGAGACGGTGAATTTTTCTTGCTCAGCACCCCCCCCTGCATCCCAGTGCAGTTCTTGTGGATTTGGGTCCCAGACTTGTGGCTGTACATAAATTCTGGCCGCTTCAGAAAGCATATCTCTCCTTTACTTCTTCATATCATTTTTCTAAAAATGATTACTCTGAGGCTTTGGCCTATTCTAGTATCTTATATTTCTTTAAGTTTTCTCTAAAGCTTCCTTCTCTCCACCAAGTGGCTCTAAATCACATGGCTTCATGGGTCTCCCCTCCATTCTCCTCTTCAAGGGAGCTGGCAGGATTTCCAGTTTGCCTGGCCTGAGGATTTTTCTTTAAATACTAATAAAAATTTCCCAAAACTTCTGATTGAGTATATTCTTTTATGAGTGAGAGTAAGATACCTCTAGTGGATGCTGGTCTCTCTGGTATCACCATCAATACTAAATTACGGTTCTCCTTTTCTCTCATCCTCACTAGTATATGTTGTCATTTTATTCCTGATGACGGCATTCTGACTGAGGCAAGATGGAGTCTTAAAATCATGTTAATTTGGATTTCCTGAAGGCAAAGTATGCTGAACAATTTTTTGTGTGTGTGTTTACCAGCCATTTGTTTTCCTTCTTTTAATAATTCTCTGTAAAGTTCCATATTCAATTTTTATTAGATTGTTGGTTTTCTTAATTTTTCAGCTAAAAATCTTTTATGTGTTGTATGAAAGGAGAGAAGGTTAGCACTTCCCTTGACAAGGATGGAAGAGGCCCCTGGGCCTAACAACAGGAATATGGTTAAGGCATTGCCACCTACTTGAAAAACCACTGTTTTTCAGATCTTCAACTGAATTATAGAGGAAAATTTCCCCAAACTGAAAAAAGATAAAACCATAAAAATACAAGAAGCACATAGAACACCAGATAGACAAGATCAGAAAAGAAATTCCCCATGCCATATCATGGTTAAAATATTGGATGCCCAAAACAAAGACAAAATACTGAAGGCCACAAGAGAAAAACAATAAGTTACATATAAAGGGAAAGCCATCAGAATTACAGCTGACTTTGCTGTGCAAACAATAAAAGCCAGAAGAATATGGACCAAAGTATTCCCAGTACTAAACCACTATAGATGCCAATCCAGATTACTGTACCCAGAAAAAAATGTTGACTACAGTTGAGGAGAAAGAAAGATCTTTCATGACATAAACAAGATGAAAGAATTCATTTCCAGAAAACCAACCCTTCAGAAAATAATGGAACCATTTCAAACATCAGGGGGAAAGGAGCAACTATCCCCAAGCAGCTAGAGAGAGTAATTAAAAAAAATAACTGCTGGAGAGGCTTGAATGTTCAATCAAGTTGATCAAATAAGTGTCAAGACTATATTGTCATAGTTTTACCATTCACTCCAATCGCAGCACTTACATTCTATCACTCCCACTCTTCTGCAGATTGTTCCTTAGGCTTAGAAAAGGGGTACAGGTGGATGAGAAGCAGAACAGTCTACTTTGTCTGGAGATGTCGTTTTGGACTCTGATCAGTTCTGGCTGTTTCCTTTCATGGGCTGACCATTTGTCCAGGTATAACCTTTCAATCATACTAATGAAGCACAAGCGATTAGATATATAGGTATTTAAACATTGCTAGTTACTATGATAGGTTACTTTGGTATAGACACAGATATTTGGATAGTGTGTTAATCCATGGATTACTTTTTTTTCCTGTGAAAGATGACAAGGTCTTACTGTGGTGTATAACATCTCCTAATCACTAGAGGGTATAAGCTTGTGGCAACATCCATGAGTTATTCCTCCAAGGAGGGAGCTAATAGATTTGGGATATACAGACATATGGCTGCCACTGCTGCTAAGCCCCTCCAGCTGGATGGTGGGAGCCTTGGGCTGTGTGGGCTGGGGCACAACTGCTTGCAAATTGGTTTTATATGAAGGATGCTGGTATTCACACACACAATAAAAGGAGCTAGGTACTGAAAAGTCTTTAAAGCAGGTTTTCATGCCAGGCCAGAAGAAGGCCAAGAGCTTGGAGGTAGATAGTCATTAAAATCCACTCTGTAAGATTTGCAGTTTAAAAAGGTATACTTAAAAATAACATATATTTATATAGAGAGGTATTTCAGTAGAGATTTATACACAAATACAAAATAAACCATATAAGTTAATGGACTTGATTTCTCTGAAGTAATAGTCCAGTCATATAGCTTTAAAGAGTAAAGTGTGTAGTGTATATTGGGTAAAATTTATTTGGCAGGTACTCAACTCCACCCAAGCTTTATCCACATATTATAGGATATTTTAAGGCTTAGTGAAATGTCTATATTAGTTAAATTTGGTTGTATGTTTTGGTGAAAATGGTAATACATTTGAAATAATTGGGAATATAAAATGTTAATTGTTTTATTTATAATTTGTATTGAACTTCCAACAGTAACATTGGGGTTAAGGTACACAAATGGTCTCTATATTTTTCTGAATTATACAATATCACATTGTAACACTTTCTTTTACTTGTAGGACAATTTAAAGGAATTAAGCTTAAATTTACTTCCCAAATAGGTAGCATACAGTCAATGAGAAACAGTTAGGGTAAATTTAATGAAAACTTATGCCTTGGCTCCTGTTTATGGGTATGTGTAATACAACTTAAGCATCTATAGGTCAAAACATAAAAATTAAAAAAAAAAGAGGGAGGCAGGAGGTGGGGTAGTGTCCTTTCTGGGATACAAATGGAAAACTCTGTGTCCCGATCCTACTGATAAATTTTCAATTTTTGAGATCTTGAAACTAACAATGGGAGGAGTATTTTATGTTCCCACAGGTAAAAATCACCAATCTAAATGCCTGAAAACGTACAACTTTTGGCTATGCAGGATGGACTGGGAAATGCCAGCAGAGAGGCTGACCCATCTGAACATTAAAGAAAGCAGAACCTCAGACTGCCTGAGTCACAGATACTGAGCATCTCTTTGAATACTATTGGGGTTAACTGTTTATAATGGGCCCTAATGAAGTTTACCTTCCAGATACTGAGAAATCTTCTTACCTCTCCCCTTTATAGGAAAAAGAAAAACATGATGGTACTGAAAGCATTCCCTAACTGTAAATTAGAGCCAACTGTTATAGTGGTAATTTCTTAAAAAACCAGGTATAACTACCCTTTTTTAATTGACTGATAGGCATAGGAACTGTGAAAGGATAATTCGCTATCTAGAGCCAAATTCAATAGTAAAGTCTTTATAAGCTGTGTAATTAAGCAAAATATATTAGTACAGGAAAGCTCTGAAATCAGCAATGAATTATTCTGCCTAGGAGATGTTGGCTACGGGATTCAACCCCCTGCCCCCAAATTATAAAGGCCTTTTGCCTATAAGTGGGATATAGAACATGAGCCTGAAGAAATGTTATGAGACGTCACTTGCTAATGTACAACTGGCCTCTGAAATGCCAGAGAGTGTTACCAAAGGCCACTAAAGCAATACAGCAAAATACTGGTCTCCCTGAGACAAGCAAGACTCCTCCATCAGTGTCAGCTACACCTCCACTGCCTGGAGATACTGTGCAACAGTGGCAGCCATGTGTCTATATATATTCCAAATCTAACTGGCTATTAGCTCTCTCCTTGGAAGAATAACTCACAGCGGGTACCACAAGCTTATGTCCTTTAGTGGTTAGGAGATGGTATAAGCCACAATAAGAAATTGTCACCCTTTATAGAGAAACCACAGTTTGTGGATTAGCATACCATCCAAGCATCTATGTCTATGCTCACAGCTTAGCTTGCCATAATAATTAGTACTGCTTAAATGCCTGTACATCCAATTGCTTGTGCTTTGTTAGTATGACTAAAAAGGTATCCCTGGATAAGCTGTCAATGCATGAAGGGAAACAACTTGAAAAGACTAGAGTCCAAAATGACAACTCCAAAGAAAGTAGACAGTTTTCTTCTCACCCACTTGTGCCCCTTTCCCAAAGACTAGGGAACAAATTGCGGAAGAGGAGGCATGGTAGAATGTAAGGGCTACGGAGAGATAGGGGTGAATCATGAGACTACAGCATTATAGCCTGGACTCCTAATTGATCAACATGCCTGTGCAAACAAGCATCACCAACTGGACTATGGGAACCTTGGGTCATTCAAAATTTGGACATAGATACTTGCAAAATGCACCATTTACCTAATTGTACAGCAAATGGGGAGTAACATCAATGTTATCTGAAAACAACTGTGTTATTATATTGTAGAATCCCTTAAAAATAAACAATAAAAAATGAAAAAAAAAATCTTGAAAGTTACAGAAAAGTAAAAAAAAAAAGTATAACTGCAGAGCCATGCGTGGTGGTGCACACCTTTAATCCTAGCACTTGGGAGGCAGAGGCAGGCAGATCCTTGTGAGTTCAAGGCCAGCCTGGTCTACACAGTGAGTTCCAGGAGAACTGGTGTTATAGGGAGACCCTGTCTTGAAAAGACCAAAAAAAAAGTATAACTGCAGAAACACAAACCTAGACCAAGAATGCAAACAGAAAATAAGGTGAAAGGAAGAAATACACATCTCTCATTAATAACCTTAACTATTAATGGTCTAAATTCCCCAATCAAAGACATAGACTGGGAGAATGGATTAGGAAACAGAAACTGTATTGTACTGTCTACATGAAACCCATCTTGGGGCTGAAGAGACGGCTCAGCGGTTAAGAGCACCGGCTGCTCTTGCAGAGGACCTGGGTTCAATTCCCAGCACCCACATGGTGGCTAAGAACTGTGTTTAACTCTAGTTCCAGGGGAATCTGACGCTCTTTTCTGACATCTGCAGCATTGCATAACAAGGGTGCACCAACCTACATGCAGACAGTACACTCATACACATAAATAAGTAAATAAATTTAAAAAAAAAGAAAAAAGAAAAAAGAATCTCATCTCACCCTCAAGGATAGGCACCAACTTAAAGTGAAAGGATGGACAAAATCGTCTAAACAAATGGTACCAAAAAGCAAGTAAGAGTTGCTATTCTAATATCAGACAAAATAGACTTCAAAGTAAAACTAATCAGAAGAGACAAAGACAGCCATTACATCCTTATCAAAGGAACAATTAACCATGAACATTTCACAATCATGAATATATGTGCACCAAAGTCTGGTGCACTTTACTTTATAAGCACAATTCTACAGGACCTTGAGGCACAGATTAATCCCAGTGCACTACTTTTGGACAGGTCAAATGGACAAAGAATGAACAGAGAGACATGTGAACTGAATAATACAATACACTAAATGGACCTCACAGACATCTACTGAATATTGCACCCAGACACCAGAGAATATACTTTCTACTCAGCATCCCATGGAATATTCTCCAAAATCTACCACATACTGAGACACAGAAAAAAAAAAAAAAAACCTCAACAAATACAAAAGGATTGAAATAATCCCATGCATTCTATCAGACCACAATGCAGTAAAGCTCAATATCAACACCAGAATAAGCCCTACTATCTACAGGAACAAATGGAGACTAAATAAAATACTCCTGAATAATGAATAGGTCAAGGAAGAAATAAATAAAGAAATAAAAATATTCCTGGTTCTAAATGAAAGCACAACAAAACCACAGCCAACATCATCCTAAATGGGGAAAAATTAGAAGCATTACTCTTAAAATCAGGCACTTGGCAAATGCTGCCCTCTATCTCCACTCCACTTCAATATAGTGCTAGAAACCCTTGCTAGAGCAATGAGACAAGAAAGGGAAATTAAAGGAGTACTAACTGGAAAAGAGGAAGTCAAACTATTGCTTTTTGCAAATGATATGATAGTTTACCTTAAGGGGTGCAAAAAAAATCCGCCAAGAAACTCTTACAAATGATCAAGAATTTTAATAAAATGACAGTATATAAAATTAAACTAGAAAAATCAGTAGCATTTCTTTACTCCAACAATAAACAAATGGAGAAGGAATACAAGGAGACCCTCCCATTCACAATAGCCTCAAAAAATTAAAATACTTTTCAACAAACCTAACCAAAGACACCAAAGACCTCTACAATGAGAATTTTAAATCCACAAAGAAAGAGATGAAAGAAGATAGCAGAAGATGGAAAGACCTCACATGCTCATGGATTGGAAGAATTAATATAGTAAAAATGTCCATCCTATCCAAACTAATATGCAGATTCAAAGCAATCCCAATCAAATTCCTCATGAATTTCTTCTCAGAATTAGAATAAAAACCCTTAAATTCACATGGAAAAACAAAAGACCCTGAATAGCCAAAGCAACCCTAAGCAAAAAGAGCAAAACAGGGGGAATAACCATACCAGACTTCACACTATATTACAGGGCTACAGTAATAAAAAACAGCCTGGTACAGGCACAAAAACAGACCTGTAGATCAATGGGACAAAATTGAACATCCATATCTGAGCACATGCAGTTTCAGCCACCTCGTATTTGACAAGGGGGCCAAGAATTCTCAAGGAGGAAATATAACATCTTTAGCAAATGGTGTTGGCAAAACTGGATCACCACTTGTAGAAAGATGAATCTGAACCCCTATCTTTCAGCATGTAGAAAAAATCATCTCCAGATAGATCAAAGACCTCAACGTGAAACCAGAAACCCTGAAAATAAGAAAACATCTGCAGTAACCTACAAAATATGGGCATAGGAAAAGACTTTCTAAATCAGACAGCAGCTGAGTTGGAAACAAGGTCAACAATAGACAAGTGGGACCTTATTAAACTCAAAAGCTTCTGTACAGTGAAAGAAACAAAGAAGTGAAGAGAAAACCAACAGAGCGGGAGGAAACCTTCACCAGTTATACATCAGATAGAGCATTAATGTCCATAATATATAAATTATTCAAAAATCAAAGGATCAAGGAAACAAATGACTTTATACAAAAGAGTAAAGAGCTGACTAGAGAATTCACAAATAAAGAAGTGAAGATGGCTGAGAAACATCTCAGAAAGTGTTCAACATCACTAATAATTAAGGGGATGCAAATTAAAACCAGCTTAAGATTTCACCTTACCAGAGTAAGACTGGCTATGATTAGGAAAACAAATGACACCAAGTACTGGAGAGGTTGTGAGGAAAGAGGAACACTCATTCATTGCTGGTGGGAATGCAACCTCATGCAACCCCTATGGAAAGCTGTATGGAGAATACTTAAAAGACTCATATTAAACCTACCACATGACCCAGTCATACCACTCCTGGGTATATACCCACAAGAATCAACCTACCCCGGGGAAACATGCAAAATCATGTTTATTGTTGCTCTCTTCACAATAGCGAAGAGCTGAAAGTAACTCAAGTACCCCTCAACCAATGAGTGGATAAAGAAAATGTGGTACATCTACACAATGGAGTTCTATAGAGTGGTTAAGAAATACAACATCATAAACTTTGCAGGTAAATGGATGGAACTAGAAGCCAGTATCCTAAGTGAAGTAACACAGTCCTAGAAAAATGAAGCATGGTATCCCTCATTTGTGGATGCCACCACTAAATCCCTAGTTGTAAAGCAAAATCAATGTTATTTTTCTTTTTATCTAAAATCAACTGTATGGTTAAAATGTGAATCCCTTAGTGGGCTATAGAATCAACCTCCCACTTATTTTCAGAGTGTGTATTGATATGTGGGTGGAGGGTATGTATGCATATTTTAGAGTCATATAAAGTGCAAGGGAAAAATTTGATTTCCTAAACACATTTTGGAATTAACTTATAGATTATTTTCAGACCTCATAATTTTGGTATATATGCAACATATTATATAAAATATGCATATATATGCATATTTAAAGGACTACAAATTGGAGGGAACAACAAGAACAAAAGGGCTGGGTCAAAGAACTGACAGAGGGGCTGGAGAGATGGCCTAGTGGTTAAGAGTGCTGACTGCTCTTGCAGAGGACCCGGTTTCCATCTCCAGCACCCACATGGCAGCTGAGAACCGCCTTTGACTCCAGTCCCAGGGGAATCTGATGCTCTCTTCTGACCTCTGCAGCATGGCATGACATGGGTGCACAGACCTACATGCAGACAGTACATTCATACACATAAAAAATAAATAAAAGTAAAAATAAATAAAAAAAAACTGACTGAAACAGTAAACCTCTGCAAAGAAAAATCTAAAAAGACTGAGAAAAAGATGCGAGACATGTATGGCTGGCTGATTGTATGAGCTTGGGTGGGGTGGGGGGCATGGAAGGAGGAATGAGTTTAAACTGGATTGAGAATTGTTGTATGAATTTTACAAAACTTCAATAAAATATTAAAAAAACTTTTTATATTCTGAACACCAGTTGTCTACCATATAGCTGGGAAAGATTTTCCCCCATTCTGTGGGATGCTTCTTATCTCAATTGACAGTTTTTTTTCTACTGTACAGAATCATTTTTAGTTTCATGTGCTCATATTTGTCAATTGTTGTATTTTGTACACTGAGTCCTATTCAGAAAAGTCTTTACCTATGCCTACATTTTGAAGCTTACTCCCTCCTTTTTACTTTAGCAAGTTCAGAGTGTCAGGTGTTATTTTGAGGTGCTTGATTCATTCATACTTGTGGGTTTTTGCAGGGTGAGAGATAAAGATGTAATTTCATTCTTCAATATGTTAATATCTAGATTTTCACCACCATTTGTTCAAGGTCCTCGAATTTTTAGGATGTATTTTACAAAAATCAAGTAACTGTAGTTCCATGGACACATATCTGGGTTTTCTATTCCACTTAGTTTATCTATTTGACTGTTTAGTGCCAGTACCATGTTATTTTTACTCCTGTGGTTCTTTAATATAATTTTAAACCAGGAGTGGTGATACCTCTTCCAGTATTTTTGTTGTCGCTGTTCAAGATCACTTTGTCTTCTGTGTTCCTACATGTCTTTTAACATTTTGTTTTTTATATCTGTGAATAATGTACCTGGAACTGTAATTGATATTGCATTGAATCTGTAGGTTGCTTTTGGTAGTGTGGCTATTTTCAAAATATTAATTATTGATATCTTCACCAGTACTTGTTATTCATAGTAGTTTTTTTTGTTTTTAATAGTTTCTTTTACTGCTGAGTCAGTCTCAGATTCATTATTTACAGGGAACTGTTCTCCAGAGACCTCTGTTCTCTTGCTGTAGTCCTGGTCTCCAGCCCAGTAGCATCTTGAGTCCCCTTGGCCAAATAGTCAGGTTTCTCTTTGTCTTGCTTCTTGTTAAATAGTTTGTTTTCCTGGGTTTTGTATCTTTGTGTCATTTTTGTTGTGAAAGAGCCATATCATCCTGCATTCTGAGAAGGAAGAGTGGGACTTGCCATTTTATTTATATGTCTAAAAGCTATTTTACTCTGCTTTTAAATAATTTATACTAAAAAAGGTATGGATGGCCAAACCGTGAAGATCTGGAGTCTCTAGAGTGTGGTTCCATAGACAGGTCATCTGTCTTCATCTTTACCCACCCAGGGATCAGGAAACATGGCAGGAGAGGGGGAAGAAAAGTTGTAAGAGCCAGGGAGGTGGTGCAAGACCAAATGGAAATGAATCCTTCAAGCTCCTGGGACCCTGCCATATGAACCTACAACATTGGTATCAGCATGCAAGCTCAGCTGGACAAAACCCCTGCACAGAGTTGCAGAAATGGGTAGCAGAGCCCAAACTTGGCTGGAGAAATATTGGCCACTGGTGGTGGTCTGGTGAGGAAAACCTGGCCATCTTTAGTAAAGGGAATCCAGATAAACTGACTAGAGCTCAGGGGCTAAACTGCCACTGAGGAGTGGGCAGGAAGAATAGTTTGGTGAAATGGACCCTAGAACAAATGACAGAATTTGTGGGAGGGAGGGCTGTGTGAAGGTCCTTAGGAAGAAGCAGGTATAAAGGTGATTAAGACTGATTGAAAAATTATGTATGAAACATAATAATTCAATAAAAATAATTTATACTTTGATTTAATGTCTGAATCTACACTGTTCAATATTTTTCTTTAATATTTTTGATACATTTCTACATCTTAAAATGGCAAATTTAGGCTATTTAATTAGAATCTAAAAGCAACAAAAATACTGGGTTAAGCATACATGCATGTTTTGGGGGGCGGCAGGGGAGGTAGGAACCCTTGGCTCCTTTTGGCTTTTCATTTACCAGTTCCATCCACTTGAGGACAAAATCAGGTCTTGCTAGACCAGGCTTCCCTTTTTGAAGCATAAGCAGACTTTCTGCTTTATAGACTGGACACTGGATGAAGTCCAATTACTGGATCTCCAAGACCTCACTACATAGGAAGACTGGTGACCTACATTTGTAGGACGTTTCAAGAAATGCCCCCATGCATAGTCCCCTGAGACTTAGTTGACTTCTGAGGGCAAGGAACAAAGTTATCCCTTAGATCCCTCGGCCAAATTAGTATGGGCATTAAGTATGGTCATTAAGCACCCAGAAAGCCTAAATTACACCAGCTTGATACATCACACCTATACCATAATTGTATCTTCTGAAAACAAACTGTGTGTATGCTATTTCCATATCATATTTCTTCCTTCGCATTTTTCCATTTTAATTTTATGTTACTCTAAAATAGGTATACATGCCCACTATCATATACCAAAAATCCAACGTCTGAAAATAAATGGTAGGTTAGTTCTAGAACCTGTCTAGAGATTCACAATATAAAAGCACAGTTGTTTTCAGATCATGACGAATATAACATTAATGTTGCTTAGTTTGCCTTATAACTAGGTACTTGGTGCTAGCATCCACAGATGAGGGATATGACAGCATTCAACTTTTGTTTTTCTGGGACTGCGTTACTTCATTTAACATAATATCTTCTAGTTTCATCCATTTATTGCAAATTTCATGATATTATCTTTCTTTACCACTGCATATGACTCCATTGTGTAGATGAATGCTTTTTATTTTCTCTCCACTTGTCAGTTGAGGGGCACTTGGGCTAGTTCCAGCTCTTCACTATTGTGAAGAGAGCTGCAATAAACATGACTGTACATGTATCTCTGTGGGAAGAAGAGTCTTGTGGGTATACACCTAGAAGTGGTACGGCTGGTTCAGGTGGTAGGCTCATTTTGAGTCTTTTAAGGATTCTCCACACTATTTTCCATAATGGTTGCATGAGTTTGCATTCCCACCAGCAGTGGATGAGTGTTCCCCTTTCCCCACAACCCCTCCAGCATTTGGTATCATTTGTTTTCTTGATCTTAGCCAGCCTTATCCGAGTGAGATATCTTAAAGTGGTTTTAATTTACATTTCCTTAATTATTAGCGATATTGAACAATTTTTAAGATGATTCTCAGCCATCTCTATTTCCTCACTTGTGAAGTTTCTGTTTAGCTCTTTACTCCATCTTTCGAGTGAGTCATTTGTTTTATTACTTCTTTGTTTTTTGAGTAGTTTATATATTGTGGAAGTTAATGCCCTGTCAGATGTGTCACTGTTGAAGGTTTCCTCCCACTCTGTGGGTTTTCTCTTCACTTCCCTGATTGTTTCTTTTGCTGTACAGAAACTTTTGAGTTTAATAAGGTCCCACTTGTTTATTGTCGACATTATTTCCTGTGCAGCTGCTGTGATTTAGAAAGTCTTTTCCTATGCCTATGTCATGTAGGCTACTGCCAACTTTTTCTTCTATCACCTTCAGAGGTTTGGATTTTACGTTGAGGTCTTTGATCCACTTGGAGTTGATTTTTTTACAGGGTGAGAGGTAGGGGTGTAATTTTATTCTTCTACAAGTGGCAATCCAGTTTTGACAACACCATTTGCTGAAGATCCTGTTTTTCCTCCATTGTGTCTTCTTTTTAAAATTTTTTTCAAAATTTTTATTTATTCTTGTATGTGTATAAATGTACTCTCTTCATGTAGGTTTGTGCACCTGTGTCGTGCAATGCTGCAGAGTTCAGAAGGGGGCATTGGATTACCCTGGAACTGGAGTTAAAGACAGTTCTCAGCCTCCATGTGGGTGTTGGGGATCGAACCCGGGTCCTCTGTAAGAGCAGCCTGTACTCTTAACTGCTAGGCCTTCTCTCCAGGCATCATTGTGTCTTCTTGGCCCCCTTGTCAAATATAAGGTGGCTGAAATTGTACGTGCTCAAGTTTGGATCTTCAGTTTTGTTCCTTTGGTCTACAGGTCTGTTTTTGTGCCAACACCAGGCTGTTTTTATGACTATGGCCCTGTAGTATAGTTTGAAGTCTGGTATAGAGATCCCCCCTGTATTGCTCTTTTCACTCAGGGTTGCTTTGGCTATTTGGGATCTTTTGTTTTTCCAAATGAATTTAAGTATTTTTTTCCAAGCATGTGAAGAAAGTCTTGGGGATTTTAATTGGGATTGCATTGAATCTATATATTAATTTGGGTAGAATAGAAATTTTTACTATATTAATTTTTCTAGTCCATGAGCATGTGTGGTCTTTCCATCTTCTGATGGCTTCTTCAATCTCCTTCAGGGGTTCATAATTTTTGTTGCAGAGATCTTTGGTGTCCTTGCTTGGATTTTTTCCCAGGTATTTTATTGTTTTTGAGGCTATTGTGATTGGGAAAGTCTCCTTGTATTCCTTCTTCAGTTTGTTGTTGGTGCAAAGAAAGGCTACCAATTCTTCTAGGTTAATTTTGTATCTTGACACTTTACTGAAACTCTTAATAATTTCTAGGAGTTTTCTGGTGGAGTTTTTAGCATGCCTTAGGTAAACTATCACATAATCTGCAAAGAGTGGTAGTTTGACTTCCTGTTTTCCAATTAGAACTCCTTTAATTTCCTTTTCTTGCCTTATTATTCAAATTGTTTAGAAGGATACAAACAGAGGGAATTATCCCAAATTCTTTCTATGAAGCCAGCATCACTCTAATACCAAAACCAAGCAAAGATACAACCAAAAAACAGAACTATAGACCCATCTCATTAATGACCTCAGAAGCAAAAATTCTCAACAAAATACTTGCAAACCGTATAAAAATACATATAAAAAATATCATCCATCATGACCAAGTTGGATTCATACCAGAGAAGCAGGGATGGTTCAACTTACAAAAATCAGTAAATATCATAAAACACATAAATGGACTGTAAGAAAAAAACACACAATCATCTGAATTGATGCAGAAAACTCCTTTGATAAAAGCCAACACCCCTTCATGCATAAAGTTCTAGAGGGAATTAGACTAGAGTGATCATTACTCAACATAATCAAAGCCATATACAAGAAACCCACAGCCAACATAATCCTAAACTGAGAAAAGTTAGAGGAATTCCCCTTAAAGTGGGGACTCAGCAAGGCTGCCCCCTGTCACCACTCCCCTTTAATATAGTTCTTGAAACACTTGCTAGGGCAATAAGGCAAGAAAAGGAAATTGAAGGAATACTAATTGGAAAAGAGGAAATCAAACTATTCCTCTTTGAAGATTATATGATAGTTTACCTAAGGGAGGCTAAAACTCCACCAGAAACCCTCTATGTTCCATGAGGTGCTGAGTAGAAAGTGTATATTCTCTGGTACTTGGTTGGAATATTTGGTAGATATCTGCAAGGTCCATTTGCTGTATGGTATTGTTCAGTTCAGTTGTCTCTCTGTTTATTCTTTGTCTGATTGATCTGTCCAAAGGGCTCAGTGGGGTAGTGAAGTCCCCTACTATGAGTGTGCTGGGGTTAATCTGTGCCTTGAGGTTCTGTAGAGTTCTGTTTATAAAGATTGGTGCACTGGCGTTTGATATATATATATATATATATATATATATATATATATATATTCATGATTGTGAACTGTTCATGGTTTATTTTCCCTTTGATAATGATGTAACGGTCCGCTTCGTCTCTTCTGATTGCTTCTACTTTGAAGTCTATTTTGTCTGATATTAAAATAGCAACTCCTTCTTTCTTTTTGGTACCATTTGCTTGGAATATTTTTTCCATCCTTTCACTTTAAATTGGCACCTATCCTTGAGGATGAGATGGATTTCTTGTAGACAGCATATAGATAGATTATATTTCCTAATCCATTCTTGGATTATGTATGCCTTTTGTTGGAGGAGTTTAGTCCAATATTTAAGGTTATAATTGAGAGATGTGTGTTGCTTCCTTTCACCTTATTATCCATTTGCATTTTTTACCTAGGTTTCTACTTCTGCAGTTATTCTTTTATTAATTTCTCTTTCAACGTGCCTAGGGGTATTTGCTCCTCTCCTCTGTCCTTTGAATTGTTTTAAGTATTCTCTGAAGGGTTGGTTTTCTGGACATGTATTATTTCATCTCGTTTATGTTGTTGGACTCAAACTGCCACTCTCACAAAGTTAACCAACGAGGGGCCACAGATTAATACGAAATTTATTTAATTTGCTGGTGCACCAAACCCAATTAAGAAAACTGACACATCAAGGGAGCCAATTGTTGATGTGTCAGAGATGCAACCCAATCCACTCAGGGATGAGCACGACCCCGACTGTCTGTTACATAGAACTTTTAAAGCCAAAGCCACAAACAAGAGGAACTTGGTGACATCATACATACACAATTGCAAGGCTATAGAAACACAATGCAAGCAGTGGTGACCTTTAAGCTGATTGGTTGTGTTTAGAAGTGTGAAGTCCCTTGGAGAGGAATGGGCTTCTTAGGTGGTAGGAAGCACTCATACAGGGCTGGGAAAGTTCATCCTGACCTCGGGTAGCTATGGGAACAAATAACTCAGTGTCAGACTGTATTCTTGTGGTTAAGGTAGTCATGGGAACCAGACCTAGGGTGGTGCAAAGACGGCAAATGGAAATAGAGTCCTGTCAGCTCCTGGGACCCTGCCATATGAACCTACAACATTGCTATCAGCAGCAGCTCAGCTGGACAAAACCCCTGCACAGGGTTGCAGAAATGGGTAGCAGAAACCAAGTTGGCTGAGAAATATGGGCCACCGGTGGTGGGTCTGGGAGGAAAACCTGGCCATCTTGAGTAAAGGGAATCCAGATTAAACTGACTAGAGCCAGGGGCTAAACGGCCACTGAGGAGTGGGCAGGAAGAATAGTTTTTTGGTAATGGCCCTAGCACAAATGACAGAATTTGTGGGAGTGAGGGTTGTGTGAAGGTCCCTTAGGAAGAAGCAGGAGAAGGTGATTAAGACTGATTGAAATTTTTATGTATGAAACATAATAATTCAATAAAATATTTATACTTTTGATTTAATGTCTGAATCTACATTGTTCAATATTTTTCTTTATATTTTTGATACATTTCTACATCTTAAAATGGCAAATTTAGGCTATTTAATTAGAATCTAAAAGCAACAAAATACTGAGTTAAAGCGTACATGCATGATTGTTTTAGGGGGGCAGGGGTGGTGAGAGCCCCTGGCTTCTTTTGGCTTTTTCATTTACCAGTTTCCATCCACTTGAGGAAAAAATCAGGTCTTGCTAGCCAGGCTTCCCTTTTTGAAAGCATAAGCAGACTTTCTGCTTTATAGACTTGGACACTGGATGAAGTCCAATTATTGGATCTCCAAGTCCTCGTTACACAGGAAGACTGGTGACCTACTTCTGTAGGACGTTTTGCCAAGAGAATGCCCCCATGCATAGTCCACTGAGACTTAGTTAACCTCTGAGGGCAGGGAACAAAGTTTATCCCTTAAATCCCGTGGCCAAATTGGTATGGACATTAAGTATGCATTAAAGCACCCAGAAAGCCTAAGTACCCAGCTTGATACATCACACCTATACAAATTTGTATCTTCTGAAAACAAACTGTGTGTAATGCTATTTCCCATATCATATTTTCGTCTTCACATTTTTCCATTTATTTTATGGTCTCCTAAAATAGGTATACATGCCCACCATCCATAGACCAAAAATTCAATGTCTAAAAATAAATGGTAAGTAAATTCTAGAAAACTATCTAGGATTCACAATAAAAATAGCACAGTTTGTTTTCAGATCATGACGAATATAACATTAAGGTTGCTTAGTTTGCCTTATAACTAGGTACTTTGGTGCTAGCATCCCAGATGAGGGATATGATAGCATTCATCTTTGTTTTTCTGGGACTGTTTAGCTTCTTTAACATAATAGCTTCTAATTTCATCCATTTAAGTGCAAATTTATGATAATGAATCTTTCTTTACCAGTGCAATATGACTCCATTTGTAATGAATGCTTGTTTTTTCTCTCTCACTTGTCGTTGAGGGGCACTTGAGCTGTGTCCAGCTCTTCCTATTGTGAGAGAGCTTGCAAATAAGCATGGCGTACATGTTATCTCTTGTGGGGAAGAAGAGTCCTTGTGGGTATACCCAGAAAGTGGTATGGCTGGGTCAGGTGGTAGAATCATTTGAGTCTTTTAAGGGCTCGCCACACTATTTTTCCATATGGTTGCATGAGTGTGCATTCCCACCAGCAGTGGATGATTTTTTTCCCCGTCCCCATAACCCCTCCAGCGTTTTGAATTCATTTGTTTTTCCTTGATCTTAGCGCCTTATTGAGTGAGATTCTTTAACGGGTTTTAATTTCATTTCCTTATTTATTAGCGATATTGAACAATGTTAAGATGTTTCTCAGCCATCTACTATTTCCTCACTTGTAAAGTTTCTGTTTAGCTCTTTACTCCAATCTTTGAGTGAGTCCATTTGTTTTATTACTTCTTTGTTTTTTGAGATAAGTTTAATATTATGGAAATTAATGCCCTGTCAGATGTGGTCAATGTGTTGAAGGTGTCCTCCCACTCTGTGGGTTTTTTCTCTTCACTTCCCGATTGTTTCTTCGTTTGGCTGTAAAGAACTGTGAGTTTATTAAGGCCCCACTTGTCAATTGTTGACAATTATTTTCTGCATAGCTGCTGTTGAATTTAGAAAGTCTTTTCCTATCCTATGTTTTGTAGGCTACTGCAACTTTTTTTTCTATCACTTTCAGAGGTTTGGATTTCACGTTTGAGGTCTTTGTCTACTTGGAGTTGATTTTTTTACAGGTGAGAGGTAGGGGTGTAATTTTTTATGCTTCTACAAGTGGCAATCCAGTTTTGACACCATTTGCTGAAGATCCTGTCATTCCTCCGTGTTCTTCTTTTTTTGTAATTTTTTTCAATTTTTTTATTTATGCACTTGTATGTGTAGAAATGTGTACTCTCTGCATGTAGTTTGTGCACCTGTGTCGTGCAATGCGCGAGTTCAGAAAGGGGGCATTGGATTCCCCGTGGAACTGGAGGTAAAGAACAGTTCTCAGCCTCCATGTGGGTTGGGATCGAACCTGGTCCTCTTCAAGATCAGTTGTTGCTCATTAACTGCTAGGCCATCCTCTCCAGGCACCATTGTGTCTTCTTGGCCCCCCTGTCAAATATGAAGAGGTGGCTGAAATTTTTGCAAATGTGCTCAGATTTGGACTTCAGATTTTGTCCATTGGATCTAAACAGGTCTGTTTTTTTGTGCCATCAAGCTGCTTTTTTATACTGGGTCCCTGTAGTATATTTTGAAGTAGATAGTTGTATAGAGATCCCCCCGTATTGCGCCTTTTAAATGACACCAAGTACTGGAGAGGTTGTGAGGAAAGAGGAACACTCATTCATTGCTGGTGGGAATGCAACCTCACGCAACCCCTATGGAAAGCTGTATGGAGAATACTTAAAAGACTCATATTAAACCTACCACATGACCCAGTCATACCACTCCTGGGTATATACCCACAAGAATCAACCTACCCCAGAGAAACATGCAAAATCATGCTTATTGTTGCTCTCTTCACAATAGCGAAGAGCTGGAAGTAACTCAAGTACCCCTCAACCAATGAGTGGATAAAGAAAATGTGGTACATCTACACAATGGAGTTCTATAGAGTGGTTAAGAAATACAACATCATAAACTTTGCAGGTAAATGGATGGAACTAGAAGCCAGTATCCTAAGTGAAGTAACACAGTCCTAGAAAAATGAAGCATGGTATCCTTCATTTGTGGATGCCAGCACCAAATCCCTAGTTGTAAAGCAAACTGAGCAATGTCAATGTTATTTTTCATTTTTTCTAAAATCAACTGTATGGTTAAAATGTGAATCCCTTAGTGGGCTATAGAATCAACCTCCCACTTATTTTCAGAGTTTGTATTGATATATGGGTGTAGGGTATGTATGCATATTTTAGAGTCATATAAAGTGCAAGGGAAAAATTTGATTTCCTAAACACATTTTGGAACTAACTTATAGATTATTTTCAGACCTCATAATTTTGGTATATAGGCAATATATTATATAAAATATGCATATATATGCATATTTAGAGGACTACAAATTTGAGGGAACAACAAGAGCAAAAGGGCTGGGTCAAAGAACTGACAGAGGGGCTGGAGAGATGGCCTAGCGGTTAAGAGCGCTGACTGCTCTTGCAGAGGACCCGGTTTCGATCTCCAGCACCCACATGGCAGCTGAGAACCGCCTTTGACTCCAGTCCCAGGGGAATCTGATGCCCTCTCCTGACCTCTGCAGCATCGCATGACATGGGTGCACAGACCTACATGCAGACAGTACATTCATACACATAAAAAATAAATAAAAATAAAAATAAATTTAAAAAGAACTTACTGAAACAGTAAACCTCTGCAAAGAAAAATCTAAAAAGACTGAGAAAAAGATGCAAGACATGTATGGCTGGCTGATTGTATGAGCTTGGGTGGGGTGGGGGGCATGGAAGGAGGAATGAGTTTAAACCGGATTGAGAATTGTTGTATGAATTTTACAAAACTTCAATAAAAATATTAAAAAATCTTTTATATTCTAAACACCAATTGTCTACCATATAGCTGGGAAAGATTTTCCCCCATTCTGTGGGATGCCTCTTATCTCAATTGACAGGTTTTTTTCTACTGTACAGAATCATTTTTAGTTTCATGTGCTCATATTTATCAATTGTTGTATTTTGTACATTGAGTCCTATTCAGAAAAGTCTTTACCTATGCCTACATTTTGAAGCTTACTCCCTCCTGTTTACTTTAGCAAGTTCAGAGTGTCAGGTGTTATTTTGAGGTGCTTGATTCATTCATACTTGTGGTTTTTTTGCAGGGTGAGAGATAAAGATGTAATTTCATTCTTCTATATGTTAATATCTAGATTTTTGCCACCATTTGTTCAAGGTCCTCAAATTTTTAGGATGTATTTTTCAAAAATCAAGTAACTGTAGTTCCATGGACACATATCTGGGTTTTCTATTCCACTTAGTTTATCTATTTGTCTGTTGAGTGCCAGTACCATGTTATTTTTACTCCTGTGGTTCTTTAATATAATTTTAAACCAGGTGTGGTGATACCTCTTCCAGTATTTTTGTTGTCGCTGTTCAAGATCACTTTGTCTTTTGTGTTCCTACATGTCTTTTTAACATTTTATTTTTTATATCTGTGAATAATGTACCTGGAACTGTAATTGATATTGCATTGAATCTGTAGGTTGCTTTTGGTAGTGTAGCTATTTTCAAAATATTAATTATTGATATCTTGACCAGTACTATTGATATCTTGACCAGTTATTCATAGTAGTTTTTTTTGTTTTTGTTTTTAACAGTTTTTTTTTACTGCTGAGTCAGTCTCAGATTCATTATTTACTGGGAACTCTTCTCCAGAGACCTCTGTCTTCTTGCTGTAGTCCTGGTCTCCAGCCCAGTAGCATCTTGAGTCCCCTTGGCCAAATACTCAGGTTTCTCTTTGTCTTGCTTCTTGTTAAATAGTTTGTTTTCCTGGGTTTTGTATCTTTGTGTCAGTTTTGTTGTGAAAGAGCCATATCATCCTGCATTCTGAGAAGGAAGAGTGGGACTTGCTAGTTTATTTATATGTCTAAAAGCTATTTTACTCTGCTTTTAAATAATTTATACTAAAAAAGGTATGGATGGCCAAACCGTGAAGATCTGGAGTCTCTAGAGTGTGGTTCCATAGACAGGTCATCTATATTCATCTTCACCTGCCCAGGGATCAGGAAACATGGCAGGAGAGGGGGAAGAAAAGTTGTAAGAGCCAGGGAGGTGGTGCAAGACCAAATGGAAATGAATCCTTCAAGCTCCTGGGACCCTGCCATATGAACCTACAACATTGGTATCAGCATGCAAGCTCAGCTGGACAAAACCCCTGCACAGGGTTGCAGAAATGGGTAGCAGAGCCCAAAGTTGGCTGGAGAAATATTGGCCACCGGTGGTGGTCTGGTGAGGAAAACCTGGCCATCTTTAGTAAAGGGAATCCAGATAAACTGACTAGAGCTCAGGGGCTAAACTGCCACTGAGGAGTGGGCAGGAAGAATAGTTTGGTGAAATGGACCCTAGCACAAATGACAGAATTTGTGGGAGTGAGGGTTGTGTGAAGGTCCTTAGGAAGAAGCAGGTATAAAGGTGATTAAGACTGATTGAAAATTTATGTATGAAACATAATAATTCAATAAAAATAATTTATACTTTGATTTAATGTCTGAATCTACATTGTTCAATATTTTTCTTTAATATTTTTGATACATTTCTACATCTTAAAATGGCAAATTTAGGCTATTTAATTAGAATCTAAAAGCAACAAAAATACTGAGTTAAGCGTACATGCATGATTTTTTTAGGGGGGGGCAGGGGAGGTAGAAGCCCCTGGCTTCTTTTGGCTTTTCATTTACCAGTTCCATCCACTTGAGGACAAAATCAGGTCTTGCTAGACCAGGCTTCCCTTTTTGAAGCATAAGCAGACTTTCTGCTTTATAGACTGGACACTGAATGAAGTCCAATTATTGGATCTCCAAGTCCTCGTTACACAGGAAGACTGGTGACCTACATTTGTAGGACGTTTCAAGAGATGCCCCCATGCATAGTCCCCTGAGACTTAGTTAACCTCTGAGGGCAAGGAACAAAGTTATCCCTTAGATCCCTTGGCCAAATTGGTATGGACATTAAGTATGGTCATTAAGCACCCAGAAAGCCTAAGTTACACCAGCTTGATACATCACACCTATACTAAAATTGTATCTTCTGAAAACAAACTGTGTGTATGCTATTTCCATATCATATTTCTTCCTTCACATTTTTCCATTTTAATTTTATGTTACTCTAAAATAGGTATACATGCCCACCATCATATACCAAAAATTCAACATCTGAAAATAAATGGTAGGTTAGTTCTAGAAACTATCTAGGGATTCACAATATAAAAGCACAGTTGTTTTCAGATCATGACGAATATAACATTAATGTTGCTTAGTTTGCCTTATAACTAGGTACTTGGTGCTAGCATCCACAGATGAGGGATATGATAGCATTCATCTTTTGTTTTTCTGGGACTGTGTTACTTCATTTAACATAATATCTTCTACTTTCATCCATTTATTGCAAATTTCATGATATTATCTTTCTTTACCAGTGCATATGACTCCATTGTGTAGATGAATGCTTTTTTTTCTCTCCACTTGTCAGTTGAGGGGCACTTGAGCTAGTTCCAGCTCTTCACTATTGTGAAGAGAGCTGCAATAAGCATGGCTGTACATGTATCTCTGTGGGAAGAAGAGTCTTGTGGGTATACACCTAGAAGTGGTATGGCTGGGTCAGGTGGTAGAATCATTTTGAGTCTTTTAAGGGTTCTCCACACTATTTTCCATAATGGTTGCATGAGTTTGCATTCCCACCAGCAGTGGATGAGTTTTCCCCTTTCCCCATAACCCCTCCAGCGTTTGATATCATTTGTTTCTTGATCTTAGCCAGCCTTATTGGAGTGAGATATCTTAAAGTGGTTTTAATTTGCATTTCCTTATTTATTAGCGATATTGAACAATTTTAAGATGTTTCTCAGCCATCTCTATTTCCTCACTTGTGAAGTTTCTGTTTAGCTCTTTACTCCATCTTTTGAGTGAGTCATTTGTTTTATTACTTCTTTGTTTTTTGAGTAGTTTATATATTCTGGAAATTAATGCCCTGTCAGATGTGTCACTGTTGAAGGTTTCCTCCCACTCTGTGGGTTTTCTCTTCACTTCCCCGATTGTTTCTTTTGCTGTACAGAAACTTTTGAGTTTAATAAGGCCCCACTTGTTGATTGTCGACATTATTTCCTGTGCAGCTGCTGTGATTTAGAAAGTCTTTTCCTATGCCTATGTCTTGTAGGCTACTGCCAACTTTTTTTTCTATCACTTTCAGAGGTTTGGATTTCACGTTGAGGTCTTTGATCTACTTGGAGTTGATTTTTTTTACAAGGTGAGAGGTAGGGGTGTAATTTTATTCTTCTACAAGTGGCAATCCAGTTTTGACACCATTTGCTGAAGATCCTGTCTTTCCTCCGTGTCTTCTTTTTTTTAATTTTTTTCAAAATTTTTATTTATTCTTGTATGTGTATAAATGTACTCTCTGCATGTAGGTTTGTGCACCTGTGTCGTGCAATGCCGCAGAGTTCAGAAGGGGGCATTGGATTCCCCTGGAACTGGTCATCTGCAAAGAGTGGTAGTGTGACTTCCTGTTTTCCAAGTAGAACTCCGTTAATTTTCCTTTTCCTTTGCCTTATTATTATTCAAATTGTTTAGAAGGAATCAAACAGAGGGAATTATCCCCAAATTTCTTTCTAGAAAGGCCAGCATCACTCTAAACCAAAACAAGCAAGATACAACCAAAAAACAGAACTACAGACCAATCTCATTAATGACCTCACTCAGAGGCAAAAATTCGCAACAAAATACTTGCAAACCGTAATAAAAATACATATAAAAAATAATCATCCTCATGACCAAGTTGGGATTCTCCAGAGAAAGAAGTGATGGTTCAACTTACAAAAATCAAGTAATCATAAAACACATAATGGACTGTAAGAAAAAAACACACAATCATCTAAACGATGCAGAAAACTCCTTGATAAAAGCCCAACAACCCCTTCATGCATAAAGTTCTAGAGGGAATTAGACTAGAGTGATCATTACTCAACATAATCAAAGCCATATACAAGAAACCCAAGCCAACATCATACTAAACAGAAAAGTTTAGAGGAATTCCCCTTAATGGTTGGAACTCAGCAAGGCTGCCAATGTCAGCACTCCTCTTTAAATATATTGCTTGAAGCACTTGCTAGGCCAATAAGGCAGAAAAAGGAAATGGAAGGAATACTAATTGGAAAAGAGGACGTATCAGTGGAGCCTGGATTCCTCTTTGAAGATTATATGATAGTTTTTACCTAGGGGAGTGCTAAAACTCCACCAGAAACCCTCTATGTTCCATGAGGTGCTGATAGAAAGTGTATAATCCTGGTACGTGGTTGAATATTTGGTAGATATCTGCAAGGTCCATTTGCTGTATGGTATTGGTCAGTTTCAGTTTTGTCTCTCTGTGTATGTTCCTTTGTCGATGGATCTGTCCAAAGGGCTCAGTGGGTAGTGAAGTCCCCAACTAATGAGTGGTGCGGGTTTAAGCTTGCCTTGAGTTCTGTAGAGTTTCCTTGTTTATAAGATGGGTGCATCGGCTGGCGTTTGATATATAAATATATAGAAATATATATATAGATATATATATATATTCCATGAGTGTGAGACTGTTCATGGTTTATTTTCCCTTTGATAATGCTGGAACTGTCCGCTATCTGTCTCTTCTATTGGCTTTACTTTGAAGTCTTATTTTGTCTGATATTAAACCTAGCAACTCCTTCTTTCTTTTTGGTACCATTGCTTGGAATATTTTTCCATCCTTTCACTTTGAAAAAAATTGGCACCTATCCTTGAGGATGAAATGGGTTTATTGGAACAGCATATAGATAGATTATATTTCCTAATCCATTCTTGGATTAATGTAGCCTTTTGATTGGAAGGAGGTATAGTCGCAATATTTAAGGTTATAATGAGAGATGTGTGTTGCTTCACTTTACCTTTTCCCGCCTTAATTATCCATTTGCATTTTTTACACGCGGTGTCACTAATTCTGCCAGTTATGCTGTTATTCATTTCTCTTTCAAGGTGTCTAGGGGTATTTGCTCCTCTCCTCTGTCCTTTTGAATTGCTTCAAGCATTATCTGAAGGGTTGGTTTTATGGACATGGATTCTATCATCTCAGTTTAATGTGTGTTGGACTCAAACGGGCCACGCTCACAAAAGGAACCAACGAGGGGCCACAGATTAATACGAAATTTATTTAATTTGCTGGGGCACCAGAACCCAATTAAGAAAACTGACACATCAAGGGAGCCGATTGTTGGATGTGTCAGGGACGCAACCAATTCCACGCAGGGATTAGCATGACCCCGCCTGTCTGTTAAAAAGAACCTTTAAAGCCAAAGCCACAAAACAGAGGAACTTGGTGACATCATACATAAACAATTGCAAGGCTATAGAAACACAATGCAAGCAGCGAGTTTAAGTTGATTGGTTGTGTTTAGCAGCTTTGTGAAGCCCCTTGGAGAGGATGGGCTTCTTAGGGGGTAGGCAGCACTCCTACCGGGCTTGGACCGTTCCTCCTGCCCTCGGTTAGCTATGGAACATACTACAGTTTCAGACGTAAGTCTTGTGGTTAAGTTAGTCATGGGAACCAGACCTGCTTCAACGAGAGAGTTGCTCCTGCATGGGGGGGTATCACCCTTTCCTTTTTGATTAACTTTCCTTTATGACCTGGTCGTAACAATGTCATGGAAGATTTATCTCTATCCTTCAACTATAATTGAAATGTTTGCTGGGTATATAACCCTGGATGTGGCATGTTATATTTCGTTTAGTAGCACTGGGAAGTAAGCTTTGGTCCCAAGTTCTTCTTGCTTTCCATCGTTTGGCACTGAGAAGTGCTCTAATTCATGATAGGTTTTCCGCCCCTTATAGTGTAACCTTTTTTCTCTTGTGGCTTTCAAGAATTTTGTCTTTGTTTTGGGCGTTTTTTTTTTTTTTTGAGTATCTAGTGTTTTATGGCATGGGGAGTTTCTTTTCTGTCTTGTCCCATTTGGGTTCTATGTCTTCTTAGGTAATTTGTTAATGGGGTTTTTGTCTTTTTTGGCTTTTCATTTACCAGTTCCATCCACTTGAGGACAAAATCAGGTCTTGCTAGACCAGGCTTCCCTTTTTGAAGCATAAGCAGACTTTCTGCTTTATAGACTGGACACTGGATGAAGTCCAATTATTGGATCTCCACGACCTCGCTACACAGGAAGACTGGTGACCTACATTTGTAGGACGTTTCAAGAGATGCCCCCATGCATAGTCCCCTGAGACTTAGTTGACCTCTGAGGGCAAGGAACAAAGTTATCCCTTAGATCCTTCGGCCAAATTAGTATGGGTATTAAGTATGGTCATTAAGCACCCAGAAAGCCTAAATTATACCAGCTTGATACATCACACCTATACTAAAATTGTATCTTCTGAAAACAAACTGTGTGTATGCTATTTCCATATCATATTTCTTCCTTCGCATTTTTCCATTTTAATGTTATGTTACTCTAAAATAGGTATACATGCCCACCATCATATACCAAAAATCCAACGTCTGAAAATAAATGGTAGGTTAGTTTTAGAACCTGTCTAGTACTTGGTGCTAGCATCCACAGATGAGGGATATGACAGCATTCATCTTTTGTTTTTCTGGGACTGCATTACTTCATTTAACATAATATCTTCTAGTTTCATCCATTTATTGCAAATTTCATGATATTATCTTTCTTTACCACTGCATATGACTCCATTGTGTAGATGAATGCTTTTTTTTCTCTCCTCTTGTCAGTTGAGGGGCACTTGGGCTAGTTCCAGCTCTTCACTATTGTGAAGAGAGCTGCAATAAACATGGCTGTACATGTATCTCTGTGGGAAGAAGAGTCTTGTGGGTATACACCTAGAAGTGGTACGGCTGGGTCAGGTGGTAGGCTCATTTTGAGTCTTTTAAGGGTTCTCCACACTATTTTCCATAATGGTTGCATGAGTTTGCATTCCCACCAGCAGTGGATGAATGTTCCCCTTTCCCCACAACCCCTCCAGCATTTGGTATCATTTGTTTTCTTGATCTTAGCCAGCCTTATCTGAGTGAGATATCTTAAAGTGGTTTTAATTTACATTTCCTTAATTATTAGCGATATTGAACAATTTTTAAGATGTTTCTCAGCCATCTCTATTTCCTCACTTGTGAAGTTTCTGTTTAGTTCTTTACTCCATCTTTTGAGTCATTTGTTTTATTACTTCTTTGTTTTTTGAGTAGTTTATATATTCTGGAAGTTAATGCCCTGTCAGATGTGTCACTGTTGAAGGTTTCCTGCCACTCTGTGGGTTTTCTCTTCACTTCCTTGATTGTTTCTTTTGCTGTACGAAACTTTTGAGTTTAACAAGGTCCCACTTGTTGATAGTCGGCATTTTTTCCTGTGCAGCTGCTGTGATTTAGAAAGTCTTTTCCTATGCCTATGTCATGTAGGCTACTGCCAACTTTTTCTTCTATCACCTTCAGAGGTTTGGATTTCACGTTGAGGTCTTTGATCTACTTGGAGTTGATTTTTTTTACAAGGTGAGAGGTAGGGGTGTAATTTTATTCTTCTACAAGTGGCAATCCAGTTTTGACACCATTTGCTGAAGATCCTGTCTTTCCTCCGTGTCTTCTTTTTTTTAATTTTTTTCAAAATTTTTATTTATTCTTGTATGTGTATAAATGTACTCTCTGCATGTAGGTTTGTGCACCTGTGTCGTGCAATGCCGCAGAGTTCAGAAGGGGGCATTGGATTCCCCTGGAACTGGAGTTAAAGACAGTTCTCAGCCTCCATGTGGGTGTTGGGGATCGAACCTGGGTCCTCTGCAAGAGCAGTTGGTGCTCTTAACTGCTAGGCCATCTCTCCAGGCACCATTGTGTCTTCTTGGCCCCCTTGTCAAATATAAGGTGGCTGAAATTGTATGTGCTCAAGTTTGGATCTTCAGTTTTGTTCCATTGGTCTACAGGTCTGTTTTTGTGCCAACACCAGGCTGTTTTTATGACTATGGCCCTGTAGTATAGTTTGAAGTATATAGTTGGTATAGAGATCCCCCCTGTATTGCTCTTTTCACTCAGGGTTGCTTTGGCTATTTGGGGTCTTTTGTTTTTCCAAATGAATTTAAGTATTTTTTTCCAAGCATGTGAAGAAAGTCTTGGGGATTTTATTTGGGATTGCATTGAATCTATATTAATTTGGGTAGAATAGACATTTTTACTATATTAATTTTTCTAGTCCATGAGCATGTGTGGTCTTTCCATCTTCTGATGGCTTCTTCAATCTCCTTCAGGGGTTCATAATTTTTGTTGCAGAGATCTTTGGTGTCCTTGGTTGGATTTTTTCCCAGGTATTTTATTGTTTTTTAGGCTATTGTGATTGGGAAAGTCTCCTTGTATTCCTTCTCCAGTTTGTTGTTGGTGCAAAGAAAGACTACTTATTCTTCTAGGTTAATTTTGTATCTCGACACTTTACTGAAACTCTTAATCATTTCTAGGAGTTTTCTGGTGGAGTTTTTAACATGCCTTAGGTAAACTATCACATAATCTGCAAAGAGTGGTAGTTTGACTTCCTCTTTTCCAATTAGAACTCCTTTAATTTCCTTTTCTTGCCTTATTAATCAAATTGTTTAGAAGGATACAAACAGAGGGAATTCTCCCAAATTCTTTCTATGAAGCCAGCATCACTCTAATACCAAAACCAAGCAAAGACACAACTAAAAAACAGAACTATAGACCCATCTCATTAATGACCTCAGAAGCAAAAATTCTCAACAAAATACTTGCAAACCATATAAAAATACACATCAAAAATATCATCCATCATGACCAAGTTGGATTCATACCAGAGAGGCAGGGATGGTTCAACTTACCAAAATCATTAAATATCATAAAACACATAAATGGACTGAAAGAAAAAAACACACAATCATCTGAATTGATGCAGAAAAATCCTTTGATAAAAGCCAACACCCTTCATGCATAAAGTTCTAGAGGGAATTGGACTAGAGTGATCATTACTCAACATAATCAAAGCCATATACAAGAAACCCACAGCCAACATAATCCTAAACTGAGAAAAGTTAGAGGAATTCCCCTTAAAGTGGGGACTCAGCAAGGCTGCCCCCTGTCACCACTCCCCTTTAATATAGTTCTTGAAACACCTGCTAGGGCAATAAGGCAAGAAAAGGAAATTGAAGGAGTACTAATTGGAAAAGAGGAAGCCAAACTATTCCTCTTTGAAGATTATATGATAGTTTACCTAAGGGATGCTAAAAACTCCACCAGAAACCCTCTATGTCCCATGAGGTGCTGAGTAGAAAGTGTATATTCTTTGGTACTTGGGTGGAATATTTGGTAGATATCTGTGAGGTCCATTTGCTGTATGGTATTGTTCAGTTCAGTTGTCTCTCTGTTTATTCTTTATCTGATTGATCTGTCCAAAGGGCTCAGTGGGGTATTGAAGTCCCCTACTATGAGTGTGATGGGGTTAATCTGTGCCTTGAGGTTCTGTAGAGCTCTGTTATAAAGATTGGTGCACTGGTGATATATATATATATATATATATATATATATATATATATTCATGATTGTGAACTGTTCATGGTTTATTTTCCCTTTGATAATGATGTAACAGTCCTCTTTGTCTCTTCTGATTGCTTCTACTTTGAAGTCTATTTTGTCTGATATTAAAATAGCAACTCCTTCTTTCTTTTTGGTACCATTTGCTTGGAATATTTTTTCCATCCTTTCACTTTAAGTTGGCACCTATCCTTGAGGATGAGATGGGTTTCTTGTAGACAGCATATAGATAGATTATGTTTCCTAATCCATTCTTCCAGTGTATGCCTTTTGTTGGAGGAGTTTAGTCCAATATTTAAGGTTATAATTGAGAGATGTGTGTTGCTTCCTTTCACCTTATTATCCATTTGCATTTTTTACCTAGGTTTCTACTTCTGCAGTTATTCTTTTATTAATTTCTCTTTCAAGGTGTCTAGGGGTATTTGCTCCTCTCCTCTGTCCTTTGAATTGTTTTAAGTATTCTCTGAAGGGTTGGTTTTCTGGACATGTATTATTTCATCTCGTTTATGTTGTTGGACTCAAACTGCCACACTCACAAAGTTAACCAATGGGGGGGGCACAGATTAATATGAAATTTATTTAATTTGCTGGTGCACCAAACCCAATTAAGAAAACTGACACATCAAGGGAGCCAATTGTTGATGTGTCAGGGATGCAACCCAATCCACTCAGGGATGAGCACGACCCCGACTGTCTGTTACAGAGAACTTTTAAAGCCAAAGCCACAAACAAGAGGAACTTGGTGACATCATACATACACAATTGCAAGGCTATAGAAACACAATGCAAGCAGTGGTGACCTTTAAGCTGATTGGTTGTGTTTAGAAGTGTGAAGTCCCTTGGAGAGGAATGGGCTTCTTAGGTGGTAGGAAGCACTCATACAGGGCTGGGAAAGTTCATCCTGACCTCAGGTAGCTATGGGAACAAATAACTCAGTGTCAGACTGTATTCTTGTGGTTAAGGTAGTCATGGGAACCAGACCTGCTTCAACTAGAGAGTTGCTCCTGCATGGTTAACCCTTTCCTTTTGATTAACTTCTTTATGACCTGGTCGTAACAATGTCATGGAAGATTTATCTCTTTCCTTCAACTAGAATTGACATTTTTGCTGGGTATAGTAACCTGGATTGGCATTTATATTCGTTTAGCACTGGGAATGCTTTGGTCCACGTTCTTCTTGCTTTCATCGTTTGCACTGAGAAGGTAGCTCTAATTCTGATAGGTTTCCCCTTATATGTAACTTGTTTTTCTCTTGTGGCTTTCAGAATTTTGTCTTTGTTTTGGGCGTCTAATGTTTTAACTATGATATGGCATGGGGAGTTTCTTTTCTGGTCTTGTCCGTTTGGTGTTCTATGTGCTTCTTGTATTTGTATGGGTTTGTCTTTTTTTAGGTAATTTTATTTATTTCTGTATGTGTATGAATGTACTGTCTGCATGCAAGTCTGTGCACCCTTGTCGTGCCATGCTGCGGAAGTCAGAAGAGGGTGTCGGATTCCCCTCGAACTGGAGTTCTCCTGGAATTGGAGTTTCAGACAGTTCTTGGCCGCCATGTGGGTGCTGGGGATCGAACCCAGATCCTCTGCAAGAGCAGTCGGCGCTCTTAACCGCTAGGCCATCTCTCCAGCCCGGGTTTGTCTTTTTTTAGTTTGGGGAAATTTTCATCTATTATTCTGTTGAAGATCTGATCAATACCATTCTCTTGGGATTCTTCTCCTTCCTCTATCCCTATGATGTAGAAGTTTGATCTTTTCATAGTCTCCCACATTTCCTGGTTGTTCCACTCTTGCGTATTTTTAAACTTTTTATAACCTTTACTTGAGCTTTTTAGTTGTTCTGTGTTATCTTCTAGGTCTGATATTCTTTTTCTCTGCTTCTTCCATTCTGCTTCTGAGGATTTTTCCCTTTCTTTTCTCTTGATTGGATGAGTGTTCTTCCTTTTTCATTTCATCCTGTGTTTTCTTTAGTATTTCCACTTCCTTTTGGAGCTTCTCAATCTCTTCTTGTAGCTCATTGCTTTGCTGTTGGGTATCCTTTTTTTATTTCAGCATGGGATCTTTTCAGTGTTTCCACTTCCTTCCAGAGTTTGTCATTTTCTCCTTTTAGTTCTTTCTGAAGTTTGTCATTCTTTCCCTCTAGGTCTTTTCTGAGTTTTCCATTCTCTCCCCTTAGTTATATGATTTCTTTGAATATATCTGAGATTGTTTTTCTACGATCTGTGTTCTGGGCTACCTCCGGGGAGGTCCCATTGTAGGAATCCTTCACAAGCTCAGTAGAATTTAGTGTGGCATTATTCTGGGCTTTTCCCATGTTGTTCTTTCATTGTGCTCTTGGCATGTGGGTTTCCTTTTGCCTGTATTCCAATTTGAATCTCAAATGCCTCTTCATTGTGTTGAAGGATTGATTTCCTTGATTCCTTCAGATGCCTTCATTGTATTTTCCTTGTTTATGGAGTTTTGACTTGTCTAGGTTTCAGGCTTTCAATTTTGGTTATATATGAGAAGGTATAGTTCACTCTTCCTTTTCTCTTCTGCAGGTTTCCATGAACTGGGTAGGTAACAACCCAGATGACACCCTCTGAGCTCTGTACTCCCTCTGCTGCCAGCCAGTTTCTCTAGGTTGGTTGTAGGGCTTACTGGACACTCCCTCCACAATTCCAGTTGTGTGGGGGGGGGGGGTTCTTGCTTAGCCCAGGCCCGGGTACCCTGCACCTCAGCTGGTCTGGCAGAGGCCACCTGTCTCTATGCACAACAGGCCGAAAATCCCAGTCTCCTACAATCTACCTGGCTGAGGTGCTTGGCTCTGTTTCCTGCACCTCAGCTAGTATGGCAGAGGCTATGACCTGCTTTCTTATATAATGCACAACATCCTACCAGAGGATGGCACTGCCCACAGTGGGCTGGGCCCTCTCACAGCACTCAGCAATCAAGAAAATACACCACAGACAAGGCCAAAGTCTAGTCCAATGGAGGCAATTCTCCAATTGAACCTCCCTCAACTCAGGTGTATCAATTTAACACTAAAGCTGTCCAGCACAGATGGCCTGTTAGCACAGCTGCTAGTTGATCTTTTTGTTTATGTCAGCTCTTGAATGCCTGTAGTCATTTACTCAGTTTAGTTATTTATCCACAGTTCAATAAGTTATTGTGAACTACTTTAATCTTTACTGTTTTTTTTTATTTGTAGCATTGCATTCCTGAATTTATTTTGATATCTTCATTTATTTTCTTTAAGTTTAATGAGCATCTGTCGAAGTGAGTTGAGCCACGGATTATTTTGTCTTCAGGATTCATTTCTAAGTGTTTGCTTCCTTGATCTTGTTGAGTGATGTTTCATCTTTCTTTTTACTTAAAAATTTAAATTATGGTTATGTCTTTGATGTGGGGGAGCAGTGCACATAGAGGTCAAAGAACAGCTTTGTGTAGTTGGTTCTTCTCTCCTTCCACATTTATGTGGGTTCCAGAGATAGGAAGCAGGTTTCCAGGCCTACGTAACAAGCACTACCTCCTGAGTGGTGCCAACAGTCCCTGTGATTGTGTGTGTGTGTGTGTGTGTGTGTGTGTGTGTGTGCTATTGGTCATCTGCAATTTAGAAAACTGTCACTTTTCACATCCTTAGGTAATATTTTTACATAGAAGAATTTACTGTCACACCAGCTAGAAAAATATCTGAGAATGTGTCTTCTCTGGGTTTTATGTACAGGTTTTCAGTTGATAATTTTCCCTTTGCTTCTAATTTATGATGCTTGTCTCCCCCAGGAGGTTTGCTTTGGTAATCTGCTCTTGTTTGGGTTAGGAAGGCCAGTTGTAATCAGTTTTGGTTTCAGTGTCCAGAGCCAGACAAATGTATCAGTTTCCAGCAGAGTTTGAATTCAGTGAAGAAAATGGAGTTCATCCACAGTCTCCCAAAGCTAAGATGGTGAGTAATGCTGCACCCTTGTGTTTCTCTTGAAAGGGAGAACCTGGGAGTTGGAGTTTTTCTCTCGGTCCAACCTCTAACTCCTATTGGAAGATAGCTGATCCATGAACTCACCTTGAATATTAACTCTGTATCAGGAATTTTCACAAATCCCATTTGCCTAATATGTTGCTGTTAAGACAGTGTCTCTATGAGAAAAAGGGCCAGGGAGAACTACTGGCCAATGTGTCCTAAACAGCATTACAGTTTTCCAAAGGTCACCAACATTCCTGGGATATATACCTTAAATTTATGATGCATGAAAGGAAATGAAATATTAATTCATATGCATTGAAACTCCAGAGAATTAACTACATATTAAAATTCAACATCTGATAATTCAGATATTTCAAGCAAGTAGAAAATACTGCAAGAACCACATTCATACTGATGTAAGCAGTAGGGTTGAAAGGAAGGTGGGATATCAAGCAGCTAATAATGTATTAAAAGAAATACAGGATAACTAAAGTGACTAAGTGGGAAAATCACGACTAAGTGAATTTGAATGAAATTGTGTTTTTTTTAATTAAAGAATAACTATGATGAGGGACTGGTAAAAGCACTGGCTGCCAAACCTGGTGACCCGAGTTTCATGTGATCTAGTCATGGAAGGAAAAATCAACACCTGCAAGTTGTCTTTTGCCACATGCACACAACGGCACATGGATACTCACACAGAGACTAATAAAGAAATCAAATGGAATTTAAGGAAAATATTGTCTTCTGTAAATGTCACACTGGACATACTAGGACCATTTCCTTCTTGATTTTCTTGCTAAACTGAAACTGAAAAGCTGGTGGATATTGAAAAATTGTCCAATTATAGATCAAATGTAAGCCCCTAGCCTCCAAAATTTACAAGGTGAAATCAAAACTCCAATGCAATCATATTTGGTAATGGAAATTTGGGAAAGTAATTAGATTATGGAGCCAGAGTCCTCATTAATGTGATCTGCGCCTTCAGAATGTGAACACCTTCCTCTCCATGTAAGGAAATGAGATGCAGGCAGTGTACAAACCACAAGAGGGCCCTCACCAGAACACACCATGATGAACTCACATGTCCACTTTTGGGAGCTATGTGAAATGAGTTCTGTTGTTGAGCTCCACAGTCTGCTACACCTACTTAGGGTATCCCAAAGCTGACCATGGGATATGCCCAGCTTGTCTGTTCCTGGACCCTGCTCATATCTGTTTTCACTCACCACACAGAAATTTAACATGGAAATGTAATGAACAGGTAAACATATGAACTTTCTCTAATCCTATCTATAACATGTATAAACTTGTGTTTGGTGCTACAGAAAATATTCTAGTAAGAGCTGATTGACCTCTGCAATTCTTTGATAAAGGCTAAGCACAAAACTTCCAGCTGCTTTTTAAATCTTTTAACACAGTAAAATATATTTGAAAAATTCTTATTTGATAAATATTTTATATGTATGTGAATTGGCTGCATGTGTAGAAGTGCATCCATGTCATGCAACGCATTTGGAGGTCAGGAGAAAACATCAGATCTCCTGGACCTAGAGTTACAGACAGGTGTTAGTTGCCATGTGTGTGCTGGAAATTCAACCTGGTCTTCTGCAAAAGCACCCAGTGTTCTTAACTGCTGAGAAATCCCTCCATCCCCTATAAATGTTTTTTAAAGAATTATTATTATTATTATTATTATTATTTAATTTTTATTTATTGTTATTTTTTATGTGTATGAGTGTATTGTCTGCATGTAGATTGGTGCACCCGTGTCATGCAATGTCACAGAGGTCAGAAGAGGGCGTCAGATTCCCCTGGAACTGGAGTTAAATACGGGTTCTTAGCCATCATGTGGGTGCTGGGAATCAAACCCGGGTCCTCTGCAAGAGCAGTCGGTGCTCTTAACCACTGAGCCATCTCTCCAGCCCCACCTATAAATATTTTTAAACAATATAATTATACACCTAAGACAACTAAAACTTGGGGAACTAGATTGAAAATATGTGGCAGCTGAAAGAAACACATTTAAAAACTAAAATAATATCAATAATAGTAACCAAAGCAAGAAATGAGGGCTTACTGAAGTGAGCAAATCCAGGGAAATTCTGTAATGCTTTAATAACAGATGGTCTGAGTTCAAAATGATACAGTGAAATAACACAAAAATAGAAATTTAAGCAAATATATCAGATTTATTTGTTTGTAATGTGAATTAATGCATTAAAATTATAGTTGTTTTTGGGCCGGGCGTGGTGGCACACCCCTTTAATCCCAGCACTTGGGAGGCAGAGGCAGGCGAATCTCTGTGAGTTCAAAGCCAGCCTGGTCTACAGAGCGAGCTCCAGGCCAGCTGGGACTAAAGGGAGACCCTGTCTCAAAAAATACCAAAAAAAATAAATATTTGTTTTCATATAGAGTTCAAATCCTAAGAGAAAGAATTTTGTGTTTCTTTCTAGTATCCTATCTTTATTGACGTTAGTGTGTGTATACTTACTCATATGAGGAATTATGATTTGAGATGGTTAAGGCTAATGTACTTTATTAGCTCATAGTAACTTGTTGTATTGGAAGAAAACAGTTACTATTTTCCAGTTTTGCAATTTAGCAGTGGCAAAAGTTACACTGTGCCCAACTCTTGGGGGAGGAGTAGGAGACGAGCCTGCATTCCTTTCTGAAATCTCTAATGGAAGACGTGTTTCTTCTCTTGTCCAGACTCTAGAAGATGAATTTATTTTGTAACTGTGGACAAACTTCCACCTTCAATATTGACAATATAACATAAATCTTTCATGGACTTTTTTTTTCAGTTTCTCTGAGTAAAATATTAACAAAAACCTTAATATTTCCTCAGTTTTTAAGGGTGGTTGTGGTTTTATTGCAAATGTTGTGATAATCCAGTTATTACACACACATTATCTTACTCAGATATGTAAAGTGTCTTTGTATTGTAAAGACATGTACTCAAGAGGTCCCAGGTAGTTTGAAGATGGCAGTTTCTTACATCATTCGGAAGTCTTTTCTAGTGCTTCTGAGTTTAGAATTGCCCAGAGACACTTTAACAACAAACACAGGCAGGTTTTGAGATCATTGTAGTTGGCTCAGGATTATGAACTTATAAACCCCTTTCTGAAATTTTTAAATCAAGTATTCATTTAAACTTGAAACGTTGAACACTTTACATAACAAAAAGAGCATGTATAAGTGGAAATACAAAGTTATTAATAAAAATTATTTCATGTAGCATGTCTACATACTAAGACAGGTATTCCCACTTTAAAACTCATAATGACCTGGTTTCCATAAAAGGTTCCCCAAGGTAGCTTTGATTTCTTTATTCCTTAAGCTGTATATTATAGGATTCATGGATGGCGGCATCACAGAATAGAAAACAGATATCAAAATTCCCAAAGCTGTGGAGAATCAGGAACTGGGTTCAAATAGGCAGTGACAGCTGTGAGTACATATGTGGAGACCACTATGAGATGGGGCACAGAGGTAGAGAAGGCTTTTGACCTCCCTTGTAACAAGGGCATTCTCAGCACTGTGCTGAAAATGTAAACATATGAAAACCCTATGGACACTGAGCAGAAAAACCCATACATGAATCCAAAGATTAGAGTAATATTAATGGTGACATGCATCTTTGAGCACAAAATCTTCAGAACAGAGGGGGGAATCACAGAAGAACTGTTGCAATTTTCTGTAGCCACAGAAAGATAAAGAGAGGGTGCCATATGAAAATAAGACCCCAAAGAGAACTCCAAATAGCTCAGAGGCAATTACCATCTGCATACAGAGTGTCCTGTATATGATGGTATCATAGTGTAGTGGGTGACAGATAGCCATATAGCCATCATAGGACATGACAGTGAGGATGGAAAGCTCAGATGTGCCAAAGAAAACTCCAAACAAGACCTGACACAGACACTCTGGGAAAGAGATAGTGTTCCTGTGAGGCATAGAGCTGTTAATGAGCTTTGGCACTGTGACTGAAATGAAGCTAACATCCAGGAAGGATAAGATCTTCAGGAAGAAGTAAATGGGTGTGTGAATACACTGGTCCACAGTGACAAGCATGATGATGAGGAGGTTCCCTGTGAGGGACACCAAGTAAATCAGCAGAAACAGAAGGGCCTGGAACACCTGGAGCTGCTTGCTGTCAGAGAATTCCATGAGGAAGAAGTCTGTATCCACTGTGTGGTTGGTCATCCACTCTTCACCTCCTGTGAGACAGAGGAAGGAAAAGACACATGGGAAGCTCATGCTGGGTCTTCCTCTTAGTAATAATGCATTCTAATGTTTTTAAGATGCAACTGATATATTATGCCTATAAAACATGAATATTTTTACACTACTAAAGACATGTATATTTTCATCAAATTTTCAATGTCATCCTTAATTTGTATGATAGTAACAAGGTGAGAAGTTTAGACAGAAAATTTCAGACAATTTTCATGGTCATGACTTATATATTAGCAAGATCTTTATAAAATTTCTACTGAAATAAAATTCTAGGTAAAAAATCTGGAAAACAGTGCATTTGTAATGCATCTGAGAGAATATGGTTTCAATCTTTTTCTGATAGGTAATGTTTCAAACAATTATTTACATGCACATAGGGCATAAAGTACTTATTTTTTATATGCCTTATAGAAAGGCACAAAATGGGTTGGGGATGTGGGTTAGTGATAGTGTGCTTGTCTTGATGGCTCAAAGCTCTGGGTATTATCCGTGTACTGTGGTTAAATCAGTATAGTGGGGCTGGAGAGATGGCCTAGCGGTTGGGAGTGCCGACCGCTCTTGCAGAGGACCCAGGTTCGATCCCCAGCACCCACATGGCAGCTGAGAACTGTCTGAAACTCCAATTCCAGGAGAACTCCAGTTCCAGGGGAATCCGATACCCTCTTCTGACCTCCGCGGCATTGCATGACACGGGTGCACAGACTTGCATGCAGACAGTACATTCATACACATACAGAAATAAGTAAAATTAATTAAAAAAATTAAAAAAAAAGAAAAAATCAGTACAGTGAAAATATCTAGTAGTAATTCATAAGTGAGTGAAGCATATGGTTATAGAGAAATATTAACCACTCCTAGCACACCCATCTCTCCCCAATCTCTCCCTCTCTTTCTCTTTTTCTACTTTCTTCCTCTCCCACTGGTATATGGACAGATGTTCACTATCTCACTCACAGATGATATTTATAGTATTGTAACATCCAGATGGAATCAAATGATACCAAAAATCTAGGTGCTAGATAAAAATCTAACAAGCAGGATGAGATCATCACAAGGTAGAAATTAAACTTTTACTGAGGATGATTATCATGTTGTGTGAGGAATAGTGAAATCCAGGAAGTATTTTGTGTGGAATTCAGGCTAACTAAATTGAATTGAGAAATATAAGAACTTTCATAATAACTAGTTATTTACCTGTGCCAATTATTTTCTTTCTTTTTTTCACCAGATACCTTTATTGCAGGTTATTTTCAATAAATTCTAGAAATCTGAGAACTGAATCTTCCTATTGGTACATGTGATAGCATTTGAATGTTTAAATGTACATGACAACCTGTAGAAATAATATTTCATTAATGAATGGAAGAGTAATATTACAATTAGTTCCTCTTGTGGATAATATACATGATTTTCAAAATTAAAAATAAAATCTTACTGCTAATGAAGAACATTCATAAAGGTCAATGTTTGTTGTTGTTGTTGCTGTTGTTTTAACTGAATTTTTGTGAATTTCATGCAATATATTTTGATCATATTTAGATTGCCTCCCCTATCTGCACCCCTTTATAAATCTGCCATACTGGAGTACATGTACTCTGTCATACATATTGAGTCAAGGTTGTGTCCCGAAATATCCTAAGGTGTACATCTGTCCATTGGAGCTTGATTCAACTACGTAGCATCACATTCTTAAAGAAAACCAACACTCTCTTATTAGTTATCAGTTGACAATAGTTCCGTAGCTAAGGTTGGGGCTTCTTCTCCACTACTATGCTGGCATTTTGTCTGACTTGAGCTTGTGTGGGTCTTCCGCACTCTGTTACCATTGCTTTGAGTTTACTGGAGTAACTGACCAGCTGTCTGGAAATCTCTGCTTCCTGTGGTCATCCACCACCTCTGGCTCTTATGATCTTTTCTTTTTTTTATTTTTATTTTTTTAATCAAATCTAGACCCGTGTCCCCCCATCTCCCCACCCCACCAGAGCTCATGCATTCTGCCAAACATGCTTTTCATCTCTTTCTTAGTCTTTCTCAATATTCTCCATGAGGAAGTTGACTGTTTTGAGCAGAAGTTCACTGTTTCAGTTAGTTCTTCGATGCAGTCCTTTCTGTTGCTGTTGTTGTTCTTGTTTCCAATATGCATCACTCTCAGCTGCTTTGAACAATAGTTCAAGGGGCCGTGCACAAGAAATATTTACAAGTAGATAATTGGCACTAGCATCCACAGATGAGGGATACGATTTGGTGTTTGTTTGTCTGGGACTGTGTTACTTCACTCAGCATGATGTCCTCTAGCTCCAGCCATTTTCCTGCAAAGCTCATGATGTCATCTTTCTTTACTGCTGCATAGAACTCCATTGTGTAGATGTACCACGTTTTCTCTATCCACCCATCACTTGAGGGGCATTAATTTGGTTCCAGCTCCTTGCTATTGTGAAGAAAGCTGAAATAAACATGGCCGTGCATGTATCTTTGCGGTGGAGTGAGTCTTGAGGGTACATGCCTAGGAGTGGTATGGCTGGGTCGGGTGGCAAGTTCATTCCAAGTCTTCCAAGGGTTCTCCACACTTCTTTCCATAGTCGCTGTATGAGTTTACATTGCCACCAGCAGTGGATGAGCGTTCCCCTTTCCCCACAACCTCTCCAGCACTTGGTATCATTTGTTTTCTTGATCCTAGCCAGTCTTATTGGAGTAAGATGATATCTTAAAGTAGTTTTGATTTGCATTTCATCCTACTCTACCTTCTAACTGGAATTGGACTCTAGGACACAACAGAAGGCTCTAAGAGAGAGATTTATAAAAAAAAAAACACATTAATTTCATTTAAGAATTCACTTAGTCAAAACCTTTCAGTGAATACATTCAACTGCTTAGTGTGCTTTACAAACCCTTTATGATCTAACCAGTATTTACCTGTCATGGCCAACTCCCTCCAATCAAAACTTTTTAATTTTTTTTTCTGACTTTGCCATGCATGCTGAGAAGAAAGTTAATCCAGTTGTTTGCAACAATTTCTGCCATATTTATCCACTTAGAGTGGGACCTGAAGAAGGCAAATCACTCAATCTACTTTGTCAACACATTTTCTTGTCCTCCATGTATACAATTCGTGGCCCACCTAAGGCTCCCCCTGGGGACAACAGAACCTAAGTCTGCATGCAATGGCCATCTTCGCTTTACCAGGGACAACCGAGCTACTGTTTGTGTAAACAGTAAGCTGGAGGTGTGAAAGTTTTGCTCAGTACATCAAAGGAAGATGCAGACAGGGTCTAGAATTTGCAGAAGTGGGCGAGGTAGGAAAAGACTGCCTACCCCAACCTCAGGAAGAGGCCCTAGTGCAGAGTTTTGCGGCTTTCCTTGAGCCAAGCAAAATCTCATCCCTACATCAAATAATAAAAATGACAAACAAAAAATATTTTTCTGGTCTTTTTGAGACAGGATCTCCCTGTAGTCCCAGTTGTCCTGGAGTTTGCTATGTAGACCAGGCTGGCCTTGAACTCACAGAGATGTGCCTGCCTCTACCTCCCAAGTCCTAAGATTAAAGGCGTGCACCACCACCCCTGGCTTAAAGATGATTCTTAGTTGCCATGTGGGTGCTGGGAATTGAACCTTGGTCCTCTGCAAGAGCAGTCAGTGCTCTTAACCACTGAGCCATCTCTCCAGCTCAACAAGACACTTTTATAGCTGTCCCCAGGTCTGATGTTTGTCCACTCCTCCCAAGGACCTTGTGAAGTCTAGATCATTGGCCCTATCTTATGGGTCCACAAACCACAAACACATGTCATTTACGACCACTACTATTGGGTACTTTAAGCACTCATGTTACTCTCACCAAGGCCAGGGAAGTTTTTAGAATGTTCTAAGAGCAACGGTCCCAGCACTAAGTCATGTAGAACTACAGCTTCCTATGAGTTACAACATGCTCAGGTGCTAAGGGAAAGGAGGAAGACAGAGAGTCTCTGAACTGTCTAATGTTCACGTGAGCAGCCTGTGAAGGAGACCAAGCAGGAAGGAATGGAATTCCAAGACTGATGCTTAGTGAGCTCTTGGAGTCTGTTTACCCAGACCTAGGAGTGGCAAGGCTCCTGCCAGCAGCCTGACAATATTTTAGTTCTTCAGATGTTGCCTAGAAGAATGCTGGAAGGCCACCTGCCATTCCATCTATATCGCCCATCCATCCATTCTTTCATCTACTGAGTATTTGACAAGTGCCTACTTGTGGGAGCTTCTCTTGTTATGAACAGGTACAGCATAGTCCTGCTAAGGAAAGGGGAGCACAGTGCCTGTGGGCACTGTGGGAAACTGACCCCTCAGCACAGAGGTCAGTCTGTTACTTCTGTAACCCAACCTGAGAGGTACTTCCAACTCAGGCCCTTAGCCTGGGAGAATGGAACATCTATCTTGGCCATACTTTTCCACCTGCCCAAAGACTGCTGGCTTCTGGACAGGAATTTCAGACTGATGGCTGATGTCCTATCTTCATCTACAACTCACTTCACAGCTGATGATCTGATGGATCTTCTTTCAGCCCCACACCAGCTATCCAGGTTGGTGGTCTGATGGACCACCCACTGTCCAACCCACTGGTCACTCAAAATTCAGGCCTGCTTCAGCCTGTATGTGCACAAAAATAACGTCCAGGAATTCACTTTATTGCCTGCTACAACTCTCTCTCTCTCTCTCTCTCTCTCTCTCTCTCTCTCTCAAGTCTTTTCAAGACAGGGTCTCCCTATAGCCCAGCTGTCCTGGAACTCACTCTGTAGACCAGGCTGGCCTTGAACTCACAAAGATCCTCCTGCCTCTGCCTCCCAAGTGCTAGGATCAAAGTCGTGCGCCACCACGCCAGGCTTACAACTCTCTTTTATGAGCCAATCACAGACCCCCAGTTTTGCACCTCTGTATACTGCTGCTCCACCTAGCATCATGTGCCTGGGCCACATTGCTTGCTCCTTCTTGGGGTGGGGTCAGAGAAATCCTATGACTCCCACCTGGTGCCCTAATGGATGCTGAGAACTAGCCCCTAATTCAAACTGGATCTTCCCACACGTTCTTTGTACCAGGTAGTGTTCTAGGCACTAAGACCATGGCAGTGGAAAACACAAGTTAAGTCTTTGCTCTGACAGAGACTTACACTCCAACAGGAATGGGACAGTCAACAGAGTTGAAGAGTAGGCCCTGTGATCCTTCAGCTGACAAATGCTAAGAAGGATATTAAGCAGGGTGAGGCTAAGGAGGGTGGAAAGAGAGTTCAGTGGAAGAAGGGGTCACCATTCCAGAGAGCATGAGATGAAGGAGATAGCCCTGAGAATAACTGGAGCAAAAGCATGCCAAGCAGAGAGACAGCAAGTGCAAAGAGCTTGGGGCCAGTATATCCACAGGGCAGGAAGTGATAGGTGATGAGGTCAGGCAGGGCCAATTCTGTGTATGCTTGTAGACCATGGGGAGGACCTGAGGCTACCTTGACCGAAGCAAAACTCCATCCAAGGACTGAGGTTAGAATAGAGCACAGGGGAAGCAGGGAGAAGAGTGGGGAGCTGGGAAGGCCTCTGCCAAGGCCCAGCGCGTCCTCGGACACTTCTAAAGGGGAGCAGGGAGAAGAGTGGGGAGCTGGGAAGGCCTCTGCCAAGGCCCAGTGCATCCTCGGACACTTCTAAGGGGAAGCAGGGAGAGGAGTGGGGAGCTGGGAAGGCCTCTGCCAAGGCCCAGCGCATCCTCGGACACTTCTAAGGGGAAGCACGGAGAGGAGTGGGGAGCTGGGAAGGCCTCTGCCAAGGCCCAGCGCGTCCTCGGACACTTCTAAAGGGAAGCAGGGAGAAGAGTGGGGAGCTGGGAAGGCCTCTGCCAAGGCCCAGCGCGTCCTCGGACACTTCTAAGAAAGAAGGGACAGAATTTTATTTTAGGAAACAGGCTACCTTGTGCTAGGGAGTGGGGGACAGAAGTGGTCAGAGCAGGATGGGCAGGGATGACGCTTCCCACTTGACCATGGCTAGGCCCAAGCCTAGCTACTACGGAGCAGCAATTGCCAGCTGCATAAATCTCTGACCAACCAAATTAAGACCCCACGAATGAACTCTCAGTTGTAGTGAGATTAGGAGGTGACTCCCAAGCTGCTTCCTGATGGTAAGTTTGAAGTGAATCTGGAGCACTGAGAAACACTGTTCTAGAAAGATGGAAAGTTGTAGTGGGGGCAGCCAGGTTTGGCCTACCAGGTGCCCAGGTTGCCCTAAGTGTCACAGAGTCTGAGGCAGAGAGCAAGAAGAGTTGGGTCTGGAGAGGTGGCACTTAAACTTGGCCTCTAAGCACTAAAAACCGCACAAAACATTCTCGGGAGAGAAAGACAGAGTCCAGAGTAGTCCCGGGCAGTGTAAAATGCTAATTGGAAAAGGATCAGGCAGGCAGCCCAAAGGCCTAGTATGCAGTATTCTGACTGTATCCCACACACACCCGTGGAACTCAAAGGGAACAGAATCTGCAGCCTTCCCCACATAGGCACTGTCACCCTGGATGCTCTGGGAGAGATAATCATAAACAGGTCCATAAAGAAGAAGGGTGGAGCCCCACTACCAGAGAAGTCCCACCTCTCATTCTCCCCGCTTGTTGACAGCAGACTCCTCAGAGAGGCTGATGACCAGCCCTCTCATGACCAGGAAAGAGGCTGGGAAGAGAGTCATGAAGGTGTCCTGATTCTTGGTCCTGCCCTGGCCCACCCAGAAACCAGTCCCCACTGAAGCCAGGTATGTTTTGTGGCAAGAGTGGGTGGCCATGGAGGGAGAAGGTGCCTTCATTTCATTCCACAAAGGAGCTTTGGTCCTCCCAAACAGAAGACCTACTGTTGAGGCCCCTACAGCTTGAAGTGTCCTGGATATGTCCCTCTTACTGCACTCTGACCCTTGTTTCTGTGGACTGAGGGGATAGCTGGTAAGCTCACCAACCAAAATCTTGAAGCCAACTGGCTAAATGAGAGTGACCCTAAACTGAGGCCCAGTCACCCAGGCTGAATTTAACAGGTCCTTGGAATCTTTCTCAAGAAAACACTGATTCCTTGGGTTCCAGGGACACCAGGGCCCAAAACATTCAGGTACCCCCTCCCCACCTGGGGCAGTCATTTCTAAGGGCAAGGCTGTTGTCCCCTAGAGCAGAAATGGTCATCTGACAGGGAGCCACATTCTTCCTCTCCAGCTATGACAGCCACAGCAACTTCTAAGGGATGGCCTTGCAGAGCCAGGATTGAGACAAGGATCAGTCAGACTACACATGCACACCTCATCCCTCCTGCCCAATTATTTCTTTAAGCATAGAGCTCAAGCCAGGATGCATGTCTGTAATCCTAGTTCATGGCCAGCTTGGGCTATACAGCAAATACCAGACCATTCAACACTACACAGCAAGAACCTGTCTCAATAAAGCAAAACAAAGTTAAAAGTGCCGAGGGAGGGAAGGAGGGACATTTTCTTCAGTGGTATAGCCTCAGCTAATTCATTCACCCTCCTGTAAAGAATCCCTCAGCCAAGTTCCTCTAAGCAAGGAAGCCCAATGAAACCAAGCTAGTTGACAAGAGGAAGGAGTTCACCAGATGTGGGAAGAGGATAGGAGAGGTTAATGGAGAAAGAATATGATCAAAATGTATTATATAGACGTATTTCCAGGAATGGTGGTGTACACCTTTAATCTCAGCACTGGGGAGGCAGATGCAGGTGGATCTCTGTGAGTCTGAGGCCAGCCTGGTCTACAAAGTGAGTTTCAAGCCAGCTGTGCCTATAGGGAGACCCTGCCTCAAAAAAATAAATTATTCACATGTATGAAGAAGTCATAATGAAACTCATTAATATGTATAATTAATATATCATCAACCTTTCAAATGAATAAATAGCAAATAACTTTTTTTAATTTTTTTAAATTTTTTTATATGTGTATGAATGTACTGTCTTCATATAGGTCTGTGCACCTTTGTCGTGCAATGTCATGGAGGTCAGAAGAGGGTGTCAGATTCCCCTGGAACTGGAATTAAAGATTGTTCTCAGCTGCCATGTGGGTGCTGGGGATGGAACCCGGGTCCTCTGCAAGAGCAGTCAGAGCTCTTAATCGCTAGGCCATCTCTCCAGCCCCGCAAATAAAATTTTTAAAGAAACTTATAATTCGTGTCAGTATCAGAACTTGTGGTCACTGGCCTTTTTACCTTTTTCTCCTCCCAGTGTGGCCATTCTCTGTAATTGGCACATGAGTGCAGGTGGCAGATCCTAGCCAGACAGGGCTGCGGAGCCAGAGCTCCTGCCGTACACCCTGGTTACACACTCAGTGTTGAAACTTCAGAGCTCGACTCCAGCCCTCCAGCGGGCCAGCCTCTGCCACCAAGCACAGCTTGCCTCCAGCGGGCCAGCCTCTGCCACCAAGCACAGCTTGCCTCCAGCGGGCCAGCCTCTGCCACCAAGCACAGCTCCCTCACCCTCAGCGGGCCTCCTGCTCATGGCTCAATTACTCTTTGCTTTCCACAAAGAAATCTCGACCCAGTTTGCCTAATACCCAGGTTCCAGGGTTCACTCTGGTCTACTCCACTGGCCTGGGAAATTAAAGAATTTATTCAAATCCTCTAGCAACACAGAGCAGTACTGGGGCAGCCATGATTCCCAGGATTAGAACTGAGAGCAAATCCTCAAAGGCCCCCAGATCTCTCAAAGCTAGGGGATGGCTGACAAGAGACTTCATTAAAGCCATGGCCTTTGGTGGCTGCGAACCCATTAAACAGGCACATAATCCATTCATACATAAAAATAAGGGAAGAAGCGAGGTCCTGGCGGATGTACGTCTAGGAGAAACTGGTTCCATAAAAGTCCAAGCAGAAACCAAGCTCTTGGGGAAGTTTTGGCTGCAGGCACTCTGGGGTTTCTAGAAATCTAGCCAGAAAAAGATTCCCTTCATGGAAATGCTCTAACCCAGATTCACAGAGAAAGCAGAGAGGGCTCCCTGGTCTCTTCACCCACCACCCTGCAGCTAAGGAATTGTTCTAGAAACCTGGGGTGCTTGCTCAAGGCAGCCAGCTGGATTTGCAGTGGCTGGGCGGGGAGAAGAATGCCAGCCAATGCAGGCCTAGCTCAGCCGCCCTAAGCCGCCCCTAGGCTGGATGTCCACAACAGCTGTAGCCATGGGCCACTCCCAGAGCTCTGGAAAAGGGAAAGAGTCTGCTGGATTTAAATAGTTCAGGCAGCAGGGACCCTGCCCCCTCCCATGGTACCAGTGCACAGGCCAAGAACCACGGGGACCTCTTCACAGTGCCAGACCAAGGAGGCATGCCTTGCAGCAGGCAAAAAGGTCAAGAGGTGTTATTTTTTTCAATCAGCAGGTAAACCAGAATTTTTATTCTCTGACATCTTTAAACACACACACACACACACACACACACACACACACACACATGCACGCACGCCAGAAGAATGCAGCTAGCTTCTTAAATTAGAAATCTGTTGTGTAATTAGTCCATTTTATCTTCTCCAAGTTGTTGCTGTTTTTTTCTCTGTGATTTCCAGAAATGTCATTTGCTAGGCTTAAAAGTAGGGTGTTTTTTTTTTCCCTTCCAGAGAAAAATTCTATAAATATTTTCTCCCTTTCAGCATGTTTTAAATTTGAACAACATATTGTAAAGATAGCAGGAGTTATGAAAGTCTCTCTTGGCCACCAATGAAATGCCATGAAGAAAATGACTTGAGACAGAACTTCTGCCCACAGAGATGGCCACTGGGCCCTCCCCAAAGGGGCTGAGGAACTACAGCACCCCAGCTGACTCCGCTCGCTGCTGCTGGGATCAGAAAGTAGAGTAAGCCATTCCCCAAGTGGACAGGCAAGCTGACAAATGATAGAGCTCATTACAGTCAGAATCCCACCCTTAACAATTCATGTTTGGATGGGCTTGTAGACAAGAATTTGACAGAGGCATACCTTAATGTTTTTCCATGTTAAATTTATACCCTTATGCCAAATGGCAATAAAAACCTGTGCAAAGGACTAGGGATGTAGCTCAGTGGAAGGTGTGTGCTAAGAATTCCCCTGTTCCTGAGTTTAACTCTCAGCACCAAAATAAATAAATAGCCTACATAAAGGGATTTTCAAGACAGGATTGTTTGTAGATGAAAAAGATCAGAAATAACCTGTATGTATATCCATGAATAGAATAGTGGTTAAATAAGCCAGGCTCTATCTTCACAATAGAATGCTACACTGTATAATGGAACTGGTGTTTCATTCAGTTGGTAGAGTACTTGCCTAGCATTCGAAACACCCTGATCAATCCTCAGCACTGCCTAAAACCTGTCAAGGTAACATACGCCTGAACTCCCAGCATTCTGGGAGACAGAGGCAGGAGGATTGATTAGAAGTTCAAGGTCATCTTCTGCTATATAACCAGTTCAAAGCTAGCCTAGGATATATGAGAGCCTGTGTTAAAATACATAGATATAAACCAGGTGGTGGCACATGCCTTTAATCCCAGCACTTGGGAGGCAGAGGCAGGCAGATTTCTGTGAGTTCAAGGCCAGCCTGGTCTACATAATGAGTTCCAGGACAGCTGGGGCTACAGGGAGACCCTGTCTCAAAAAAACAAAAACAACAACAAAAAATACATAGATATAGATAAATCAATAGGCAGGCAGGTAGGTAGATAGATAGATAGATAGATAGATAGATAGATAGATAGATAGATAGATAGATGTGTGGTGTGGGTGTGCGCATGTGTGTGTGTATGTGTGTGTGTGTGTGTGTATATGTTTGTGATATGGCAGGAATACACTTGCTTATGAATATGTGGAAGCCAGGGTCGATATTGGGAGTCTTCTTCTCCACCTTATTTTTTGAAACACAGTCTCTCATTAAACCTGGAACTCATTATTTCAGCTAGACTGACTGGCCAGGGAGCCCCTGGGGTCTGGATGTCTCTGCTCCCCACAACACTGGGGTTCCAGTGGCATCAGGCCTGGACTTAACATGGGCTCTACAGATCTGAGCCTGAGTCCTAACACTTGCACAGGAAGCACATTGCCTACTGAGCCATCTCCCCAGTCTTCTCCCCAAAATTACAATGAGAAACAATTATACAAAGAAAAGAATGCAGCATAGCATTAAGTACTGATGCACGATGCTCTAGGAATTACAGTGTTAAGTGGAAAAGAAGAAAGTAGGGCATATTATGGTCTGTTGTAGCATATCTGCCACGGACCGACCCAGTCGGGGTCCCTAGACGTCAGGGAATCAGGGTCTTGGTATACAGGAGGGCACAGGTTCAGCGATGACAAACAGACATGACACCAAAATGGTTTTGAATCTGCTGCGTTTTACTAAGAGCAAGCTACTGATTATATAGTACATGTCAGGAAAAACAGATCAAGATTAGCACATCTCCAGGAACAATAAGCCCATTAATAAGGAATTTAAGTTTTACACATTAACCAGAAGCACTTACACATGGTACATTGCTCAAGATTAGCACATCTCCAGGAACAAACAGTGGTCATAAAACCACAGACCATGGATAATTTGTTTGTGAGATGTTAAACATTGTGGTTTCCCTTTGAAGTTTTTATATGAGCTATTGCTATTGAAAGTAGTTTAATGATTACTTGGTCTCTTTTTGTTCTCCCAAAGCCATAGCTATTTTCAGGAAAATTAGGATGCCATTCAATACCCATTCTCCATTTATACTAACCCATCTGTCCCCCTCCTCATCGTACACACCTGTATATGGAAGAGGTGCTTGAGTTGGTTTTATTTTTCCCATACTGTATTTCCCTAAAGGAGGAGCCCACCATCTGCCTCTAATTAAATAATGTTTCCTATCATGCATGACTGTAACTGGAATTCCCATTTTACTAATTTTGTCTGGAGTTGGTCCAGGTGCAGCCCCCTGTTTAAGGGACTGAACTTTTACCCTTTCACTATCAATTAAGTCTGGGTTTTCTACAAAATACTCTTGTTGTTGTAATTGATCTATGATATCACCCAATGTAATGTTCTCTTTCCATCTTACTTTTGCAAGAGCTTTTAGGAAAGGAGAGTCTTCTCAAGAAATGTTCCAATGTTTCACTTTGCTTAAATTCCTAGAAAGTGCATCTGGATCAGATGGAGTGTCACCACTGGGCCGAGCATCCTGGCTTTCTGGTTTATCTCCTGGAACATCTAACTGTCCCTTGTCTAGAAATAGCTTGATTAGCTGGAACTGAGGTCGTGCTGTACTCCTGAAAAGAATCAGTACCAAGAAAGACAACATGCAAAGCGCAACATCTTTGGAGTGCATCGTGATCTTGGAGGCCAAGACCGAGCACTCTGCCAGAGACCTCCAGGGAGCTTAGCCCCAGAGGGCACATATCCCCCGTCTGCTATTATGACTTTTGTCATTGCTCACACAGACGACACTGGAGTTGGTGTGGCACATATCATCATTTTTCTTTTTAAAAATGATTTAAAAAATGATATATATGTATGGCCTTGTATCAGGAGCTGGTAGTGGGAAAGGCCTTCAAGAACATCCATAGGGGGCTTGCTTTCTACAATCTATGTCATACTTCTGCCATACTGCTTGCTTATAGGTGCTATCATTTGTGTCTTTTCAAAAGAATGCATTTGCATATAATCATGTGCACATATCCTTGGACAATCTATAGAAACACAGAAGAAGCTGGAATCCAGGCACGGAAACACACACCTTCAACCCCAGCATGAAGACGGCCAGTTCAAGGGCAGCCTAGGATACATAGTGAGTTCAAGGCTAGCCTGGGCTACATAAGAAGGTGAGAGAAAAAGAGAGAGATAGAGAAAGGAGAGAGAGAGTGAGAGCAAGAAAGAGAGAGTGAGCATGAGAACGAGAGAGAGAGAGAGAGAGAGAGAGAGAGAGAGAGAATGAGAGAGCAAGAGAGAGAGAGAGAGCAGAAGTGAAGAAATGGGGCTGGCAAAATGGCTCAATAGGTAAAAGTTATTGTTGTACAAGGCTGATGACCTGAGTTTGATCACCAGAATCCATGATAGAAAGAGAGAATTGGGGCCAGAGATATGGCTCAGCAGTTAACGGCACTGTCTGTTCTTGCAGAAGACCCGGGCTCGAATCTCAGTACCCAGGTGGCAGCTAACAATACTCAAGTAACTCCAGTTCCAGGGGATCCAATGCCTTCTGTCCTCTGCAGGCATTGCACGAAACAGGTACACTTACATACATACACCCAATACACTCATACACATAAAACAAAAATAAATTTTAAAAAATTTTAAAGGAGAGAATTGACTCCTAAAAGTTTTCCTCTGACCTGCATATGTGCATTACAGTATGCACATGCTAGCACTCATATACACCATCAGAAAGAAAGAAAGGAAGAAAGAAAGAGAAAGAAAAGAAAGAAAGAGACAAACAGACCCAGGAAGAAACTGGGGTGGTATAGGGACTGTCTCTTGATTCCAATATATTCCCTTTAAGTAACATTTCCTTTACTTTTTTTGTTTTTTTTGTCTTTTCCAGACAGGGTCTCCCTGTAGCCTCAGCTGTCCTGGAGCTTGCTCTGTAGACTAGGCTGGCCTTGAACTCACAAAGATTTGCCTGTCTCTGCCTCCCGAGTGCTTGGATTAAAGACGTGCGCCACCACCACACCCAACGATTTCCTTTACTTTTTAAAACTAGTATTATATGCCTAGTCCCAACCAGGTTTGGGGGTGGCCAGGGGTTGTTTGTTCCTAATGGTCTTATGTAGCTCAGGCTGGCATCAACCTCACTGTGTAGTTGAGAATGCCCTTGAACTGCTCATCCTCCTGCCTTAGCTTCCCAAGTGCTGGGATCACTGGTGACTGCCACCATATCCAGTTTATGTGCTGAGAATCACAAAACCCAGGACACTCTGCATGCTAAACAAGCACTCTACCAACTGAACTCCGTCACCAGCCCCAAAGCAGTCCTCCCAGGCTGGGGAGGAACCTGGCTGGGGAGAGGGACAGCTTTGTTCTGGGTGGTTTTAGATCACAGGAGGAACAGCTGCCGATGGCTCACACTCACAGCTGATGGTGGCTCACACTCACAGCTGATGGTGGCTCACACTCACAGCTGACAGTGGCTCACACTCAGCTGAAGATGGTTCACACAGCTGATAGTGGCTCACACTCACAGCTGACGATGGCTCACACTCACAGCTGATGATGGCTCACACTCACAGCTGACGATGGTTCACACTCACAGCTGATGGTGGCTCACACTCACAGCTGATGATGGCTCACACTCACAGCTGATGGTAGTTCACACTCACAGTTGACGGTGATTCACACTCACAGTTGACGGTGATTCACACTCACAGCTGATAGTGGCTCACACTCACAGATGATGATGGTTCACACTCACAGCTGATGGTGGCTCACACTCACAGATGATGATGGCTCACACTCACAGCTGACGATGGTTCACGCTCATAGCCTCTTGTTCTTAAAGACCTCCAAGTATGGCATAGTCAGTGGCCTGCCACACCCACACCCACACCCACACCCACACCTCTGGCTACATGTCAGTGAGTTGCTTTCTTTGCCTGTCTGTAAGTGCCTTTGAAGTAGGTGCTAGAGTCGGGTCTGCACATCTCTGTGGAATCGGGAGCCTCAGTTTCCCTATGTGTCAAGTGGAAATAATATTAACATCTTTTCACCAAACTGGTACAAAGACAAAATTAGCTAACTGATCTGCCTGGCCCATGGTGGAGACCCAGTTTTGTACAGACCCCACCATGTTTTGTACAGGAGGGCATCTCAGAAGAGGCTTATGAATGAGTAATACACCCCACAAGCCTGGAATGAGTCAATAGACAAACACATCTGATGTTCAGGCATTCAAACCGCACTTTGAGATAGGATGAGTGTACCCTACGTCATGTCCTCTAGGCCCCTTGGCAGCTTGAAATCACTTAGTGCCAGGAAAGAGAGTGGGAAACCTCTTCATTGTCCCCATTTTACAGGAATAGAAGATTAGCTTCTCTAGACTACATAGTGAGTTCAAGGCCAGCCTGGGCTATATAAGAAAATGAGAGAGAGCGAGAGCAAGAGTGAGAGTGAGAGCGAGAGCAAGAGCGAGAGCGAGAGCGAGAGAGAGAGAGAGAGAGAGAGAGAGAGAGAGAGAGAAGATTAGGAGATTTACTTCTTGAATTCCTGTGGTGGAGCCCACATTAGCACCCTGTTGTTATTGTTTGAGATGTCTCTTGTATCCCAGGCTACCCTTGAACTTGCTGTGTAGCCAAGGATGACCTTGATTCTGATCTTCCTGCCTCTGGTTTCCAAGTGCTAGAATCACAAGCATGCACTCCCATGCTTGGTTTTTTATTGTGGTGGAAATGGAACCCAGAGATTCAGGCATGCAAGGCAAGCAGTCAGCCAACTAAGCCGCATCCCCAGTCCCTGTGTCCAGTTTTTTATGACCCCCAAACCTGTGCCTTCAACCAAGCCTTGTTGGATTACCTGCTGGAGAGACTCCTGGTGGTCTGTACACGCCAATGCCAGCCTTGTGCACACCAGTTGACTCCAATGTCATACTCCAGAGTGTCACTTCCCTCTTTAGACCAAATGGACCTACAAGCATTTCAGTCACCAATGAAAAACAAATCTCTGCCCCATCTGTGCTGAGCCTGAGCAGCTAGCTGGGGGCAGCCAGGACTTGGAAACCTCCCTTCCTCTGACCTATCACCCGGGAAGCAGTAGCCTTTTCCTCAGCTCCACCCCTCCTACTTGGCAGCCCAGAAGCTACTCTCCAAAGAAGGATGGATGTTCAACAATCTGTCCATAGCCAGACCCTCCCAAGAAGGACCTAGGGCTGTCCAGCCATCTGCTCCCCAATGCCATCTTGTCAGAGGGCACACTGCTGCATAGGAACCTAAGATCCAGAGCACCAGGTAGAGGGTAGGGGGCTCCAGGCCTCCTCCCCTGCCACACCCTGTGCCATACACAGATGGCCTCTCTTGGGCCAAAGGAGAACACTGAGACTCCCCAGAAAGGCTGGCACAGCCAGCCAGCAGCAGGAACAGCCCTCCTGGGTGGCCTGGCAGCCTGCCAAGAGCCAATGGCCCAACACCACTGGCAGGAGACTCCCTTGGCCTGTCTGGGCAAGCCCACAGGGGCAGACTGAGCTCCGCAAATAGCAGAAGCCAAGGGAAGGGCTGTGGAATTCTAGGCGCCATCTCCATGTGAGCTGGCCTTGAATTTCCCACCAGTCAGACCACTCTCTCTTCCTGCACCTGAGCTTCTAGAGACAAGAAAGAAGATGCTGTTCAGAGCGTATCTGGAGGGAGTAGGGGGGGTCTGCTGCAAGGGAACAAGGCCAGGCTGGCCACCCCTGCCCAGAGCTGTCCACCCCATCATCACTCTTCACTGACCTAATGGCCAAATAAAGACAACTTTCTGAGTGACCTTGTGATGGTTAATCCTGGGTGTCAACTTGACTGGACTAAGGAACAAATAAGAGAAAAAGGGTCTTCTGATTGGACCGCCTCAATCCAGATGGCCCACCCCAAATGTGGGTGTCACCTTCTTCCAGCAGGCAAGTATAAAAGGCCACAGCAGAAGGAGTTGGTCCCTTTTTTTCTCCTGCGGCTTGCCTCTCTCATCTGGTGAGTTTGTCTTGGTGCTGTGATCAACCTTTCGGATCCCAGCATGTACTGAGACCGGCAGATCTCCTGGAATCCATTTGGGCCTTCAGCACCGAGACATCCAGCCTTGCGGACTGAGCAGTTCCCTGGATTCTCTCGGCCTTTCCAGTGTGGTGCAGCTACTGTTGGACTCCTTGAACTCTGTCACGTGAGCAAATCAATAAATTGTATATAGCTATATATATATTCGTCCTGTTACTTGTGTTTCTTTAGAGAACCCTGACTAATACAGACCCTGACAGCTGAGAGGAGCCCAGCCCAGTGGTGGAAAGACAGAACTTTGACATTCTCTAACTTATAGCATTCTCTTTCTCTCTCCCTCTCCCTCTCTCTCTCTCTCTCTCTCTCTCTCTCTCTCACATACACACACACACACACACACACACACGAGTCAAGAATAGTACTAGAAACCAAAGGACCAGGTAGACTTTGTCTTTCCAGAAAGAAATATCAATTCTTTTTTTATTATTTTCATATGTATGAATGTATTGTCTGCATGTAGGTTGGTACACCCGTGTCATGCAATGCCTCAGAGGTAAGAAGAGGGCATTGGGTTCCCCTGGACCTGGAGTTAAAGATGGTTCTTAGTCACCATGTGGGTCCTCTGCAAGAGCAGACGGTGCTCTTAACCGCTGAGCCATATATCAGTTCTTGGTTCCAGAAACATTCCTGCAGACGACGGCCTGGGGCAGCAGAGCCTCCTCCCCCCTCAGCTGCCTCAGCTCCTGCCGCCCTTCTCTCCCCATCATAACAGACTTCTTAAGTCACAAGTTGAAATAAACCCTTCCTTACATTTAAAAAAAAAGTGTGTGTACATATTATATACGAGGAGAAGATCCGGAGGCCAGAGTGGACCCCAAGTTGCACAGGCTTTAGAAGCATCCTACTGTAGAAGGCAATCTACATTCACCCAGGACTTCTGGGGACCTGGTTGCTGTGTCTTTTTTGGGCCCCCTAACCTGATCCTGGCGCTTAGCCAACTCAGTCCTTAAGCACTGACATAGGGGAGGGCTCAGGTTCCTAAGTCAATGTGAGCCAAAGATGGTGGTGCGCTCCTGTAATCTCAGCACTTGAAAAGCTGAGGAAAGAGGATCTCAAAATATTGATAATCTGTTTCAAAAACAAGCAAGGGGCCTGGGAATGGTGGCACACCCTTTTTATCCCAGGACTTACTCGGGAGGCAGAAGTAAGTAGATACATGTGAAATCAAGGCCAGCCTGGTCTACATAGTGAGTTCCTGGCCAGCAGATATAACAGGGAGACAGCGCTCAAAAAATGAAAAACAGCAACAACAACAACAAAAACCAAAGGCTGGAGATGTACCTCAGTTGGTAGAGTGCTTGCCTGGTGTAAGGCAAGGCCCTGATTCATTCCTAGAACCACATAAGCCGGGTATGTTGGTGCACGCCTGTAATCCCAGACCTGGGGGGACAAGGCAGGAAAGTCAGAAGTTCAAAGTCTGCAGCAGCTGCTGGACATGGGACCATGTCTCAAAAAAATTATTAATTAGGGCTGGAGAGATAGCTCAGTGGTTAATAGTACCTATTCCTCTTGCAGGTAACCCAAATTCAATTCCCAGCCACCCTTATCAGGCTGTTCAAAACCCATCAGTAACTGTAGCTCCAGGGGATCTGACAACTCTGGCCTCTGCTGGCAACTCCACTCACATGAACACACTCCCACACAGATGCATTTACATATACATCATTAAAAATAAAATCTTGGCCTGGAGGGATAGCATGGCCGTTAAAGGCTGTGGATAAGAACCGAAAATAATAATAATAATAATAATAATAATAAAATAAAATCTTGGGGCTGGAGAGATGGCTTAGTGGTTAAGAGCGCCAACTGCTCCTGCAGAGGACCTGGTTTCGATACCCAGCACCCACATGGTAGCTGAGAGCCATCTTTAACTCCAGTTCCAGGGAAATCCAATGCCCTCTACTGACCTCTTCAGCATTGCATGACACGGGTGCACAACCTACATGCAGACAGTACATTCATACACATACAAAAAAAATAAAATAAAATATTTTAGCTAGCCATGGTGGTGAATGCCTTTAATCCCAGCATTCAGGAGGCAGAGGAAAGTGGATCTATGTGAGACTGTGGCCATCCTGGCCTACATAATGACCTCCAAGCCAGCTGGGGTTACAAAGGAGACCCTGTCTCAAAAACAAAAAACAAAACAAACAAAATAAATAAACAAATAAAATATTTTTAAAAATAATTCATTAGGGGCTGGAGAGATGGCCTAGTTGTTAAGAGCACCGACTGCTCTTGCAGAGGACCCAGGTTCGATCCCCAGCACCCACATAGTTGCTGAGAACCATCTGAAACTCCAATTCCAGGAGAACTCCAGTTCCAGGGGAATCTGACACCCTCTTCTGACCTCCGAAGCACTGCATGATACGGCTGCACAAACCTACATGCAGACCCTACATTCATATAAATAAATAAATATTATATAAAAAATAATTCATTAAAATAAAATAACTTGAGATTTAGCCAGGCATGGTGCTGAAAAGCCACGGCTTCCATTTGCGTCTCAGTTCTACCTCCAGCAGTGTGCTCTTTGGATAAGTTATTTGAGCTCTCTCAAATCACTTTCAAAATGAAGCTAAGAATAAGAACTTAGGGTAACCGGCCATGGTGGCGCATGCCTTTAATCTTAGTACTTGGGATGCAAAGCCAGGCAGATCTTTGTGAGTTCAAGGCCAGCCTGGTCTACACAGCGAGTTCTTGGACAGCTGGAGCTACAGGGAGACCCTGTCTCAAAAAGACCAAAAAAAAAAAAAAACAGGGTAAGATGATGGGTGAAGTTTAAAGAACAGAAAAAAAAATGTTTTTACCAGGCAGGTCTGGTGGTACAGGCCTGGAATCCCAGCTATTCAGGAAGCCGAGACAGGAGGATCTTGAGTCAAAGGCCAATCTGAGCTACAGAGTAAGTTTAAGGCTAGCCTGAGTTATTTAGTGAAACCCTGTCTCAAAATTGAAAAGGACTCCAGCTATAGCTCAGTGGTACAGTGCTTGACAGCACACATGAGGTCCAGCACCATTAGCAAAAGAAAGGCCAGCCAGTAAGATGGCTCAACAGGTAAAGGCACCACCAAGCCCAGTGACCTGAGCTGGATACCTGGAACCCACATGATGGAAGGAGAGAACTGTGTACCCTCCATAGGTGTGCCAGGGCACGAACACACATGCACATGCACATGAATAAATGTAAAAAAAAAAAAGTAAAGAAATGTTGCTACCTTGGGCTCCCCAGAATCTTTGTGAGTACAACCCTTGAAAGCCCCAAGATCATAGCCTAAGTGAAGTCTACCCACTGGCCTCTCTTCTGTGCATCCTGGGCCCTGTCCCCAAAGGAGGCCAGGTCCCTCTGCTCACCCCCCGCCCCTTGCATTCCCCACCCTGCCAGCACATCTTCCTGCTGCCCAGTGCTCTCTCTGCACCCTAGTGAGGAGACATGGGGCTCCTGTGCTCCCCAGGCATCGAGGTCACAACCTGGCACAGGCAGACAGTGGATGATGAGTAGGGCTGTGCTCAAAAGAAACTGTAGCAGCATGTCATTGTGTTTATTGTGCTATTGACATTATAAACCACCAACTGTTTACATTCTGCTGCACCTTTCTGCCTACTCCCCTTCCAGCAAAGCTGTTCCCAGAGCTCCCTGTTCCCATCTACCATGCAAAACCCCCACCTCGATCCCAGGGACCAAAGCCATCAGATCACTTACAAGCAAAATGGGTTCCATGTAGTGCACTTGCTCTTTTTCAAAAATCTAAACTGCCTTTGTTTCTGAACAATAACGAGTGAACAGCTGGAAATCAAACGGGGCTGGGGGCCTGAGGTAGGCTCAGGCAGGGGTGAGGGTGTGGGTAACCATAGCTCGTCTAATGATCTAGGACATCCAGGCAGCCTCCAGCAGCCAACTCCCTCCTGAATTCAAGCTCCTGGCCAGCCCTCAAGTCTAGGATGATTTCCTGGCTTCTGAATCTAACACATTCACTAGCACATGGTCTCTCAGAGTTTGAGAGGATGAGGCAGGAGGATTAGGAGTTCAAGGTCAGTCTGGGACACAGAAAAGTCTAATAAAATAGGAGACTAGAGAGATGGCTCAGTCAGTGAACTGCTTGACACAAGGACCAGAGTTCAATCCATAACACAGCAGAAACCATACCACGTACGAAAGTCAGAGGTTCGAGGTCATTCCTGGCTGTAGATATAGTCAGAGCCAGGGCAAGCCTGGATACATGAAATCCTGTGGAAAGAAAGAAAGAAAGAAAGAAAGAAAGAAAGAAAGAAAGAAAGAAAGAAAGAAAGAAAGAAAGGAAGGAAGGAGAAAGAACCAACTAGGTGTGGTGGCACACACCTTTAATCCCAGCACTCAGGAGGCAGAGGCAGGTGGATCTCTGTGAGTTGGAGGCCAGCCTGGTCTACATAATGAGTTCTAGGACAACTGGGGCTACAGGGAGACCCTGTCTCAAAAAGACCACAAAAAGAAAAGAGAGAGAGGGGGAGGGAGGGAGGGAGGAAGGAAGTTAGGAAGGAAGGAAGGAAGAAAGGAAGGAAGGAAGGAAGGAAGGAAGAAAGAAAGAAAGAAAGAAAGAAAGAAAGAAAGAAAGAAAGAAAGAAAGAAAGAAAAGAAAGAAAGAAAAAGAGTTACAGGATTTTCTTCTTTTTTAAAAATTCTAGCCAAGCATTGTGGTGCCTATAATCCCAGTGTCAGGAGGCTGAGGCAGGAGGATCACAAGTTTTGAGGTCAGCCTGGGCTATATATTGAGCTCCTATTTAAAAGAAGATTGAGAGGAGGTACTCACCAACAAAATCAGTAAAGAGAAAGATTAAAATTATGTCTGTTTCCTTAGCCTTTTCCAAAGGTGTGCATTGCTTTTGAAATAAAAAAAAAAAATGTTGCCTTGTTTTAATTCAGAGAGCGAAATGTGCTTATGAAAATTCAACCAATTCCCAGGAAAAAGGAAAAAGGTGAGACTTCCTTTCCCTCTCTCCTTCCTCATTCTGCTTTCCTCCCTGGAGGAAGCCCAGCCCCGCCTGACCACATGGCTCAAGGCTTTCCCTCTGCATTTATAAATACACACAGGGACTGTTGTGCATAAATGAATTCATGCTATACATATGGAGTTGCAATTGGCTTTTTTCCCCACTTCATTTCTTAGAAAATATTCTATGTCAGTCCATATTCTTGTTTTTAATCATTATGCAGTATTTCATGACATGGATGCTCCCTATTTATCTAGCCACCCCCTTCTGTTGGCCATGTAGATTGTTTTGCCAGCTTGGGGACACTGATGCCAGAAAAAAACTCTGGATATATATCTGTCCGCTCTGGTCAGTTTGAAGGAACTGGATCTAACAGCAGGAATTCTGGGCTAAGGGCTAGGAGCACATCTAAGTGCGCGCGTTACCCCTTCAATTAGTAAAGAATCCACCTGGAGATTCCAACTCAGCCTTTGCTTTCTTTGTCATGTTTTTCATTGTGCATGTGTGGTGTATACATGTGTGAACATGTGAAGGGGGTGGGACACTTGCCCTGTGTAGGTATGCGTGGAGGCCAGAGGTTGATATCACATGTGTTCCTGTATGGTTTTCCATCTTGTTTTTTGAGACAGGGTCTCTCACTGAAAGCAGAGCTCCCTGATTAGCTAGACTGGCCAGTCAGTGAGACCCCATGTCCCTCCCCCAATGCTGAGGTTACAGGCACATAACATCACACCCAGCTTTTCTGTGGGTGCTGACGTTGGTGCTGGGGGTTGAAATTGGGTCCTCACATTTGCAAAGCAAGCACTTTACCCACTGAGCCTCCTCCCAAGCCCCTGCTTTGCTTTTTAGCCACATGGTACTTATTTTTGTGTAGGGTGTGAGATTCATCCTCATGCTAAGTTAGCATTGCTTGCAACGGATGAAGCTTTATAAAAAATCTTTTTTTATTTATTTGTATGACTGTACTGTCTGCATGGAGGTTGGTGCACCTGTGTCATGCAATGCCTCAGAGGTCAGAAGAGGGCGTCAGATTCCCCTGGAACTGGAGTTAAAGATGGTTCTTAGCCGCCATGTGGTTGCTTAGCTGCCAAGTGAGTGCTGGGAATTGAACCTGGGTCCTCTGCAGGAGCAGTCAGTGCTCTTAACTGCTGAGCCATTTCTCCAGCCCCTAAATGATGATTTTTAAGCTGTTTAAGAAGAACGGTTCCAAGCCTGGCGTGGTGGCGCACGCCTTTAATCTTAGCACTTGGGAAGCAGAGGCAGGGGGATTTTTGTGAGTTCAAGGTCAGCCTGTTCTACAAAGCGAGTTCCAGGACAGCTGGGCTACAGGAAGACCCTGTCTCAAAAAAAAAAAAAAAAAAAAAAAAAAAGAAAGAAAAGAAAAGAAAAAGAAAGGTTCCAGTCTGGAGAGAAGGGTCAGTGGTTAAAAGCACTGGCTGTTCTTGCAGAATATCCAGGTTCAAATCCCAGCACCAACGTGGCAGCTAACAACCATTTGTAACTGCAATTCCAGGGGATTCAATGACCTCTTTTGTCCTCCACAGGCATTGCGTGACACAGGTGCATTTACATCCATGCAGGCAATATACTCATACATATAAAAATAAATAATCTTTATGTAGATCAGACTGTCCTTGATCTCACAGAGATCTACCTGTCTCTGCCTCTTGAGTTAAAGGCATATGCCCCCACACCTGGCTTACTTCATATTATTATATGAAAATAACCTGTACTTAGGAAGATGGCAATGGTCTTGCTGTCGTTGTAATTATTATTAATCCCAACTCGGAGTCCCCAGTTGCTCAGAAAGTGATATAATGTTCACTTCAGACAAATTGGAGTTAGGAGGGGGATGCCAGTCACCTCGGCCTGTGGCAGTCTTTGTGTGTGTATGTAGTATATGGTGTTTGTACACATGTGGGGGAATACGTGTCCCCAAGTACATGGGTGCAGAGGCCAAAGAAGAACATTCTCCTATTCCTTTGAGACAGGGCCTGTCATTGAACCTGGAACTGGAGAGTTCTCGGCCAGACCCAGTCATCCTCCTGTCTCTGCCCATCCCAGTGCTGGGGCTGAGTACAGCCACGCCTAGCTTTTTGCAAGAATGTGGAGATCTGAACTCATGTCCTCATGCTTGTGCAGGAGGCAATCTTGCTCACTGAACCATCATCCCAAACCCCTTTTCTTTTTTTTTTTTCCAAACCCCTTTTCAAATAGGGTCTCATGCAGCCCAGGATGGTTTCAAACTCCCTATGTAGCAGAGGACGGATGACCTTGAATCCCCGATGCTCCTACCTCTACCTCTCAAGTGCTGAGATTATGGACCCATGCTGGCAGTGAAACCCAGGCCTTCATGCAAGCTAAGCAAGCTTGCTGCCTACTATGCAGCATCTCCAGTCCCTGTGGAGAGTCTTACCTAGGTTCCCGGAAGAGAGGCATGCAGACCAGAGCAGGCCAGGCTCTGGGAGCTTGGCTGATGCTGGGAGTTGATATATCAAAGGAAAGGAGACCTCATGCACAACAGAGATCAGAGGCCAGACAGAGATCAGAGGCCAGGAGAAGGAGAGACCAGGACTGTTCTGAGAGAGGAAGAGTCCTCAGACCTTAGTGACGAGCGAGCATGCTTACAAATCCCTGCTCCTCATTTGCAAGCCCCACCCTAGGTCTAGGGCTGTTCTAGGTTCTTCCCATGTCCCAAGGAGTCAGAGCTTGCCCAGCCAAAGTTAGGGGCACAGCAGCCTGGCACAGACCAGCAACCCCCTGCCTGTGGCTGCGTGGGGCTCGAGGAGAGCCAGCTAACTGGAGCTGAGAGGCACCTGGGCCTCCCATAGATTGAGGGTGCTCACAGCAAGCAGCAGCACCAGGGCGGTGGGGAGGTAGAATTGCAGCCACCAAGTGCTGGTTTGACCACCCTACAAAGGCCTCCGCCTTCAGCCCCTCCCCCCCGCCAGGCAGTGAGAATGCAAGAGTCCAAACCACGAACCAAAAAATGTAAGAACTATTGTCACACAAGCACACATCACATCTTGGTTCAGGAATGACTCTGGCTCCAGAAGCCAGGCATGGAAGCTGAGAGTCCGTGATTCCATTCAATGGGGTTTGTTTGCCCTTGGGTTTTGTTTGTGGTTCTAGTTTGGTTTCAGCTGATTTTTTGAGACAGATTCTCATGTAGCTCAAACTGGCCTCTAACACACTTTGTAGCTAAGGATGACTTTGAACTTCTGATCCTCCAGCTTTTCTTTGGAATTCCCAGCACACATCCCCAGCTTCATTCTGCAGTTTTAAAACTGGTGGTCAATGACACCCTCTTCTGACCTCCGCGGCATTGCACGACACGGGTGCACAAACCTACATGCAGACAGTACGTTCATACAAATACAGAAATAAAAAATTAAAAAAATAAAATAAAAATAAAATTGGTGGTCAAGACACGTGGTGGTATGTGTCCGAGTTCCAGTTGTTGGGAGGCTAATCTAGCCCATTAGGCTGGCTTCCTAGGGAGACCTTATCTTTAAAAGGAGAAGGGGTGGTGCTGTAGAGATAACTCAGGGATTAAGAGCACATAGTGCTCTTCTAGAGGACCCGAGTTCAGTTCCCAGGACTCACAGGAGGGTGGCTAACAATCATCTGTAGCTCTAGTTCCAGGGCATCCAATGCCTCTGGTCTCCTTGGGCACCTACACTGTGAAACCACACCTGGTTTACAAAGTGCTGCCAGTTAAACCCAGGGTTTCATGCAAGCTAGACGAGCATGCTACCAACTACCCACAGACACACACAAATACACATAATTAAAAATAAAATAAATCTTTTTAAAACTCACTTGTCTATGATGGGGATTAGGAATGTTGTCACCCTTGTGGACGGGAGTTCTCAGGGTACCAAGGAATCTTCTGGAATCTGGGGAAGTACTCTCTTATCTGAACAGTGGCTACAGAGGTGTAGATGTAAAGAATTCTCAAGCTGCACACTCTAGACATTCTTCGACGTACCTGCTGTTTACATCAAGGAAAAGAAAAAAGTACAGGGGCTAGAGATGTGACTTGTTGATAGTGCGCTTGTCTAGAATGCAGAAGGCCCTGGGTTCAGTCTCCAGAACCACAAAAACAAAACATAACAGGTATGGTGATGCACACCTGTAACGCCAGCATTTAAGAGGTACAGCCAGAAGATCATGAGCTCAGGGTCAACCTTGACTATATAGCAAGTTCAAGGCAAGCCTGGGCTGTATAAAACCCTGTCTCAAAAAGGTGGGGGGATGGTTAAATTCAGAAAAGAAACGGCCTACCTATTCTGAGGGGAAGAGAGATTTGGGCCCTAGAATGAACATCTCCTTGTCTGGGTTAGTAGAGTCCTACACAGAAGCCAAACTCTGTCAGGCCTCTGTCCTCTGCTGAAATGCAATTAGGGGAAAACTGTCTGTCACCCAGATGCCACTGCAGAAGTAACCAGTAATCAGAAGAACAGTGGGCACTGGGAGAGTGGAGGGAGAAGGAAAAGCAGACAGTGTCGTAGCACTGCGAGAACCCAGCAGCTGAGCATTCCCATGCCTGAGGCATCTGCAGGGGCCCAGGACCAACACAGCTAAGAAACCTGGGCACACAGGGAACAAGAGGCAAAAACCACAGCAAAGGACTCTGTCACTCAGTGAGGCTTTGACTCGGCAGTCTTTGAACATAAACAAAAGCAGAGGAAAGAAGAGGGCCATAAGAAAGGCAGAAGGAAAAGCAATCAAGTGGCGGAGCAATCCTGTGATCCATGGTATCTGAAGGTGGAGGCCGGAGATCAGGAGTTCAAGGGCAGCTTGGGCTACATAGTGGGTTCAAGGCCATTCTGCCAAGGGCATTGTGCAATCTGGGTTGCATAAGATTCTGTCTGAGAGAGAGAGAGAGAGAGAGAGAGAGAGAGAGAGAGAGAGAGAGAAACAGAGGAACAGAGAGAGAGAAACAGACACATGGGAACCAAGAAAGAGAGAGAGAGAGAAACAGAGAGACAGAAACAGACACATGGAAACCAAGAGAGAGAGAAACACAGAGAGAGAAAAACACAGAGAGAGAAAAACACAGAGAGAGAAAAACACAGAGAGAGAAAAACAGAGAGAGAAACACAGAGAGAGAAAAACAGACACATGGAAACCAAGACCAAGACCTTGTTGAAGCCAAGTATTCCTGTGGATAGCAAAACTCTCCAGGTACCCAGGCCACCTCAAATTGCCCAAAGGCTCCAACTCCAGTTAGTGCCCCAAGTTCTACCTCAGAATGGAACTCGAGGCTACTGAAATGCCCGAAGTCTCAGCCCCTGTCACCCCTGTCTTGCTTGTTTGGACCCCACCACCCAGTCCTCTTATGAAACTGATAAGTTAGCAAGGCCTGTAATTTCTGCTACTCAGGAGGCTAAGACAAGAAGATCACAAATTTTAGGCCAGCCCAGGCAATTTAGTGAGATGTCTCAAAATTAAAAAGTTATGGAGCAGGGCTGGAGAGATAGCCTAGCAGTTAAGAGCACCGACTGCTCTTGCAGAGGACCCGGGTTCGATCCCTAGCACCCACATAGCGGCTAAGAACCGTCTGTAACTCCAATTCCAGGAGAACTCCAGTTCCAGGGGAAACTGAGACCCTCTTCTGACCTCTGAAACATTGCACGACACGGGTGTACAAACCTGCATACAGTTCAAGGCCAGCCTGGTCTACAGAGTGAGTTCCAGGACAGCTGGGACTGCAGGGAGACCCTGTCTCGAAAAGACCAAAAAAAAAAAAAAAAAAAAAAAAAAAAAAAAAAAAAACAAACCTGCATACAGACAGTACATTCATACACATACAGAAATAAATAAAAATTAAAAAAATAAAATTAAATTTATAAAAAGTTATGGAGCTGGAGAGATGGCTCAGCACTTAAGAGCACTGATTGCTTTGCAGAGAACCCAGGTTCAATTCCCAGCACCCACATGATAGCTAACATTCTGTAACTCTAGTTCAGGGAATATGACACCCTCTTCTGGCTTCCATGGGGTCCATCTCTAGGCTCGGCGCGCTCTCCGGCTGCAGCTCCCTCTGGGCGGGCACAGCTGGGCATCTGCCAATGCTGCCCGCCTACGCCGCCCGCGCTACCCCTCCGCCAGCTGCGGGCGCCCGCGCCTCGCCGCGCTCTCTCCACGCCCGGACCGGAGCAGCCCGCGAGCCTCCCGCCCAGGAGCCCGCAGCCCCCGTCTGGAAGACCCCGGCCCCCGCCGCCCCTTTGCCCGGAGCTGCAACCATGGGCTCCCGGTGCGTTCCCGGGCTCTGCCTGCTGGTCCTGCTGGTCCACGACCGCGCCGCCCAGCACGGCAAAGCTAAGCAAGGTAAGCGAGGAGCGGCGGGGGGCCTCGGGGCGCCCCGGCCAGGGCAGGTGCCGAGAAGCGGGCGTCTGTCAGGACCGGCCCGGTGCTCCGTGGCTCCCTGGGAAGGACTAGACCTCTGGGCGCCGCGCGCGCGGGGAGAAAAGCCTGGAGGAGCTTGGGGGCGGCGGGATGGGTGGGAAGTTTCAGGGGCGATGGCAGAAGTGAGCCTGCACCTCGAATCGTGCAGGCTTCCCCAGCATCTTCCAGAGACTTCTTGTCCTCTGAAGTCACAGAAGCTTCTCTTCTCTCAAACGTTGCCAGGGACTTGGGTTGTGAGACCGAGACAGAGATGAAGTTTTCAACCACGCCACACGTTTCCCTCATCTCCGCCCCGCATGCAAAGTCAGACCGAAATTTCGAAGTTGTTGTCTTATCAGTAGAAAGATGTTAAAGAAAAAATAGGGTCTTTCCTGGTAAAACTAACTGGTCTGTTACGGGGTGGTAGGGGACCGAAGAAGAAAATTTCTGGGACCGGCTTCTGGCACAAATGTTGCGTTTCTGCCTTTGGGAGGGAGATCTCTTTCCTCTCCTATGGCTTTCATTTCTTACCATAATATTTATTTAAGGCCTGGGGTTTCCAATTCCATTTAAATCCAGGTCAGAATTGCATTAAAACAACAAAGTAAAATTCCAGGCTGGGAAACTCTGACAGATCCCTCTAGGAATTAGAGAGAGACTGAGAGGCCCTCCTGCCCCAGTCCCTGACCCCGAGCTCTGCCCAGCCAGTCCTAAGGCTGTGCTGGCAGAAACCAGGCTGGTGTCCCACAGTTCTCTGGGTACAGCTGCCCCTCCTCCCCTGACCTTCTGCCGCACCCCTCCCCCAACAGTGTCCTCACCCAAAAGAGATTTATATGCACAAAAAGAAAATTCCTCCTGGCAAGGTTTTGCTCTGGTGCTAGGATTCTGTCTCTTGCCCTAGGGGCTCCTGAACCCAGAGAGCAGGGGATGAGGAGGTGTCTAGGCTGGAAGGGAAGTTGAACTTGGAAGTGGAAGCAGTCAGTGTGGAGAAAGCAGGTCACTGTGTCCCAAGCACCAGCACTTGAGTCTTAAGCTGCTCTGTGCCACCAGATGAGTTTCCACTGTGTGCATAGTAGGTGCTCTGTCAACACCACCCTCCTCTCCCAAAACACTGCCTCTTCAACTCACCCTCTTTCCCACTCCAACCTGTCCTTTAACAGAACTAAACACTAGAGACCCTCAGCTGTCAAGTACTAGACCCCACCCCCACCTCCTCCCAACCCCACACTGCTTCTTCTGCAGCCTGGGTTCCAGACAGCCCACTGCTGGGCCACCCCTAGCCTGGGAGCAACCCCTCCCCTCACTGTGGGTTTGCTTGTATTTTCATAAACAAAGTTGGCTTTTGTAGTGCCTTCTGACTTACTCACAACATGGAATTAGCTAGGGAGTTTAGTCTGAAGGAAGGAACAGATTTCATGCAGTAATCTAGAGACAAGATAAGGGCCTCTTTCAAATTGGAGCCAGTGTCTGTAGTGGCCTACTGACATTGGGGGAGGGGGGCAAGAGGACGGACAGCCTATCAAAGGGGTTCTGGACACAGATGGAGACCCCTAAAAGAGACAGGTGCCATTAAACCAAGGCTTTCAAGATCAGAGACCAGCCCATCTTCCATGGGCAGAAGTCGTTAGAGTATCTCCAGAACACTCCAGGGCACCTGATTTTTATTGCATACCCCATTGGGTACTGGGGGAACCACAGCTGGAGTAGAGCCCTGCACTCAAGGAGCATATACATAGTCAGTCTTGCTCGTTGCCCAATTTATGGGTTACACCTGGCCTCTTATCCTAAACCTCTTCTGTCGCTTGCCATGTGCACCTACCTTCCTTCCTACTCTGCCTCCTTCTCCACTTAGGATTTCTTTTAAGTCTAGCTGAAAGAAGCCCGTCCTTGAGCCCACCATTCAGGAAATCTGTAAGCCCCCTCTCTACCAGAGATTGTGTAACAGGTTTGCTGGATTACAAAACTCTCCTTGGACCCATATTTTCAGGTAGATGGTTCAAGAAGGATGGAAACTGTTTGGTCAGGACCTTACAGGTTCACCCATAGGCAGGGTGCTGTGGGCTTCAGGGAGTCCTCCCTCAGAAATCTCCCATCAATCCTCCCTGCCACATGCTTTTCAATGAAGCTCTAGCAGGTCTTTAAATACAAATACCCTCCCTGGGCAAGTACCATACACAGAGTTACTGCTCCTCTGGGAACAGCCATATCTCTGCCCCTTTGTATCAGAGAACCCACAGTGGGAGAGGCAGTCATGTGGAATGGGGTAGAGGATGGGGTGAAGGGAGTGAGCTTAACTGTAAAGGGTATGCATGTGACCACCAGCACCCTTACGGGACGTCCGTGGGCAGCTGAGTCTACTGAGGCCTAGTTCTTACAAAGCATGAATGTCGAAGGTTTTGCATCTGTGAGAACTGTCTGATGGGTAAGCAGGTTGGCCAGTGGGACTAGGAGCGAGTGAGCATGAAGGGTACGGGGTTTGATTGTCAAGTGCCTGTCTATGTATCATAAAGTAGACAAACTGGATAACTGAGATACTTGTTAACTTAAAAAGCATTAATTTGCTTTACTTTTTTGGGGGGGTGGAGGGCAGCCATGGTTAAAAAGACCTAATATTCACTTAGAGCTCAGGTTACAGCTGAATGAAAAGGTCTCAGGGCCTCAAGGGGAACTGGCCGGTCCCAGCAGGCTCTGGGACAGCCAGGTTGGCCCTTTCGTTTACCTGGTAGTTTTCTCTCCTCATTAGGGATAGAGTTTTGATAAAGTCACCCACTTAGAAATCACACCGTCCAAGACTGAGAGCATTCATCTGGCTGCGAATAGTATCTGTCTCCTCCAGTCTCTCCGGGTCTCTCTCTGGGTATATGTGTCTCTCTCCTTTTCTCCACCCCTCTCTTCCTCTTTAATGTGGCTGTTTCCTCTCCTCCCAGCTTTCCTCGGCTCCTGTGGCCAGCTATTACAGTGAGGGGACTGTTCCTTCTAGCCCCTCCCTCCAAAATATGAAATGAAAACCATATCCGTGTCAGCGGGTGAGGGTGGCTCCTTGGGCAGCCGGCCACTGCCTGTGCCCCATCTAGGCCATACTGGAGAGACAGCAGACCCATACTGGGCCGAGACCCACCTCACTCTTGGAGCCTGACACTCGTTTTTCCAGAAAGATGGGCTACATAGAAAATCCTCAGAAATCCCTTTGACCTCTCCTCTCTGTGGCACTTTTCAAGTGGGGAAAAGCTCAAAGCTAGGAGGACACACATTGTTACTCCATCCTCACCTCTCGTCCCCTGGAGTCTCTGCNAGGACAGCCATGGTTAAAAAGACCTAATCTTCGCTTAGAGCTCAGGTTACAGCTGAATGAAAAGGTCTCAGGGCCTCAAGGGGAACTGGCCGGTCCCAGCAGGCTCTGGGACAGCCAGCTTGGCCCTTTTGTTTACCTGGTAGTTTTCTCTCCTCATTAGGGATAGAGTTTTGATAAAGTCACCCATTTAGAAATCACACCGTCTGGGACTGAGAGCATTCATCTGGCTGCGAACAGTATCTCTCTGTCTCCTCCAGTCTCTCCGGGTCTCTGTCTGGGTATATGTGTCTCTCTCCTTTTCTCCACCCCTCTCTTCCTCTTTAATGTGGCTGTTTCCTCTCCTCCCAGCTTTCCTCGGCTCCTGTGGCCAGCTATTACAGTTCCTTCTAGCCCCTCCCTCCAAAATATGAAATGAAAACCATATCCGTGTCAGCAGGTGAGGGTGGCTCCTTGGGCAGTCGGCCACTGCCTGTGCCCCATCCAGGCCATACTGGAGAGAGAGCAGAACCGTACTGGACCGAGACCCACCTCACTCTTGGAGCCTGACGTTTCCCCTCAGCTCGTTTTTCCAGAAAGATGGGCTACATAGAAAATCCTCAGAAATCCCTTTGACCTCTCCTCTCTGTGGCACTTTTCAAGTGGGGAAAAGCTCAAAGCTAGGAGGACACACATTGTTACTCCATCCTCACCTCTCGTCCCCTGGAGTCTCTGCAGGGTGGAATGAGAGACGGGACTAGAAGACTGACCAGAGGCCACAACCACTGCAGGTTTAGAGCAAAAAGAGAGCCATCGGGACTCCTCAGATGAGATTGTTTTCTCGAACCTTCTGGACTCTGAGAACATGAGAACTGGTTTGAGATCTGAGTGGTAGGGACCTGTTGTAAACGGAGTCAGGTCTGGTAGTCTGGTGTGAGTTAGGGAATGTGAGGTGTGCATTCACTGGGGTGCATTGGTGGGGGGTAAGCATGCATGTGCCTGACTGTGTGTGCGTGTGTATGTGTGTGCGCATGTGCATGCCTGCATGTGTGTGTGTGTGTGTGTAGCACTTCGGTGAGAGGAAGAAAGGAAGTGGATAGTTGTAAGGAGCTGTAAGCCTGCCCATAAAGGGTTAACTCTGAGAACTGTTCCCAGGGAAGTGCAGACATGCAGAGGGGCTTCCTGCCTTGCTTGCCTGCAATAAAACTGGCCTTCAATAAAGTTGGCTATGTGAGCTGACACCCTAAGCTTTTCCCATGGACGTGCAAAAAGATCACAGGATGCTCCAGCCAGATGTCCCTGTTCAACTATCTTGCAAGGCAGCCTCCCTGGCGCCGATGGCCGGACTGACTGATTGCCCTGCCTTACCCTCCCCCTATACCCTGCCTTACCCTCCCCCTATACCTTTCCCAATTTCCCCGCTCCCTTGTCTATATAAACCCTGTGTCTAATAAAGACAATGAGACCTTGACAAAAGCTTGCTTGCTTGCTTGGTCTCGATCCTTTCACTCGCTTAATCTTACAGGTTTTGGGGTATCCCTCGAGTACCTAACGTTACATGCCCCTGCAGGCAGGGGCAGATAGTGTGCATTTTGTTTTACTTGGAGAAGGGACGAAGTGGAGTGGCTTGGTCCAGCGCCTTGAACTGAGGATAGGGGAGGAGAGCACATGGCTTTAGACCCTCTAGAGCAGATGGAGGTGGAGGGGCTTGCTGCTGGAATCCGCTCCGGGGTGCGGGTGTGGGCCTCCATCTCCATACCCCAGCACAGGACCATGCAGTAAGAAAGAGTCCCTGTCAGGGCTGGAAACTCAGAGGTGCTTTGAGGCTGGCAGTGCTTAAGAGAGGCCCAGACCTGGGGGCTGGGGTGAAAGAACAACTTACCTGGGCAAAGAGGGGGATGGACCTGACCACACACTGCCAGACTCAGCCGGCACTAAGGGGGTAGGTTAGGGCGCAGAAATGAGTTTTGACAGACGCAGAGCCTAAGGATTGTGGTCTCTGAGGGAGTCACTGAATTCTCTCTCTGGATTGTAGAATAAGCCAGACAGCTTGTAGCTCTGACTCTCCACAGTCCACGGAAGCACTGGCGAGCC
>VZQC01000763.1:693137-730785 GCA_009823505.1 Rhizomys pruinosus | reverse complement strand
TTTTTTATTTTTTTTTTAATTTCTGTATGTGTATGAATGTACTGTCTGCCTGCAAGTCTGTGCACCCGTGTCGTGCAATGCCGCGGAGGTCAGAAGAGGGTGTTGGACTCCCCTGGAACTGGAGTTCTCCTGGAATTGGAGTTTCAGATGGTTCTTGGCCGCCATTTGGGTGCTGGGGATCGAACCCGGGTCCTCTGTAAGAGCTTTCGGAACTCTTAACCGCTAGGCCATCTCTCCAGCCCCCTTGTCTGTTTTTTTTAAGACAGTTTCTCACTATGCAGCCTGGAACCCCTGACTCTCCTGCCTTGAGTGCTGGGATTACAGATGTACATGACTGGGCCTGGTAAAACAGGTCAGTTCTACAATAGACAGTGAGATAGACAAGGATCCCACAGACACTCCATCTCCCTTTCTTTCTTAATTACCAGTGACTAGCCCAGCACGATTGTGTAAATACCTGTAATCCCAGCATTTGGGAGGTAGAAGCAGAAGCATCAGTTCACAGCTACCCTCAGCTACATAGTGAGCTCTAAGTCAGGCCTGGTTGCATGAGACCGTCTCTGAAAAAGAATTGCCAGCATCCACTGGATGTTGCCACCTTCCCAGAGGCCACTGACCCCATCCTGCCTCTTTCCAGCCTGGCTGCTAAGAAAGGTTTACACTAGGCTGATTCTTTCATTTTTTGGTCTTTTTGAGACAGGGTCTCCCTGCAGCCCCAGCTGTCCTGGAAATCACTCTGTAGACCAGGCTGGCCTTGAACTCACAGAGATCCATCTGCCTCTGCCTCCCGAGTGCTGGGATTACAGGCGTGCACCAGCACACCTGGCTGGGCTAATTATTTCTAATCATATTGTGTGTATCCAGTCTAAGGGGGTTTGTTTTTCATTGGAAAGGAGTATTTCAGAGGGCAGTTGAGCTGTTACAGTGGCTTAGGTGTTTCTGAGGCAGTGGTGGTAGTGGTGGTTTCTTTCTGAATTCCTGAAATGACAATCTGCATTTCTGAAATCAGAGGAATGTGGGGTATTATGGCTCTGTCTTGTAGAGGGTATTTTGTCGTTGGGGAACACACCTTTAAAACCCACTTGAAAGGTACCATCAAGAGTCTCGTGTGTCCTCCTCTACCCCTGCCAGACGTAGATGAGTGTGTGGAGGGGACTGACCACTGCCACATCGATGCCATCTGCCAGAACACCCCACGGTCATACAAGTGCATCTGCAAGTCCGGCTACACGGGAGATGGCAAACACTGCAAAGGTAAGGCTGGGGACGGCTCCAGAGATGAGCAGCCCTCAGGAGAGTAGAAGCTGCTGCCTCCACAGTCGCAGGAAAGTTCCCGAAGGCTGCTGATGTTGCTGGCCAAGGAGGTGCACTGGACCTGCCCTCGTGGACCTCCTGGTGGGAACAGTCCACGTACTCAGCCTCATGGCCATGCAGGTGTCTGGCGTGGGGCCTCAGCATCAAGGAATTAAGACCCGAGGGCCCTGGAGTTAAGAGCCTCTACTCAAGAATGGGAACAGTGTGCTCTGGGAGAAATTCACCCACAAACAAGCATATGCTCCCTCTATCCTATAGTTAAAGCTATGCTAGTTAAGCAGCCTCTGTACATTGTTCTAAATGTATGACTTTGAGTACTGGTGAGACCAGTGGACAGGGTACACCGACTGCTTCCTGCTGGCACTGTAAACTGAAAACTACCGTTGTCCCTGGGGTCTGAGGGAAATTCCTTCTAGGCTGGCACCTTGTCACTCCCAGCAACGCCAAAATTCAAAAGTGTTCAAGTCCTCTATATAGAATGGCATAATTAAGAATATAAAAATAGTGCCTGCTTTGGCAGCACATGTATTAATATTGGAAGAATACAGAGAAGATTAGCATGGCCCTTGTGCAAGGATGACATGCAAACTCGTGAAAAAAAAAAGATTATTAAAAATAAAATGGTGGGGCTGGAGAGATGGCTCAGCAGTTAAGAGCCCTGACTGCTCTTGCAGAGGACCTGGGTTTGATTCCCAGCACCCACATGACGGCTGGGCGTGGTGGCACACGCCTTTAATCCCAGCACTCAGGAGGAAAAGGCAGGAGGATCTCTGTGAGTTCAAGGCCAGCCTGGTCTACAGAGTGAGTTCCAGGACAGCTGGGGCTACAGGAAGACCCTGTCTCAAAATAAATAAATAAATAAATAAATAAATAAATAAATAAATAAATAAATAAAATGGCATAGCTATTTGCATATAACCTTCAAACATCCTCCAGTGTACTTTTTCTCTTTGCCTGAAGATGTGGATGAGTGTGAGCGGGAGGACAATGCAGGCTGTGTGCACGACTGTGTCAATATCCCTGGTAATTACCGATGCACCTGCTATGATGGATTCCACCTGGCACATGACGGTCACAACTGTCTGGGTGAGCAGGGCAGGGGTGGAAGGGAATTTGGTAGGGGAGGAGGTAAAGTGATCAAGAAGGGAGCACTCCTTCAAAAGAGCTCCCTTGGGAGCTAACCAGTGAGGATGAAACGGACCTGTTCCTGGCTAAAGGCGATAGGAAGAGACACTGGTGGAAAGTGTTCCCAAGCGAGGGCCAGGGGACAGGAATGGTGGGTTTAGCTCCATGAGTGAAGCACTGTGGGAAGATGACTTAGCTTCAGGAAGGTCCTGAATCTGCCACTTGGAATCTGTGGGGCCTCAGGCATGTGAATAGTCCCTGGGAACCTGATTCATCATCTCTAAAGAGGGGGTTGAGAAGATCATCATGAGAATGTGTAAAGAGCTCTGTGCAATCATTAGCATGGAGCAGGTGCTCCAAGGAAAAAGTTTGATGTAGATGAATGCTTGCGTAGCTGCTGCTGCTGCTGTTGCTGCTGCTCTGGGCCCTGAACAAGGGTTCATGATGTAGATGCCGCTGCTGCGCTGCTGCTGTGTCTCTTGGGCCCTGAGAGAGGGTTATGAATGTAGATGCTGGCTGCTGCTGGTCTTAGCTGCTGCTGGCTGCTGCTGCGGCTGCTGCTGCGGCGGCGGCTGCTGCTGCTGAGACTGTGGCTGACTAGGTGGTGGTGGCTGCTGCTGCTGCTAGCTGGTCTGTCATGGGCCCTGAAGCGAGGTTCAATGATGTAGATTGCTGCTTGCTGCTAGCGGCTCACTGTCTGCTGCTGCTGAGGCTGCGTCTGCGCTGGGCTTCTGGACACCTCCGCCCCTGTGGCTGGTTTTGTTCCAGCCTTTCCTGTCATTTCTAGTCTCACTCGCTTCCTTTCTAAGCCTGGCTCTGACCCGATATTCCTTGTCCCAGGTGCTAGATTACAAATAGAATTTCTACGCAACCAAATTCTTTTTTATATATATTTTTTATTATTTTTTTATGTGTATGACTGTACTGTCTGCATGTAGGTTGGTGCATCCCATTTCAATCAGTGCTGTGGAGGTCAGAAAGGATCTCAGATTCCCCTGAAAATGGGAGTTAAATGGGGTTTTTAGCTGCCATGTGGGGGTGCTGGGATTGAACCCAGGTCCTCTGCAAGAGGCAGGCAGTGCTCTTAACCTGCTGAGCCATCCTCTCACACCCCAGGGCAACTGGAGTCTAACTTTCATCTATGTCAGTTTAGAAACGTGCCGAAAATCCCGGGACCAAGTCAAAAATTTTTCCTCGAATAAAGAGACTCTGAGGCCGGGCATGGTGGCGCTAGCCTTTAATCCCAGCAACTGGGAGGCCAGAGGCAGGTGGAACTCTGTGAGTTCCAACAAAGGGCAGCCGGGTCTACAGACGATCTCCAGCCTAGCTGGGACTAAGGGATACCCTGTCTAGCAAAAAATACAAAAAAAAAAAAAAAAAAAAAAAAAACAGAAACAACAACAAAAGCCCTCTGAAACCCATAGCAGAGAAGGGTCTGAGATTTGAAACCAGGGGTCCTCTCCCAATGCCCTCTCTTTTAAAAAAAAATTTACTATTTTATGCGTATGAGTATACTGCCTGCATGTGTGTAAGTGTACCCATGACACGCAGTGCCTGCAGAGGTCAGAAGAGGGTTTCAGATCCCCTGGACCTGGAGTTACAGAAGGTTGTTAGGTGCCCTGTAGGTGCTGGGAATTGAACCCAGGTCCTCTGCAAGAGAAGCCAGTGCTCTTAATCCCTGAGCCATCTCTCCAGCCCCTCCAGGTACCAATGGCAAGGAAAGGAAGTGAGAGCAGTGATGGCCAGAAGGTGGCCGGCTGGTCCTCCCTGTCCTGGCCAAACGGATGACTTGTCCAAGGCCCTGCTGGTCTCAGAGCCTCCTTACTACTGTGACCGTCCAGGCCCTGTGCATCTCCATTCCCTACCCAGGTCCCCGCAGGCCCCTGCCCCACGGCTCCCTCCTCTGGCAGTGCCATCACTGTGGGAAAGCCTTCTCCTGCCCAGTCACCTAAGGGACTCTTCTGGGACAAGCTGTGGCACTGGGAAAAGGATGAGGTTGCTCACAGGACTGTGATCAGCTCGAGTTCTTTGCTTTTTTCTTGGGCCTTTCTAAGCTTTTGATTCTCACCAAGTCTTATCCCCCAGCGTTTTGGGGAGAACCAAGCAGAGGGACAAGAGAATTGAGCAGGTTTGGAGAGCAAAGATCTATCTAGGGTTAGATTTCCAAATCCTTTGACTATCACGGAAACCTTGAGAAAATTGTCCCTACTGCGGGTCTCAGTTTACCCATGGAGAAGTGAACAAGTTATTGACAGTAACACAGCCATGAGGCCAGAGCAGAAGGGAAAGGATGGGATGTAATGCAGATGGCAAGAGCAGAAGGCCGGGTGAGACAGGAAGAGCCCGGTGAGACAGGGGAAGAGCTGGGTGAGACGGGGAAGAGCCGGGTGAGATGGGGAAGAGCCGGGCGAGACGGTAAAGAGCCAGGTGAGACAGGGAAGAGCCAGGCGAGACGGAAGAGCTGGGTGAGACTGGGAAGAGCCGGGCAGAGACGGAAGAGCCGGGCAGAGACGGAAAAGCCGGGGCAGAGACGAAAAACACGCCTCTGCTTTGCCACAGGTGCATCTCTCAGGCCAGAGTGTGGTCTGAGTCCCTTGTCTCTGACCAGAAGGGGCCTCTGCAGAGAGGATGGCCCTAGGTAGGCGGAGAAGGCCCTCAGGAGCGTTCTAGGTACTCCATTTGCTGCCCAGGCTCCCCGATACCTCCTGGTCCAAAGCAGACCGAGGAGGGCTGTGGCCGGGAGGGCAGTAGCCAGCACAGAGATGGAGTCAAGATACTGCCCTGAGAGTCCCAGGATGAGCTTTGCTCTGGGGGTGGTGATTTGGGGGCAAAAGCCGACTTTTCCCCATCTACCATCTGGGGTGTGGCCTGGCAACCCTCCCTACCCTTCCCTGCCACATTGCCAGACTTTGTTTTGTTAAACCAAAATAGGAGAAGAGCTAAGGGCTATGGCAGCAAGCCCAGGCTTGGGGGGGAGAGGAAGGCCCAGCCTATGGCCTGTCCAGGAAATGGTCCCTGCCCCATGAGGACTTAAGGCTCAGCTGCCTCGCCCCACCCTGTCATTCCCTCCATCCTTGGCACCGCAGCCATAGTGGTGAGCATAGCCATTTCCAGTTGTCCTGAGTCCCAGCCACTCGTCATAGTCGGCCACCAGCCCTGCTCCCCGTCACCGACCAATGTGACCAGTCTTCATCCCCGGCCTGCTCACTGTCCTCTCTCACTGGCTTCTCTCCTGACCTCTGCTCTCAGAACCAATTTCTACACTGTGGGAGAGGGGTCCAGTCCTCACCCAGGTGGGCCAGGTTTGCGTGCCCTCTGCCCTCACCCCAGCTCTGCCCTCTCAGGTGGCCTCTTCACATTCAGTGGAGTTTTAGTTGAGAAGGGGTAAGAACTGCTTGCTAAGGCTGGGCTTAGGTAACGATGGGGTTGGCTTCTTGTCTTCCCTCAGTCCTCAGTGCTGAGGTCCTGGCCTGCTCGCCATGGCCCCACCAATCACCTGTCTTGCACAGACGTGGACGAGTGTGCTGAGGGCAATGGTGGCTGTCAGCAGAGCTGTGTCAACACGATGGGCAGCTATGAGTGCCACTGCCGAGAAGGCTTCTTCCTCAGCGACAACCAGCATACCTGTATCCAGCGGCCAGAAGGTCAGTCTGGCCTGGGAGGCCCACAGGCTTCTCTCCCCGACTTCCCTCAATACCCCACATCTCACCTTCCAGATCCTTCTCTGCTCCTCAGCTCAATCACAGCTGAAGAGCTCCATGCACCAGCAATGTAGTGAAAAATCTAGGGGAACAGATTCACAATCAGGTCAATATGATATTGAGGCTAATTTGGGTGTTCTCTGGTGCAGACCCAAGGCGATACTGTCCCTATTTATGGGAATTTGAGTGTCTGTAAGCTGCGTCTGTAGGAGGGCCTCACCGTGGCCTGGGGCGGGAAGGATGTCGGGCAGCAGCCCTCCAGGGTATGTGCTCTCTGGTTCTGTGGCTCATTCCCTGAAAGCCTACGACACTGGGAGGGCAGTAACAACATCTAATCTTTGTGTTCCCAGCACCTAGCACATCGCCCTGCCTGTTGGTGGGAGCACAATATACTTTGCGGTACAGTGATTATCTATAGTAATTACTTCCCACTCACTTTATAGGTTTGACTGCTGTTCATCTTCTTGCTGTTTCTAGCTCAGTGTAAGCCCTCTGAGGAAAGAGATCCCGCCTTCCATTTTTCTGGGTTCTGTCTAAATTCCAAGTACCTATCACAGCTCTGAGACACTGAGATGTCTGGAGGTCAAGGTGGCCATGCAGGTGTCCTTTGGGGGGGCATCAATACTGTCAATGTGTGCATTCTACTCACTGGCATAGCACCGTGGGTAAGCCAGACTAGGCATGGGGAAGAATAGTCCCCCTGGGTAGTACCCTTAGTGGAAACCTCATAATGTCTTTGACTGCAGCTGTTTCCACTGAGGCCTCCAGGTGCAGACGGATCATTGCACCTCTCCTCTTCCCTTTTAGAAAGAATGAACTGCATGAACGAGAACCACGGCTGGGCTCACATTTGCCGGGAGACTCCCAAGAGCCGCATTGCCTGCGAATGCCGCCCTGGCTTCGAGCTCACCAAGAACCAACGGGATTGTAAATGTGAGACACTTGGGGGTGGGAGAGTGAGGGATGGGGGGCTGTGGGGCCTCAGTAGCAAGAGGGCAGGGCTGGGAGGAAAGAGGACTGGGGTACTGGAGGGCAATACATCGAGGAAAGAGGGCAGCTTCCCATCTGTGCAGACCTGCGGGCCAGGAAGAAGCAGGCTGACGGGCCTCTCCCTCTGTGCAGTGACCTGCAACTATGGCAATGGCGGCTGCCAGCACACATGCGATGACACAGAGCAGGGTCCCTGGTGCGGCTGCCATGTCAAGTTTGTGCTCCATACCGACAGGAAGACATGCATCGGTGGGTGAAGCCAGGGGACAACTCAGTCTATTTGTGACAGGGTAGGAATGGGCCCTTGGGAACTGCTGGGCAGCAGAGACCCGAAGTGTCTAGGTGCTGGAGTAACTGATGAAGGAATGAAGACCCAGACTATGCTGATCCCGTGGGAGACAGCTCTGAGAGACCGAAAGGCAACCGGACCCTCTGCCCTCCCCGGAGCCGCCTCCTCCTCTACGTCCCAGGATGAAGCATCGCCAACCTAGGAAGCATTAGTAGAGGTGCTGCTGGTCAACTAAGGCTGTGGGATGACGGGGAAGAGAAAGAGGGAGGTCAGCTAATCAGCAGACCCGGTCCTGGCTGACTGGTGTAGTGAGGTGTGAGCTGCACACCCAGCTTCCCTACCGTGAAGCTGAGCAGGGACACAGGGGTCCATCCCGACATGTGAGGGAAGCTCCAGGCATCTCCTCCCTTTTCCCCTTCTCTGCTTCTCTTTGGCAAGTTCTCTTTCTGCTCCTTCGCCCGATACCCTGAGCCCCATCTCACCTCGAGCATCCAGCAGTGCTTCCTTCTCCACTCTGCCTGGGGCCTGCCCACTCCATCCTTCCATCCTCTCAGTACCTGATTTCCCTTTCCTGAATTCCCCGGTGTGACCCCTTCTTGTCTCCAGGTACCCTGAATAAGCTGAATTCCTTAGGTTCCAAACTCCCAAAGTTATAGATCTTCAGCACACAGGATGACAGGAGGAGGTGTCCCCTTAGAGAAGTGGAAGGTGAAAGGGACGGCTTTGTCTGGGTCTTGAGCCAGGCAGGGGCATACATTTTTAGGGGGGCTGTCCATCTAGTGGGCTACAACAGTCTGGGCAAGGAGAGGTATGAGCATGGTAGCTCTGTGTAAATCCCTGTGTGTCCAAGATAAGAAATTCAGCTTAAGGACTGAGCGCTCCCTTGCCCCCAGAGACCTGTCCCTTTCACTGCACATGGGGCAGGGGAGCAGACAGTGCTGTCACAGGGTTCTCTCAGTCCCTGCAGCAACTGTTCCAGACCCTGGAGTACACACCTGGCTCTGAAGTGCTGCTGCATTTGGAAACTCTCATGTTGTGATGTCTCTCAGTTCACTCTTCAAGACCCTAAAATGTCTTCAGGTCTTCATGTCGCCTTCTCTGGCTGGGTTGCTCCGACTTCTTTGAGATTCTCCTGATAGCTCTAACTCTTTGGCTTTCCAAACCTCCCACCACACATATATCACAGGTCTCCCAGAAGAAACTGCATGTGTTCCCCAGGGAGAAGATGCGTGAGCTGGGATAGAGCTTGGAGTCCCACAGAGGACACGGGGCTCCCTCTTGGCTTTCCGTTCCCAGAATCTCAGACATGGCTACTTGTGAAAACACCCTCATCAAACTTGAGATCTTCTCTAACCCAAGACCCCCTCTACCATCTAGGCTGCCCCAAGTGAGGCGGGGAGAGACAATGAGGCTGCATTCTTTCCTTAGCTCTTTCTCTGCTCTGAAGGAACTGAGTGAACTTACTGGGCTTGTGGCTCATTTTTCTCACCAGTTGTCATTGGTGCCACCAGGATGCTCAGGGAAGGCAGTGTAGTTGACCAAAAGGGATCCAAGAGGTGGCTGAAAGAGTTGATGTGGTATGCCAGCCTTTCCTCTGACCCTGCTGTGTGGGGCAGAGCTATAGCTGCCCCTCTCTGACCCTGCTGTGTGGTGCAGGGCCTGTAGCTGCCCCTCTCTGACCCTGCTGTGTGGGGCAGAGCCCTAGCTGCCCCTCTCTGACCCTGCTGTGTGGGGCAGGGCCTGTAGCTGCCCCTCTCTGACCCTGCTGTGTGGGGCAGAGCCCTAGCTGCCCCTCTCTGACCCTGCTGTGTGGGGCAGAGCCTTAGCTGCCCCTCTCTGACCCTGCTGTGTGGGGCAGAGCCTTAGCTGCCCCTCTCTGACCCTGCTGTGTGGGGCAGGGCCTGTAGCTGCCCCTCTCTGACCCTGCTGTGTGGGGCAGAGCCGTAGCTGCCCTGTCTGACCCTGCTGTGTGGGGCAGGGCCATAGCTGCCCCTCTCTGACCCTTCTGTGTGGGACAGGGCCATAGCTGCCCCTCTCTGACCCTGCTGTGTGGGGCAGGGCCGTAGCTGCCCCTCTCTGAGATTCAGTGTCTCACTTTTACAGTCACTTGTCAGGTGCATGGCTTCCTCCAGGATACCAGGCAGGATAAGGCTCAGAAATGAAGCTGTCTAGGGGGTCGCAGGGCTCACCATATGGGGCTAGTGGTTTGGGCTTGTAGGGTGGAGGGTGTGGGGAGGCCGGGGCCCAGTGGGCTACAGTGGGCCCTGCCCCACATCTAAACAGCTTTTTTACAATGTCAAACAGGGGAAAGGCGGCCAGAGCAGCACATGCCCACTCAGACCGTTTCTAATGGTAACTATGTCTGCTCTCCGCTCACTCTCACCAGCTTGGTAGGGAAGGGCTAACCCACCGGGGCTCCCACTAACTGCATGCCCAGCAGGGCTTTCCTGGCAGCATGGGTGCTGGGCCCATCAGGTGACAGGAAGCCTGAGTCCCCAAGAGCTGCTCCGGGGACTTGATGCTGGTTTTGTTTTCCTTGTTCTGTCAGTTTTCTGTCCTTTCTCTTCTGCTTTCTCCTCTCCCACTACTGTCTAACACCCCAGCCCCTTCCCAGCCATCTGCACCCTCCATCACTGCACCTAAAGACTCAGCCAGTGCCATCTCATCCACCGTGTCCACCGTGCCAGGGAGATGGGGTGCAATGAGGTTAGATGCCATCCCCTCCGAGAGCCACTTTCTTGGGTTCTTACCATGTTGACGCACCACCCAGTATCAGCGCCAATCTCTGCTTACCACTGGGTTCAGCAGGCCCGAGTTCTGATTCTGGCTCTGCCACGTTCTCACCAGCCAGCTTCAAGTGAGCTCCCTTCCTCTCTAATTCTCAGCCCACTCTTCTGCAAAATGAGCAACAGTCTTCCCTCAGGTGTCCTGATAGTCAAAACAGTGTGTAGCATCTAGCGAGTGCCTGGTACAGAGGACAGGGCAAGCTGTGCCCTCCTGCCAGCCACTTGTTCTGAACACTGTCCTGCAGAGGTGGGCAGCTCTGCCCAACTTCATGGTCCACCCTGGGATGACCATCCTACCAGGTCTGCTGCCCCCATTCTGGGTCCTTCAGAAGAGCCACATAGGATCTTGCTCCTCCTTTGCTAGTCAAAGCTTGATGGCCGACTTTCAAGGCTCAGAGCACTCTGAGGGACAGCCGGACTGCGGGTCCTTAGTTTTGGAAACTGAGGTGAGGACAGCAGAGATGAGCTGAGACTGCTTCCAGACCTGGATGTTAGAAGGACCAGGATGTCCTGCCAGGGAGGGGAGTCCCTGGCAGAGGTGGGCTTCTCTGGGAGCCGCAACATGCTGCCCTTGTTGGGCAGTGAGGAGCTGACTTCCTGACTCTGAGAACTATCCTCTCATGCCCAATGGAAGCCTTGGATTCTCTCAGTGGGAGAGTGTGAGGTGCGTGGGACAGGCTGTCGCTCCTGGTCCCCATGTCAGGCTCTGCTGGAGATGATGCCTTTTCCTTGGACTCACTCTCCCAAACAACTGTTTAAACCTGTTTTCCTCCTGCTCTGAATCCGGAAACTAGGGAGCGGGCTGTTCACCTTCCCTTCTGGCCTCTCAGCAGCCCAGGGCAGCAGCAGAGGACTCAGCTGAGTAAGGATCTGAGCGCTCTCATCCACCTTCTTGGTAGCCTTTCTCTCTGGATTCTTCTTTGGCCCTTCCTCCTGTACATTATCTCTCCATCAAGAAAAGGAAACAACCAGCCAGCTTATTTCCAGGTGGAGGACAAGGAAGGCTTGGGAGGAGTTAAAGGTGATGACCCAGCACGGCTGTCTCCTCTGAGGCTGGGCGTCAGTCCTGCAGTGTCAGGAAGGGGGTGAATTGATGGGCATAGTGGTTGTCCTGAGACACTCTCCCCCCCACTGTGAGACTGTCCCACCACGACCCCACTCCCTAGGGGACGGTTGGGGGGAGGAGAAGGAAACTGCTCTGTCCGTCCTGTCCCCTGGCAGGCAGAGCCTCCCTTGGCTTTCCTCTCCCCCTCCCCCCCCCCCCCCGCACATCCTCCTGCCCCCCCCCCCCCCGCACATCCTCCTGACAGCTCTGGCTTGTGCCTGCCTCACTGCTGCCCACCTTGTTTCAGTCAAGTAGGGGGCAGGGAAGTGAACTGCTTGGCTGCACTTGTGAAGGGCTGGGTGTGGGACGGATGGGAGGAAGGGGGCGGAGCCACTGCTTACCCGCTCCTGCTGAGCCCTTCCCTGCCAGCCCTGCTACCTGATGAGTCTGGCACTTCTAGGCCAATAACCCCATCATCAACCCACGTCTCCCTCCTCAACAGAGACCTGTGCCGTCAACAACGGAGGCTGCGACAGTAAGTGCCACGATGCAGCGACTGGTGTTCACTGCAGCTGCCCCGTGGGCTTCGTGCTACAGCCAGACAGAAAGACCTGCAAAGGTGAGGTCTTGGAACATGGAGATTTCTGCCAAGGGCATGGATGAGGTGGGGTCGCCCTTATACAAGCACACTTTCTCAACCCCGTCTAGAGAACCCAGGACTCATCTAAGGGGTATCTCACGGCTACCTCTCCCGTCCCAGTTCAAGGGGTACAGAAGTCTAGCCAGCAGCACAGTGCCATCTGGCCCTAGCCTCCCTGTCCCCTGCTCTCATCCCTGTCCCTATGTGGAGGGCAAGTTAATGAACAGTCCAGTCCCCAAGCAGCAAGGCTGTCTGAGTCCTGTGTGTGTTGGAGGTCACAAGTGTGTGCTATAAGCTTTCAGCCCACACTTCTCAGATTTTCCCAGCTGCTCTGAAGTCTCCTTCAAAAGCTCATATTGGTCAGGGAGAGCGGGACAGCCACTGGGAGCACCAGGCCAGGGCAGCTTCTGGCCCCAGCACTGCCTCCTCAGTGCTGTGGTCCTGGGCCAGCTACTTCATGGTGCTGTAACCCAAAATTTATTATGGTGTTTATGTGGACAAGTGTATTGCTTGTGTGCATATAAGTGTACTCGTGTCATGCGATGTTTGCAGAGGTCAGAAGACCATGTTGGGCTGCCCTGAAACCAGAGTCACAGATAGTTATTAGCCTCCATGTGGGTTCTGGGAATTGAATCCTCTGCAAGAGCAGCCAGTGCTCTAACTGCTGAGCCATCTGTCCAGCCCCAAATGCATATATTTACATGGAGACCTTTTGGATGAGCTGTTGTCGTCTATGTTCCCACAGAGGCTATTCTGCTCCCCCTTTTAGAATCTGGGGGAGGGTGGGAGAGGAAGGGGAAGGTGGGCATACTGAAAATGTTTCATCAGGTCTGTGTCTCCTGGTCACAAGGAGCCGGGACTGGAAGAAGTACTGGGCTTGTTCTTTGTGTCTTTTGGCCCCACAGCCATAGGAGGGGGAGGGCTGGGGAGGGCAGCAGGTCAGCCAGCCTGAGTGGAGAGGTTCCCTGCTGGGAAGGACTGTTGACAGGCAGGCCGAGTGGAGTGGAGGGCTGTCCTCCCTGCTCCCTCCCCTCCAGAAGTGCTCAGTAGCCTGGGTCCTGTCTACCACCAGTTTGGGGAACTTGACCCCAGGAAGGAAGCTGCTTGCCGCCCGACCCCTCTCTAGTGCTGAAAGCTGCCTGGGTCTGAGTCTCTCCAGACTGTTCCAGTCCAGCCCCCGCCTGGCCTCCACTCTTCCCCTCAGCTGCCAGGCCTTCCTGGAAGTCCTCCTTGCCTAGTCTCTTCCCCAGCTCCTCCCTGAAGACTGGCCCTTGTGACAGGAAGATAGCCCTGCCTCGCACACTCTGGACTCAATCCCAGAAGAGATGTTACTCATGTTAGGGTCCCTGAACAATGGAGACAGGAGGGGCACAGCCAAGTTAAGAGGGGCAGGCCCAGGCTCTCCCAACCTTCCTGACCTTAGTGACGAAGGACTCTGTCCCCTTGTCTGCTCCTGCCCTTCAATATTGTCTCTTCCTCCATTTTGTCTGCTTTCCTAGACATAGACGAGTGTCGCTTGAACAATGGGGGCTGTGACCACATTTGCCGCAACACAGTGGGCAGCTTTGAATGCAGCTGCAGAAAGGGTTACAAGCTTCTCATCAATGAAAGAAGCTGCCAGGGTGAGCAGGCCTGAGCCAAGGTGAACGCTCCTGGGAGAGGTTCTTAGGGTGGGAGCCTCAGGCACAGCAGTCTAGCAACCCAGCAGACACTGTGGAGCATCATGGGCAGTGTTACACTGCACAGAGGCAAGTGGTACTCTTCCTTCTGATGCAACAGCTCCATGCCCAAGAACGCAGCTTGGCAAGGGGTGAGGGTTTCCACCACGATCTGTATCCTTGACTGTGTGGCCTGCATAGCCACACATGCCTAGGTCATGACCCACAGGTTCCAGACCTTTTAGTCCCTGACAGGGACTCCAAGTAAAGGGGTACAGAGTGAGGCAGAGCTGCCCAGTCAGATCTGGAACCGGGCCAGGGCCTGTTTCAATGCAAAGTCCTGTGCCTGGGGTCCTTGAGCATGGGTCAGACACAGTGGCTTGAATCCTTGCTTTTCCAGATATAGACGAGTGCTCTTTCGATAGAACCTGTGATCACATGTGTGTCAACACACCGGGAAGCTTCCAGTGTCTCTGCCGTCGTGGCTATGTGCTGTACGGTGTCACTCACTGTGGGGGTAAGCCGGCGAGTGTGCACTCTCCCCTTCCCAGCCACCTGGCCCCTCAGCTCTTCACTGTGCAGACGCCTGAGTCTCTGTGTGGCTCATGGTCGTGGTTACTCTCCGGATGTGATGTGTCATATCTACATCCAGTGTGGTAAAATGGGAGAAAATACAGCAGCTTCCGATGGCCAGTGAGGAAATGGGGGCATCAGGGAGCAGCAGCCTGCCAACAGCACTCCTGTTTGCTTGAGACAGGGTCTCACGTAGCTGCAGCCTTGAATTCACTAGGCAGCCAAAGACGACCTTGACCTCCTGACTCTCCCACCTTCACAAGTGTTGTGGCCACCCTGCCCAGGTTCTCCTCCCAAACCTGTCTCCCATCCCTCTCCCTCTCCCCAGTCATCCAACCTCAGTCTCCAGCCTAGTGAGTGGGTAAGAGTAGGCTTTTAAAAATTGGGTTTTGGGACTGGAGAGAAGGCCTAGCAGTTAAGAGCGCCAACTGCTCTTGCCTAGGACCCTGGTTCGATTCCCAGCACCCACATGGCGGCTGAGAACCATCTGTAACTCCAATTCCAGGAGAATTCCAGTTCCAGGGAAATCCGATGCCCTCTTCTGACCTCCGCAGCATTGCATGGCACAGATGCACAAACCTACATGCAGACAGTACATTCATACACATAAATAAATAAATAAAATAAAAAATAAAATAAATGGGTTTTTAGCTGGGCATGGTGGCGTATGCCTTTAATCCCAGCACTCAGGCGGCAGAGGCAGGCGTATCTCTGTGAGTTCAAGGCCAGCCTGGTCTACAGAGAGTTCCAGGATAGCTGGGGATACAGGAAGACCCTGTCTCAAAAAGATTAAAAACAAAACAAAACAAAACAAAAAAGGCCGGGTTGTCTTGACCCCTTCTCCCTGGCTTCTTTGATGAGAGATGGGGATAAGGCAGGGAAGTCTGAGCTCTACTTACGTCAGAGAATCCTTTCAATGTTTTAGAAAGAATATTTAACATGAGAGCTATCTGTTTAATTTTTAAATGTCCAGTGGACCTCTAGAAGGTCTACCTTGTAGAACACAGCACACCTGGCCTCTTACCAAAGGTCCTTGCTTACTACCTACTGTTCCTCTACCACCACCACCATCACCACCACCACCAGTCTGTCTTCTACTCCTCCCACAGATGTGGATGAATGCAGCATCAACCGGGGAGGTTGCCGCTTTGGCTGCATCAACACTCCTGGCAGCTACCAGTGTACCTGCCCAGCAGGCCAGGGCCGCCTTCACTGGAACGGAAAGGATTGCACAGGTGCGCATCACCCTCTGCTGGCCAGACCTGGCAATGCTGTTTCATGGGAGAGTTAGGGTCTTCAAGAGCACATTGGAAGGCCTGAGCAAGGGAAGAGGTAGAGAACATAGCTGGCTGAGTTAGGCCTGCTATTTCTGGTAAAGTGTCCTCAACAACCTCCATGGGTACAGCACTATTTCTACATGTAGCTGATTCTTCCTCTGTATTAACCATCTGAAGGAGAGGGTGGGCAAGGAATCTTCCATATCCTCAGGACTTGCTCCCCCTTCCTAGAGCCAGTGAAATGTCAGGGCAGTCCTGGGGCCTCAAAAGCTATGCTCAGCTGCAATCGGTCTGGCAAGAAGGACACCTGTGCCCTGACCTGCCCCTCTCGGGCCCGGTTTTTGCCAGGTATGTGGGAAGACGGTGGACAGCTTGGGGGAGAAGAGAGGAAAGGTGGGCTATTCAGCAGCTCCTCTGCCCCCCTGGGATTGCCCCGATCACTGGGGGTTTGAGAGGCAGGTCAGAGTGGTGATAGGCCTCTTCTTTCAGAGTCCGAGAATGGTTTCACGGTAAGCTGTGGTACCCCTAGCCCTAAAGTTGCTCCAGCCCGAGCTGGCCACCCTGGGAACAGCACCACCTCCAACCACTGCCATGGTGAGCTCAGAAGCCCTCCTCTCTTACGTGAACTGCACACTTCTCGGGCATCTGCCTGGCCTGGCTTTCCTGGACCTTATGCATCATGTTGTAATTCTCCAACCTTGCTATCTCGCTCCTTTGGGCCCCTAAAACCTAATGCCTTTGGCTTTCATAATCCTCCCCAGCCAAGCCTTACTGCCCAGGCTAATAAGGGTTCATACCCCACCAGGGGGCCCCATGTTATGCTGAGTTTCTGCCATCCCTCTAGAGGCTGCAGTGCTATCAGTTAAGCAGCGGGCCTCTTTCAAAATCAAGGACGCCAAATGTCGTTTACATCTGAGGAACAAAGGCAAAGTGGAGGAGACCAGCAGGATCTCGGGGCCAGGTCTGGACTGGGAAGGGAAAGGGAAAGGGGACCTCATTCCGATGGGACAGAAAAGGGGGCACAGTTGTAGGCATAAAGCCCAAGATGTTTCCTGCCACCAAGTAACTAACTCAGATGAACAAAGAGGTATAGGCAGAGATTCACGCTGGTGGGCAGAGAGGTAGGAGAGAGAAAGAACTCTGCTCTCTGCAGCAGGAGCCCCTGAGTTTGAGATGACAGTGCTCCTCTCCTAGGTGGCACCCCCTGCTCCGACTGCCAGGTCACCTTCATCCACCTCAAGTGTGACTCCTCTCGGAAGGGCAAGGGCCGGAGAGCCCGGACCCCTCCAGGCAAGGAGGTCACTCGACTCACCCTGGAACTAGAGGCTGAGGTCAGAGCCGAAGAAACGACAGGTAGGCCAAAGGAGAGGGCACATAGCCTGGATCCAAGAGAGATGGGCCCAAGGGAAGGAAGTCCACACTAAGGGTCCCCTATGTAATGGCTAGCCAAGGGACAGCCCCCTTACCATGCCACTGCTCCCCTGCCTTCCTGCTCAGACTGCTCTCTCCTCTCTTCTGACTCATGCAACTATCCATCATCAGCTGGCTGTGGGCTGCCCTGCCTCCGACAGCGAATGGAACGGCGACTGAAAGGGTCTCTGAAGATGCTCAGAAAGTCCATCAACCAAGACCGGTTCCTGCTGCGCCTGGCAGGCCTTGATTATGAGCTAGCCCACAAACCGGGCCTAGTCACTGCGGATAGAGCAGAGCTGGTGGAGGTCTGCAGGCCTGGACAGCACCGAGCAGGTGTCAAGTGTGGTAAGGGAGCTTGCTGGGAAGCAAGGGAGTGGGAAGGGGGAAGGCCCAGCTTGGCCCTGACTCAGAGCAGCACACTTTGCCTCGGGTGCAGCTCTTGAACTGGGAGGCAGCTAAAACCCTCTCCCCACCTCCTCCCTTTCCTGGTCCCAGGCTAAGATCTAAGATAGCAGGCAGGGCCAGCAGCCTTTCTCCACACAGAGTTGACCTCCCTCTAAGTAGGATTTTGTTAGTTCCCTGACAGATATTCTCCCTAAGTCTGGAGGAGTGGGAAGGGGAGTCTTAGGCCTGGGTGGTGGGAAGTGGGTGGGTGGCTAGCACGGCCGACTCTCCCTCAGTCAGCTGCCCGCAGGGAACATATTACCACGGCCAGACGGAGCAGTGTGTGCCATGCCCAGCAGGCACCTTCCAGGAGAGGGAAGGGCAGCTCTCCTGCGACCTTTGCCCTGGGAGTGATGCCCACGGGCCTCTTGGAGCCACCAACATCACCACATGTGCAGGTGCCAGGGGAACAAACAACAAAGACTGGGCTAGGGTGGGCACTGGGATGCCCAGGGGCATGGGATTTCCCAAAGGGCAGGCCCAGGCTCCATTGATGATATCCATAGTTGATGTCGTTTGTTTGCCTCTGTTCCCTGAGACTGGGAGACCCCATGGGGTGACTCAGGACCAACCCCATCAGAGTTGGGCCCTTGATTCATTGCAGGTCAGTGCCCACCTGGTCAACACTCAGTAGATGGTTTCAAGCCCTGTCAGCCATGCCCACGTGGTACCTATCAACCTGAAGCAGGTCGGACCCTGTGTTTCCCCTGTGGTGGGAGCCTCACCACCAAGCATGAGGGAGCAGTCTCCTTCCAGGACTGTGACACCAAAGGTGAGCAAGTTACTCACTCCGATATGGCCTCCCTCCCCTCAACTCCCCTTAAAAACTCTCCGGGTCCCCAGCATGGACCTGAATATGTTATCCTACCATCTTCCCCAAACTGGGAACACCAAGCTACCTAACCAAGCCCCCCATCCTGAGGCCAGAAGCCATCCTAGTCATCCCTTAGGCCAAATCTGAGCATATAAATTAACCCCACTGTCCCCTCTGCTGTGGAGAATCGGTGGCACAGTCCCCTTCATACTCCAGGGGAGTTCCTTATCAGTCTTGACACTGCTCAGAGCCTGAAGGAAGATGACTGGTGCTGTAGCCAAACACTCTGGAAAGTCTGTTTTCTCTGGCCTTAAATTCTGGCATCCCTGGGAAAGGTAGGGACCCTGGAAGAAATTTCAGCATCTTCAACCTCCCAGTTCTCCATGATGAATGTGTCCTACATCCATGGCCCAGATGGCTCTCTTCCTGCATTCTTTTTTTTTTTTTTTTTGGTCTTTTCGAGACAGGGTCTCCCTGCAGCCCCAGCTGTCCTGGAACTCACTGTGTAGACCAGGCTGGCCTTGAACTCACAAAGATCCGCCTGCCTCTGCCTCCCAAGTGCTAGGATTAAAGGCGTGTGCCACCACGCCCAGCTTCTTCCTGCATTTGTGTGTGTGTGTGTGTGTGTGTGTGTGTGTGTCTTTTCAAGACAGGGTCTCCTTGTAGCCCCAGATGTCCTGGAACTCACTCTGTAGACCAGGCTGGCATTGAACTCACAAAGATCCGCCTGCCTCTGCCTCCCAAGTGCTAGGATTAAAGGCGTGTGCCACCACGCCCGGCCTCTTCCTGCATTCTTAACTCCTACATTCCCTCTTACCTGCAGTCCAGTGCTCCCCTGGGCACTACTACAATACCAGCATCCATCGTTGTATCCGCTGTCCCATGGGCTCCTATCAGCCAGACTTCCGTCAGAACTTCTGCACCCGCTGTCCAGGAAATACAAGCACTGACTTTGACGGTTCTACCAGTGTGGCCCAGTGCAAGAGTATGTGGCAGAATATGTTGTGGGAAGTGGAGAGAGATCTGGGAGCAACAAGAATAGAAAAGGGGGTTGGGGAAGTGAATGAGCAGGAAGCAGGGCTGGTGGGTGGGCATTCTGAGAACCCCATAGTCCCAGTACCCTGTAGCATCCTTTCCCTGGAGACAGGCGAGGGAAGCAGAGCCGGAACTTGAGTGGTAGATGAACTAGGATATGTCTGGCCTCTACTTTGAAACTCTTCAGTTTGCTCAACCTGGTTCCTGACTTTCCTTTTCTTTCTTGCTTATGCACCGGGGTATGGCTGCAGATCGGCAGTGTGGTGGGGAGCTAGGTGAGTTCACCGGCTATATTGAGTCTCCCAACTACCCGGGCAACTACCCAGCTGGCGTGGAGTGCATCTGGAACATCAACCCCCCACCCAAGCGCAAGATCCTTATCGTGGTACCCGAGATCTTCCTGCCATCTGAGGACGAGTGTGGGGACGTCCTCGTCATGAGAAAGAACTGTGGGTGGCTGCAGAGCTGGGCCAGGGAAGGGCAGTTGGAATCTGGTTGGGAGAGAGTGAGTTTGGTATGGGAAGAGTTGGGGCAGTAAAGTCAGGAACCCATGAGAACAAATGGTGAGGGAAGCTAATAAAGAAAAATTAGAGGTTTGATGGAAAGCGGAGTGAAGAAAGTCAGCATCTGGGCTTAACTGGTGCTGCTGAATGTGCCCCTGACCCTGGGCTTGTTGCCATTCCAATCCTGTAAATACTAATCTTCATACATTACGTGACTGTCAGGGTTATGGAATAAACCCAGAGGGCAATGGGAGAGGTGGATGTGCCTTTGGGAGGAGGGAGCATCTGTCAGAGTGACCCGGCCCCTGCTCCACAGCCCTTGTTCCTGCAGGGCTTAGGCAGCCCACCCCACCCCACCCCTCTCCTGACCTACTGCTTACCTTGCCAGCCTCCCCATCCTCCATTACCACTTATGAGACCTGCCAGACCTACGAGCGTCCCATTGCCTTCACGGCCCGTTCTAGGAAGCTCTGGATCAACTTCAAGACTAGCGAAGCCAACAGTGCACGAGGCTTCCAGATTCCCTACGTGACCTATGATGGTGAGCAAGGGCAGGAGAAGTGGACAGGTGGTTGGGTCTTGTGAGGGAGCCAGGGGAGCAGGAAGAGCTCCTGCCCTCAGCCCAACTTTGGTTGACTTTGCAGAAGACTATGAGCAGTTGGTAGAAGACATTGTGCGGGATGGCCGGCTCTATGCTTCTGAAAACCACCAGGAGATCTTAAAGGCAAGTCAATATTAACAATAGTGACAGCCAGCATATATGAGCATGTAGTGATGTGTAGACAAAATGCTCAGTGCCAGCGAGAGTATTTAATTCACTGTATACAATGGCTCTATGGGGTAGGTGCTTTCATCATTCCCACTTTGTAGAAAACAGAGGTACACAGTTAAAGAACTTGCCCTGTGGCAGGCCTGAGCTTTGAGCCTAGCCCACCTGACAGACGTATCCCACTTTGGAGACAGGGAAAAAAAGGGAAGGTAAGAAGAAACGGCCCCTTTCCTACCAAGGGATTTGGGAGAAATAAAATGGAGAAAGACACTTTTTTGTTTTGTTTTCCTTTTGACACAGGGTCTCATGTACTCCAAACTGGCTTTCAATTTGCTGTATACTTGAGGCTGGCCTTACATTCCTGATTCTTCTGGCTCCACCTCCCAAGTACTGGGACAACAGAAAGATGCTCTTGCACATGCCCCTTGCTTCCTTTCCTCTTTCTGAGAAGCAACAGATTAGCACAGCTTTCTCAGGATCAGTTCATTGGAGGAAGACATTTTTTTTTTCTTCCTTTCTAGACTACTTTACCTTTTGCAGGATGAGGATGAGACCCAGGACCTCAAACATTAGGCAGACACACCACCACCAAACCACATCCTCAGCCCCTAAATATGTTTTTTATTTATGTATCAATTCAGGGGGGGGCATATATGTGTGTGGTGTGTGCATGTGTGCACATGGCCCCCATAGGCCAGAATAGGACATCAGGTCTTCCTTTATCACTCTCCACCTTACTGCCCTGAGACAGGGTCTCTCACTGAACCAGAAGCTTTTTATACTAAGCTGCCTGAGCAGGGAGCTCTCTGGATCTGCCCCATCTCTGCCCAGAGCTGGAGCTACAGACACAGCCATGCCTGTCTTTTTATATGGCTGCTGGGTATCTGAACTCAGGTCCTCATGCTTCTGAAGTAAGTGCTCTTACCCACTGAGCCCTTTTCCCACCCCATGTCTATCTATTTTCACCTTTTAAGGCAGGGGCTCATCTCATGTAGCCCAGGCTGAGCTCAGATTTACTTTGTTGCTGAGAACGACCTTCAACTCCTAACCCTCTTGCCACCTGGGACCTCCCAAGTGCTGGGATTACAGGCCCTAGATGTCTTTTACAAAGGCAAAGAAATATTTCTAACAACCCTGGCTCTGTGGATCCAATTTGAAAACCCTACTTATGAAACTGTGATCTTGGGGCTGGAGACGTGACTCAGTGGTTGAGAACACTGGCTGCTCTTGTAGAGGACTGGGTTCAATTTCCCAGCACCCACATGGCAGCTATCAACCATTCATAATTCCAGTTCCAGGGAATCTGATGCCTTCCTCTGACCTCCATGGGCACTGCATGACTCAGGTACATTTATATACATGCAGGCAATGTAGAAAATAAAAATAATATATATTTTTAAAAAGAAACTACGAGCCAGGTGTGTGTGGTGGCACGTGCCTTTAATCCTAGCACTTGGGAAGCAGAGGCAGGCGGATCCCTGTGAATTCAAGGCCAGCCTGATCTACAGAGTGAGTTCCACGCCAGCTGGGGCTATAGGGAGACTCTGTCTCAAAAAAAAAAAAAAAAAGGAAAGAAAACTATGGTCTTAGTTGCTTAATTGTAGAATTATCCTTCAAAAATTATCACTGAAAAAAAAAACTGTCTTGGGGTTCAAGAGATGCCTTAGCAGTTAAGAAAACTAGCTACTCTTTGTAAAGAACCCAGGTTTGGTTCCCACCACCCACATGGTGGCTAACACTAGTCTGTAACTCTAGTCTCTGAGGATCCAATGACCTCTCCTTGTCTGCATGGGCACTGCATGCATGTGGTACGCTTATATACATGCAAACAAAATACCCATACACATGAAATAAAAAATAATATGGGATATAGTGGCGCATGTCTTTGTTCCCAGCACTCAATAGTCAGAGGTAGGCAGTTCTTTAGGAGATCCAGATGTGCCTGGTCTACATAGCAGTTTCAAGCCAGGTAGGGCTACAGGGAGACATTATATCAAAATAAATAAAAATACTTTTTTTTTAAATTGTCTTTACTATTAGTAATATGTTATCTTAATAAAAACCAGTGGTAAGCTAGGTGTGGTGGCACGTGCCTTTAATCCTAGCACTTGGGAGGCAGAAGCAGGCGGATCGTCGTGAGTTCAAGGCCAGCCTGGTCTACAGAGTGAGTTCCAGGACAGCTGGGCCTACAGGAGACCCTGTTTCAAAAAGACCAAAAAACAACAACAAAAAAAAAAACTGGTGAAAAAACTCTCCTAGGACTTATAGCCATCAAAGGATTTAATCTGGAGCTGGAGAGATGGCTGAGCAGTGCTGCACTGGCTTCTTCTTCCAGAGGACCTGGGTTCAGATCCCAGCACTCACATGACAACTCCAGTTCTACGGGATCTATCAACCCTTTTCTGGCCTCCACAGGCACTGACAGCATGGGTACACTTACATGCAGCAAACACTCACACATAAACTTTAAAATTTTTATTGGATATCAGTAATACTTTTCAAACATTCTTCTAAAGCATCCGAACCATCATTTTAAGCTAAATGTAGCTGGGTATGGTAGTTCATACTCATCATCCGACCTTTTCAGGAGCTGAGGTGGGGATCATTTGAACACAGGGGTTGCAAACCAGCCTCAGCAACATAGCTGACCCCACCTCAAACAACAACTGTGCAACTGAAATTCACGTAGTGCAGCTATTTTCATTAAAGTTGGGTTGAGAGGATGGAAACTGGGTCTTTTATTTTAGAAATCTCTGATGCAGCCTAGAAGCCCCATGATACTTGTTGTTCACCTCTGTCTGTGGATGGGCAAGGAGATAGAAGACAATGTTCAAGAGTCTGTTCTCCCCTTGCACCCTGTGGGTTCCAGGAATAAAACTCAGGTTGTCAGGCTTGGCAGCAAGCACCTTTATCCAATGAGCCATCTCATCCTCCCCAAGATATGAGTTTCAGTGCACAGCACTTGGCCCAGCAAGGTGGCGCACGCCTTTAATCCCAGCACTTAGGAGGCAGAGGCAGGTGGATCTCTGAGTTTAAGGCCAGCCTGGTCTACATAGCGCATTCGAGGACAGGACAGCTGGGGCTACAGGAAGACCTGCCTCAAAAAGACCCCCCCCCAAAAAAAAACCCACCTCAAGAAAACCACTGTGGCTTACATGGTAAAGAATAACAGAGGTAGAGCAAATTTTATCAAGTGTGAGAACCTGGGATCAACTTCTAGAACAGAAATTACTGTTGTTCCATAATAATAAACTTTAATTAGATACAGTGGTGCATGCCTATAGACTCAGCTACTTGGACAGCTCAAGTGTGAGGATCATTGAACCCAGGAGTTTAAGACTACCCTGGACTAGCAGGACCTCATCTCAAAAAGGAACAAGAGAGAACAGAAACCACAAAGTATTTCAAACATGAGGTGAACTAATTAGCCAACACACCATGGCTGCTGTGAAAATCTATGGTCAGGCATAGAAACATGGAAACAAGATGGGCCTAGTGGATCATGCCTGTGATCCCAGCTATTCAGGAGGCTGAGGCAGGAGGATGCAAATTGTAGACTATTTGAGACTGTATACAGAGTGAGTTCAAGACCAGCTTGAGCAACATAGTGAGACCCTAGATCTGGGGATATATAGTTCAGTAATAGAATACTTGCCTAGTATATGTGAGAGCATATATGTAAGGGGGGAGGCATGGTGGTGCACACCTTTAATCCTAGCACTCAGAAAGCAGAGGCAGGCAGATCTCTGTGTTTGAGGCCAGGCTGGTCTACATAGCAAGTTCCAGGCCATCCAGTCCTATGTAGTCTGTCTTAAAAAAACAAAAGAAATAAAGGAGGAAGGAAAGGAGGGAGGGAGGGAAGGAGAGAAAGGCAAAGGAAAGGAAAGGGAAAAGGGAAGTAGAAATAAAAGATAAATGGAAAGGGAAGGAAAACATGGAAACCAGTTAGTAGGCTGTTTGCAATAGTCCAAGTGGCTGAGGGGGGTGGGTGTGGAGATGGCAAGTAGTCAGACCCTGGGTATACTTTGAAGGTAGAGTCAAGAGGACTTGCTATTCCTTTGAGAAAGTAGGTCAAGGATGGCTCCACAGATGGGGACCTGAGGAGTTAGACGTCTGGAGCTGCCATTAACTGAGCTGTAGGCTTCTAAAGGAGCAGACAGCAGGAACAGGAGTCCAGAGTTGACCTGGATATGTTCACTGTGACATTGTATTAGACATGGGGAGGGCTACTGAGTTAAGGCTGTGTTCTTTCCCACATGATACTGAGGCTGACCTTGCCATCTTCTGCAGGACAAGAAGCTCATCAAGGCCTTCTTTGAGGTGCTGGCCCACCCCCAAAACTACTTCAAGTACACAGAGAAACACAAGGAGATGCTGCCAAAATCCTTCATCAAGCTGCTTCGCTCCAAAGTTTCCAGCTTCTTGAGACCCTACAAATAGTGCTTATACAACCAAAGACCCAGGTTTTGGAGATACCAGACTCCATAGCCCTCAGAGCCAGCATCCCCAACCTCAGACAAGAAATTCTCCTCTTTTTGGAGGAAAAATATCACTACACAGACCAGGAACTCTCCCTTCTGTCTTCCCAGTTTTTTTGCCTTTCTTTCTTTCTCTCCACTGTTTTCTTCCATGTTCCCTGGAGAAGTCATTCAATGCCATCTCTGCCCCCTCCCCCGGAGGTGAAGGAACAGTACTGCCCCACTGCCCATTTCACCAGCACATGGTCCTGGTCCCATCTTGGAAGGGTGCTTGAGGCCTGTGATAGAAATGGGTCTGCTAGGGAACGGGAGTGGGAAAGCAGGGTTTCTGCTATCACAAGGTTGTGCCTTGCTAGTAGGGAGCCAAAATGTCCCCAGCTGTGCTCCCCAGGGTGACTCTTAACCTAGGTTCCTGATGGCAACTTACCAACTTTGCATCAACACCAGGCACTGGGGCACCCACACACCTGGCTTTCTCATCTATACAGCTCCTCTTTCTTCTCCTACATGTCTGCCTAGGGTTGACCCCATAGGGTTTACAAACAGCCCACACAACTAGGCTGAATTAAGAAAAGCAGCGGACATTGCCATCAGTGGACCACTGGTAGCTCCTAAGAGGTGGTCTCAATAGATCTGCAGGACAGAAAGCAAGTTTTTAAAGCATCACCCTAAACAGAAAATGTATCATCTAACAGACTTCACTGCGGAACCAGTGGGAGCCAGCCTCAAACACTAGTCCTTTTCCTTACCTGTCCTCCCTGGCCCAGCCATGCCCTTATCCCACCTAAGTGCTCCCTGGGGGAGCCCTAGTCCCCTTGCTAAGTGTTGTCCTTAAAGAAACCTGGCTATTGACCCTAGCCAGCCTGGACCTCACCCCACAGTTGTTTTTCCCTTGCAGCACCAGGTGGCTTATGGGCTCCCCCAAAGAGGATCCCATTCTGCAGCTGGCCCGGAGCTGCCTACCTCTGGCCTTGGGCTGTGGGCAGCAAGAGGAATGTGTGTGCACTTGGCAAGCCTGCCCACCCTGCCCACATCTAAGAAGTGCAATCGTTTTGAGTCTGTCTGTGTTGTATAGAGGGAGAGGGTTTGTTTTTTTTGTTTGTTTGTTTCTTTTTCCTCTTAGAATTACTCTATTTATAGCTGGCCAAAAGAGAGGAGCATGTTAGGAGTGGAAGAATTATCAGTTTTGACTCTCAGGAGCCTTGAGTGCTGGAGCATCTCATCTGTCTCTGTTCCACCTGTGGCCACCTCAGTCAGGCTAAGCCAGGGGAGTCCCTCAGAGACATCTGCCGTGCAGGACAGTATTCAGGGAATCTGATGAAGGAAAAAGGAGAGGGACTATTGGTCAAACCAATCCTGATATCCTCCTGTGTCTCTGTGGAGTCAACGTGGGTTTCATGATTATACATGCAGATGGAACTGGTCAGTAATCCACAGGGGAAAGCTCCATCTTTTTGCTGCCTTCATATTTTCCCCTGGCAAGCACATGGAAGAGGATCAGGACAAACCCCTGGCCGACTCAGGCTCCCACAGCCAGATAAGGCTGTAGGAGCCTTGCACAGGACAGTTTATCCATGTATGAAGCTGGTGAAGGGAAGAGAACCAGATGTGGGCCTGACACTGGTCACCTGCCTCTTAGAGTTCACTTCAAGTCTTCTTAACTACTGTTTTTTAGAAGGAAGAATCAAGTCTGTGCCTATCCCCTGGCACTGCATAGACTCACCCTTAATATAGCTACTGGCTGTAAAGTCCCTTTAATTTACTCTAGTCCCCCCAGGGTTATAGCTAATCAATAGCCACCAGCTGACTCCTCAGGTCCAGTTCTAAAGTTCTAAGTGACTATCCCAAGCTCCTGCTTCCTCCAAGAGACTTGGGCACCAAAACAAGTCTTAGCCATGGATAGACCGAAGCAAACCAAGCTAAATCCCTTGACATGTTAACCAATACCATGGTCCTCCAAGTAGAGGTCTGCTGCCTGTCTCTCTAGGTCAGAGAGGTATTGTCCAGTTGCTAATGGCTTCATCCAAGAAGGGGAAATGGTCATTTAATAGGAACATCTGCACTTACCAAGAAATGCCATGAAACCACATCAATCAACTTTAGCCATCCTACAAGATGCAAAGATAAACTGAGTCCTCTACCTGCCATTTTGCTTCTCCTGGAAAGTCACACAGGGAGAGCACAAACCAATTTATGTATTAGCTCTAGTATCTTGCTTTCCTTCCTTCTTGTCACACCATTCATATGCATGCACTCCTCAAATCATTGGCTGATGGGACCTGCAAATGAGTTCCCTGGTACAGGGAACAGACCACTAGGCTTCCTAACTGATGCCAGGATAGATGTGGGTGAGCAAGTGAGGGGCTGTTATTATCAACCAAGTTGGCCATTAGGAATCCAGGCAAAGCTGCTGATTAACTTATGCAGGAAACTGGCCCTGAGGCATCAAACCATGGAGGTTAAGTGGACTGAATGAGGAATTGACACTCAGGGACTCTAGAGCTACAAAGGTTAAACAAAAGGTTTCCAGGGGTTAAGTGGGGATGGGGGGGATAGTGATGGGAAGGTGGTGTAAATAGGAATCCTTCATGAACTGACCTAGAGGCTTCCCTGCAGGATAGGGCACCTGTTGGGTCACAGAACTGCAGGTCCTTATTCATCTGAGTACAAAACCTGCCCTGATCTGAGTTTGAGCATAGGAAGCCATTTCTATGAGGGTTTCAGGCACCAAGTGACACATGCCAAGACACTTAGATCCTCAGCAGTACTGTGACTCCTCTTTATCCCCTCATCCTCTCTTTGTCTTGTCAGGTCAACCCATTCCTAAACCTGAGGGAATTCTCAAGAGAAAACTGACCAGAGCCTGATATCCACCCTAAGCATCTAGCAATCACCAAAGGCTTGCCATTGAGCTGTGACTTCTCTGACTTGCCCCAGGATGTGGTCAGTTGGAGGTGGAGAAGACTCAGATTTGTTGCTGAAAGTCCAGTAGTACTGTCCTGGTCTTTGGCCCTAAGGAATCTCTGGGTGTCTGTAACCTGTTCTCCCTGTGTGTTTAAAGAGATGACTGTGGAATGGATTAGGAAATCATATCTTTTTGTCAGAAAAGGTTATGGAGCATTCAAGTATTTATACTGGCTGAACTTCAATGACAGCCTCAAACTAGGGGAACAGAGATGAAGTATAAGCAGAAAATGTTAACCTACCTGGTTTCTTTCTTACCCACGTTGAAAGTAGAAGCAGACAGCATCAAGGACACCTTTATATCTGACCTGTCTCAAAGGCAGTACACCCTGTCCTTGGGCCATTGTTTTGACTAGGAATCCAAAATTAGAGGGAATAGAAGCACTAGTCTGTTATCGGCTTACCTGGACAAAGCAGCTGCAGCAGTTTGGACAAGCTAAAATCTTTTTCTGTGTGAGTTGAAGTTTCAGAAAATTATCACCATGTGGGAGGCTTTTTTTAATGTAGGAAAAAAAAATCTCAAAATACTGTATTTCTATCTGCCTTCCACTGTTGTCATTAGAGCAAGCATCTTCTACACAATCAACAGTAATAGATGATGTAGTTCATTAAGTATTTGCACTTGGGGAAAAATATGTATCTGAAATTGTAAAAAGAAATGTCTGGATTTTGTATTGTCTTTTTTATTATATTATTAAAATATTAAATAAAACTACTCAGACTGGCATGCATCTTTTCCTCCATCTCAAGAACTTATCCTAAAGCTGGGAAAAGACAGAGTGTATTCTGACTTCTAGACAAAACTGACTTTTTGTTGTTCACCTTGTCTTACTCTTAATGATTTTATAATTTGGAAATTCTCACCCGTTATCTTTAAAAGAAAACAGTATCAAGAATTATCCTTTGCCAAGGGTAGTGGCACATGCTTTTTTATCCAAGCGCTTTGAAGATAGAGACAAGTGGATCTCTGAGTTTGAAGTTAGCCTGTTCTACACAGAGTTCTCAGCCAGCCAGGGGTGGTGGGTACATGCCACCTCGTACATTTGGAGGTCACAGGAAAACCAGGGGGAGTCAGTTCTCTGTCCATCATGTGGGTTTCACGGATCAAACTCCGGCTGTCAGACTTGGCAGCAAATGCCTTTACGGGATGAACCATCTTGCTAGCTAATTTTGAACTCCTGACTTTCCTGCTCCCCACCCCACCCCCAAGGGCTGAGGATTATGAGTATGCACTACCATAAGACTCACACTGTAAAACTCTGGGAAGGCCCTGTGCCTGATGTACTGAGGACTGTGGGGTTGACAGGCACATTGTGCCATCATATCAGGATCCTCCCCTTTAATCTTTTTTTTTTNTATGCTAGTAGAGGAAGAGGCCTAGTGAATCTTGTCAGTTCTGGGAACTTCCTAAAGCTACTGGGGTTGTTTGCTTTTTTGTTTTGTTTTTTTTGTCTTTTTGAGACATGGTCTCCCTGTAGCCCCTCAGCTGTCCTGGAACTCACTACGCAGACCAGGCTGGCCTTGAACTCACAGAGACCCACCTACCTCTGCCTCCCAAGTGCTGGGATTAAAGGTGTGTGCCCACGCCTTGCCTCCCCCTTTAATCTTATTTTTAACTGAAAGCTCATTCTTTTTTCATTTTCTCTCTAGTTTCTGAAAATACCCTAAATTTAATTCTTCCCTCATAGGAGAGGAACTAAAAGAGCTTAAGGTTTGGGTGCCAGCCCTAGACAAGCTGAGGCAGGAGGATCATAAATTCAAGGCCAGCATCAGCATCCTCACCTGATTGATGAGTTTGAAACCAGGCTGAAGAAAAAAGAAAAAAAGGAGAAGTTGGTTTTGTTCTTCCTTTTGTAACCCTATCAGGAGGAGCAGCTGGTTTGGGGGCTGAAAGAGGAACCAGTGAGAGCCCCTGAGAATCTGGGCTGTAGTCCCTCATGCCATCCTTCAGGGAGGACTCTCAGCCAGTTCTCCCTCAGGGCTCTGTCCATCAGGGTGCAGGTCCTCTGGAACAACAGTACCTGAGGCAGTGGGCATCAGGGCTCCATCTCTTGGGATGCTGTCCTCCAGGGTGCCATCTATCTGGGTGCTGTCCTTCAGGGTGCAGTCCTTCCAGGAGGATCATCCCATTGGGAGGATCATCCCCTAGGAAAGACTATTAGAGCACCATCCTCTCAGGGGCCCTCCCTCTGGATGCATTGTCCCTCAGGGCCCCATCCCTTGTTAGAATGCTGTCCTCCAGGGCACCATTCATTAGGGGGAGACTGTCCTATAGGGAGGGCCAAACCATAGGGAGGTCTGTCTGGGCACCATCCCTTCAAGGGGCTGTCCCTCTGGGTACGCCACCCCTCAGGGTGCCATAACTTTTCAGGATGCTGTACTCCATTGCACTGTCTATTAGGCTTTTGTCCCTCAGATTGCAGTCCCTTGAGGAGCACTGTCCCTCAGGGAGGACTATTACTTCAGGGGGCCATCCTTCCTCAGAATGCTGTTCTTCAGGTCATTGTCCATTAGGATGTTGTCCCTAAGATTGCAGTCCCTCAGAAAGGACCGTCTGTAGGGAGGATTGTCTCGTAGGGACAGGATGATCCCTTTGGGAGGACCACCACATGGGGAGGGCCGTCCCACAGGAAGGACCTTCAAGGACTATCCCGGAGGTAGGACCTTCGGGGCGCCATCCCCTCAGGGAGCCGTCCTCTGGGTGCACTGTCCCTTCCGGAAGGCCTTCGGGGGAACCTTCCCTCAGGACACTGTCCCTCAACGTCCAAAGCTCCTCAGCACCGTCCTTCACAGTACCGACCTACAGATTCTTGCCAGGGCTTCCTGAGGGGCGGTCTCCTGGGCGAGCGGCTGGAGGAGAGCTACGACTGCAGCAGGACAGCCTCCCCGGGAATCGCCGCGGCCGGGACTGTACCGCCATTGCTATGGAGACCGCTGTCCCCGAGCGTCGCTGTGCTGACGTCATCGCGCGCGCCCCGGGCGGCCGGCGGGGTGAGGAACTGGGCGGAGCTCCGTGGCTGGCTCTAGGAGCCAGAGGGCCGCAGCAGAGGGGGGCGGGTTGGAGCGTGGCCCCGCATTGGCCATACGGGTTCCGGGGCCCAGCGGAGGCGCGGCCGGGGGCCAGGAGGGAAGCGCGGCCGCCCTGGAACCTGGATATCGCGCGAGGCAAGCCGCGCGCGGGCGGGCGGGCTATGGCGCAGGCGGGTTGCGGGGCCGGCGCTGGTGGCAGGGCCCGGTGCATGGCGGTCTGTCGGCGGAGTCGCCCTCGGGGGCTGTCAGGTTGGTGGCCGCGGGAAGAGTGGGTCCACCGTGCCCTAAGGCGGGAGGCCGGGCGGACGCAGGGCCCTGGGAAGGTCCCAAGCCCGTCGTGCCCACCCTCCTCCGGCCCTGGCCTGGCGGCTGGGCCTCACTGGACGGCGGCCTGGTCCCTTCCCCACCCAGGGTCCCTGCCCTTCTATTCCGCCCTGCGACTCCTCCCCCAAGACTCCCAAACCCCACCCCGAAACCGTGCCCGCCTCCACTTCTGTCCCCCCCTCCCCGCCCACTGACCCCAGACCTCACCAGGTGATCCCTAACTTAGTGACTGCTAACCCCTGCACTGCTCATGAGACCCACCAACCTTAGTTCTGACAGTGATCACACGACTCCAAGACCCCCACATTCTTTCTGACCCCCAAACTACCCTATGTGGACTCCTTCAAGCCAGACTACAGTAGTTTCCCAGCCATTCATCTACATAACTTTCATGATCTTTGCCCTGTAACACCATGATCATCCTCACTCTAAATTCATGCGACTGACTTCCCTCTCTGAACCCCACCCCCCAGCCTCTAGTGTCAATCAACACATAACTTACAAAGGACCTCAGTGCTGTTGTGTTCAGGAGAATATGGAAATGATGTGAAATATTGATAGTTGGAGGTATCAAAGAATTCTGGATTGAATGTTTGGTCCCAGGTTCAAGACCAGTCCAGATTCTACTATGTTGTGTTTTGGGAACCTAAGAAAAGTCCCTTCCTTAAGCTGGTCTTCAGTTTCTTATCAATACTGAGTTAAAATTGAGTTCGATGATCACAAGAGTTTTTTTCCAAATGAAATTGTGCAGTTCTTGGTCAAGACAATAGTAGAGATTATCTTTGTACACTGTCCCTTTGTACACTTGTAACCTTGCCCCAGGGTCCAGTTGCTCCATTGAACCTTTTTCCTTCATTGCCACAACCCCCTACACCCTTGAATTATCCATATTCATCTCCCCTGATCAGGCCCTATCAGTTGGCCTGTTTGCAAAGCATTGTGGTAGAGAGCTTTGGCTTAGCATGCTTATGTCATAAACCTGGCCCCCTTCAATGGTGGAACTTTTGACATACCATTAAAAGATTGCCTAAAAAAATAATAAATAAATAAATAAGTAAATAAATAAATAAATAAAAAGATTGCCTGACCACTGAAGTCTCCCCTTCTGCCAAGGGAGGATAGTAACAGTCCCTGAGATAAGACATGCAGAATTTGACCCCATTGTTGGGACACAGGAAACCTTGACATATATCAGTTGTTTTTAGTGAAGATTTTATTGTCCAAAGTGCTTGGGACTGGACAATGAACACATGGCCCATATCAGTCACTACTGCTACTATTTTAGAATCCCATCCTCATCTCTGATGAGTGTTTTTTACCATAGTAATGTTTGACCTCCCAAGCAGCTACTGTATGTCAGCTTTGTATATATAAGTTAAACTTTACTTTCAATAAGCTGGAGGTAGCTATTATGTCCACCCTGCTTGGGGGAGAGAAGAGTAACTTTAAATAAATGAAACGAAAATCCATACAGCTAATGGTAGAGCCAGGATTTGAACCATATCAAAAACCCAGTTCATTGTCTCCCCCCTCCTCCCTCTTCCTGGCTTTCCTTATCTACCTCAGCCTGTTGTCCCTTATTTTCTAGAGACTCATTTTCTTTTGTTTTGTTTTTTTGTCTTTTTGAGACAGGGTTTCCCTGTAGCCCCAGCTGTCCTGGAACTGTCTCCCTGTAGCCCCAGCTGTCCTAGAACTAACTCTGTAGACCAGGCTGGCCTTGAACTCACAAAGATCCGCCTGCCTCTGCCTCCCAAGTGCTAGGATTAAAGGCATGCACCGGGGCTGGAGAGATGGCCTAGCGGTTAAGAGCACTGACCGCTCTTACAGAGGACCCAGGTTTGATCCCCAGCACCCACATGGCGGCCGAGAACCGTCTGAAACTCCAATTCCAGGAGAACTCCAGTTCCAGGGGAATCCGACACCCTCTTCTGACCTCTGCGGCATTGCATGACACGGGTGCACAAACTTGCATGCAGACNTACGTGCAGACAGTAGTACATTCATACACATACGAAAAATAAAAAATGGAGAAGAGGGAAGGTCCTTGAGCCACGGGCCTGGGCCTGGGCATGGAGAGATCAGGAACCCCATCCTTTTTAAAGTTTTTTATATTAATTTTTATTTTATGTGTATAAGTGTTTTGTCTGCATGTATATAAGTGTACCATGTGCATGCAGTGCCTGTGGAGGCCAGAAGGTGGTGTTGGATCCCTGGAGCTCGAGTTACAGACGTTGTTAGCCACTATGTGTGTGCTGGGAACTGAACTCGAGTCCTCTGCAGGAGCAGTACATGCTCAGAACACTTAGTTTTCCTGAAGAAGCTCACCCTGAGAGGAAGAGCCTGAGTTTCCCGAATTATTACTATTGTCAAGGTTGACCAGTCTGCATTTGGGAGGGGAGGGTTTTGTGGTTTTGTTTGTTTGTTTTTTTTTTTGTTTTTTTTTTTTTGGTCTTTTTGAGACAGGGTCTCCCTGTAGCCCCAGCTGTCCTGGAACTCACTCTGTAGACCAGGGTGGCCTTGAACTCACAAAGATCCGCCTGCCTCTGCCTCCCGAGCACTAGGATTAAAGGCGTGCGCCACCACGCCCGGTGGAAAGGAAATAGAAATTTCCTTTCTTCTTTCCCTCTTCTTACTTTTTCACAATGCCCTCTTCTCCTTCATTCCATCTTGTTTTTATCAGTAACATCCTTTCCTCACAGATCTTGATAATATTGATTACACTGTAACTCTCCTTCCTGCCCAACTCTGCTTTTCTGCTCTGAATTCTGTCCCTGCTGCTTTCAGTCCTCTTGTAGAAGAGACATCATATCACCTTTGGTTTGTCCATACAACTGCTCTCTTTGGAAACTTGTGGTGGATTCTAATCATAGACACCCCCTCCCAAGGTTCTCTGTCTTTAGGTAGTAAGGAGCGAGCCCTTGGAAGTCCTTCAGAATTGATCTGGCTGTGTGTCCTGGACACACCCTTGTTCAGGCTTATTTATTAAGTTGCTTTGCTGTAGATCTCCTTAGGGTAAAACACTCTGAGTGTCTGCTTCCCAGCATTGAATTAGTCCCATTGTTTTCCAAGCCCTTGGCAGGACTTTCCATTCCCCTCCCGCTGGAAGCTGGATGATGAGTAGCAAGTATGATATTAAAGATTCCTGCCCAAAAGTCTGTTCTGTGGGTCACCTAATTCCCAGGTCTACTGTTAACAAAGATATCAGTTGTATAAATATGGCAGAAGGTGAAACTGCAGTTATGGAAGGGGCATGTCCTGGGGTCCAGGAATTTTGTGGGTGGATTTCAAAAGGACCTTGTGCCTAAGTTGCTTTTTAGCTTTCTTGGGGTACAGAACATATTCCACCTTACATCTTAGTTATTTCTGTACTTTTCTCCCCCGCCAGCTGCCCTATGGCTTCCTTAAAGACAGAGGCTGAGTCTTCTTTATCTTCTGCCATCTTAATCCTCCCTCTCAGGTAGAAGGTTGTCAGTAAGTGCTCACTGCATTGAGTGAACATGCTCAGAAATGATCACATACAGAAAAGTCAAAACAGCTCATGTCCACACTTTGCAGCTACATCCCCCTTCTCCCAAGCCCTCCAAGCAGGGTAATAGGCAAGTCCCTTGGTGTAGACAGTATGGTACTGAGACAGCTCCTTGTTCAGTCATTGTTCAGGTGGGGGAATGGAAGTAAGTGCTGGATTTTTAGGTGGTTTGCTTTTCTTTTCAGTAAGTCTCAAGAAGTTGGTTGGAAAGATGCTAGAAACCAGGGACAGCAAGATTGCTCTGTGGTTAAAGGTGCTTGCTGCCAAGCCTGATAACCTGAGTTCAATCCGCTGGACCCACCTGATAGGAGAAAACGCCCTCAAGTTGTCCTCTGACCTCTACATCCATGGCATGCATGTACCCCACACATAACATGCACATGCACACAAAATAAATGTAAGAGTATTATAAAAGGCCAAGCGTGGTGATTCACACCTTTTATCTCAGCACTTGGGTGGCAGAGGCAGGGAGATCTATGTCTGTGATTCCGAGGCCAGCCTGGTCTACATAGCAAGTTCCTGGCTAGCCAGGGCTATGTATAGTGAAACTCTGACTCAAAAAAAATTTTTTTTAGGATGGTAGAATCCATTGGTAACAAGGTCAGTTCTTCTTGTACAGACTTGTTTTCAAGAAAACACCTACATGAAGTACTTAAGTAGGGCAGAGGATAGAGAGTAGGAAACCAAGTCAGTGGACTGCTGGACGTTGGTGGGTTCATGAGCCTTTTTGCAGTATTCTCTCTGCTTTTCCTTATGTTGAAACTCTGTAACCAAAGATTTGGCTAAGGAGGGTAACAGATGAGCAAGTGTACATTTAGCCCTATTCCTTGGAAAACACCTCAAGTCCAATAAGCTGCCACTGCTGAGTTAGGACTTACCAAGGCTAAGTAGTATAGTTAGTCCTCCTCAGCTATCTCTGACCTCTTCTGTTTGTGAGGTATCGGAAAGCTAAATTGAAAAATGAGCACTCTGCAGAATTCTGTACCCCGTGCCTGGGAATCTCACTGTCTTAGCAGCAAGAGCCTGCTCTCCTGGGGCTGCCCTGCTCCGCAGCTCTGGTATGGTTTCTGGTGGTAACTAGCTAGGCTAGTCCTTGGGGAGAAGGTAAGGCAGTGGAGAGAGAAGAGCTTATCTAGGAGCCTCCCCTCCTGACTTCAGACTTTCAGATTACTGGGAGATCCTAAAGGAAGGAATACATGTTCATTCATTCACCTGATCATTCATTCCGCAAGTATGTTCCCAGCCACAAGAATGTATGCTGTATGCCAAGTACTGTTCTGGGCACTGGGGTTAGAGCACCGAGTTCACCTATTGTGGAACAGACAGGAGAGCCAGACAAAAAAATTAGATATTAAGTAGAGTTTCAAGAGTCTTGATAGTCTTGATTTAGACAAACTGGTCAAGGAACTTGTCACTGAAAAGGTGATGTTTGAGCAAAGACCTGAAAGAAGTTAGGAACAAGCCAGGTGTATATCTGGGGGAAGTTTATTCCAGTCAGGGTAGACAGCAAGCCCAAAGGTCTTGAGGCTGGAATGTGTTTGGTGTGTTGCAAAAACATGAGGATTGTGCCTGTGGTACAGTATAGCTGCAGTAGGGGGAGAAAGGTTAGAGCAGGGGCTGAAGTGGGGAGTGGACTGGGAACAGATCATGGCTCACTGAGTGATATGGGAGCCACTGGAGGAGTCTAGTCAGATAAGTGACATGGTGTGGTTCACCTTCTGAAAAGATCTCTCTGGCTGTTGTGGGGCAAGAGTGGAAGGGTCACAACTGATGAGGGTTCCTTCAGTGGTCTAGAAAAGAAAGGTTAGCGGCTTGGATCCCGAGTAAAGGAGTGGAAGAGGGAGTTGTAGAATTCTGGGCTTCTCTTGAAAGAGGTGCCAACAGACTTTACCAGTGGCAAGTAGAGATGTTGAGGTTGGTTCTCAAGTTTCAGCTTGGGCAACTAAAGGATGGAATTCCCATTTACTGAGGTGAGGGAGTTTGGTGTGAGTCGATTATGAGGGGGAAAGAAGGAATTCACTTTTTTTTTTCTTTTTGAGACAGGGTCTCATGTAGCCCAGGCTAAGCTCAAACTTGCTAGGTAACAGACGATGACCTTTAACTTCTGATCCTCCAGTAATCCCCCTCCTGAGTGTTGGGATCACAGACACATGCCACCAGGCCCCATTTATGCAGTGCTGGAGATGAAACCCAGGACTTAGGGCATGCTAAGTGAATACTGACAACTGAGCTCCATCCCCAGCCCTGGAATTTGCTTTCAAACATGTCAGATATAAGGTTCGGTAGGCATGGAGGCTCACCTTTAACTCCAGCACATGATAGGAAGCAGAGGTGGGCGGATCCCTGTGAGATCCTGCTCTGCATAGGGAGTTCCAGGCCATCCAGCGCTATATGAGACCCTTTCTCAATCAAAGTAGAGCTATTGGTAAGCAGCTGGATGTGCAAATCTGTTGGACCTTAGTCCTAGCACCTCAAGACAGACAAGAGGATAATGGATGACACTGGGAGTACAGGGGTCAGGCTCTCTGCCTGGGGACTCCTCTAGTAATGCTGGATGCCATTCTCAAGTGACAGCTTCAGGGTAGAAAGCAGCTCCCTTCATGCTTAGAACAAACAAGACAATGTGTGTGTTGGGAGCATTTTAGACACTGCTGAGTTCTGGTGGGCGGTGGTGGTGCTTTAAGATTCCTCCTCCTTTGGGACTGGAGAGATGGCCTAGCGGTTAAGAGCGCCGACCGCTCTTACAGAGGACCCGGGTTCGATCCCCAGCACCCACATGGCGGCCGAGAACCGTCTGAAACTCCAATTCCAGGAGAACTCCAAGTTCCAGGGGAATCCGAGACCCTCTTCTGACCTCCGCGGCATTGCACGACACGGGTGCACAAACCTGCATGCAGACAGTACATTCATACACATACAGAAATAAATAAAATTTAAAAAAAAAATTAAA
>VZQC01000763.1:626589-679567 GCA_009823505.1 Rhizomys pruinosus | reverse complement strand
TGTGAGTTCACGGCCAGCCTGGTCTACAGTGTGAGTTCCAGGCCAGCTGGGACTATAGGGAGACCCTGTCTCAAAAAAAAAAAAAAAAGAAGCCGGGCATGGCGGTGCACGCCTTTAATCCTAGCACTTGGGAGTCAGAGGCAGGCGGATCTTTGTGAGTTCAAGGCCAGCCTGGTCTACAGAGTGAGTTCCAGGCCAGCTGGGGCTACATGGAGACCCTGTCCCAAAAAGACCAAAAAAAAAAAAAAATCCTAACTAGATCAAAAACAGGCCGTGGCTCCCGTCAGGCCTTTTAGTGTGGGAGTTGACATCTGGAGCAAACTCCATGGCACTGGCACTTGAGAACATGGGGAGTCACTCTTGTACACAGCTCGAAGCATATGGTGTAGGAACAACACCAAGAGCCACACAAGTCCTGGGTAGGCTGTGGAGTCTAAGCTGATAGCCACATAAGTACTGAAGGATTGTGAGCACTGGGAGGAAGTACAGCCTGCAGAGAAGCTGTTGGGCTTTAATTGGAGAGTGGCATATTTAGGTTTGTAGTTTTTGTTGTTGTTGTTTTGGGGGGGGGTTTTTTGGTTTGTACTTTTTTTACAAAGTCACTGTAGGGGGCTAGAGAGATTACTCAGCAGGTAAGAACACTGACTGCTCTTGCAGAGAACCTGGGTTCAGTTCCCAGCACCTACATGGTGCCTATCTTTAACTCTAATTCCAGGGGATCTGATGCCCTCTTCTTTTTTAAAAACTTTTTTTTATTTTTTATGTGTATGAGTATACTGTCTGCATGTAGGTTTGTGCACCCGTGTCGTGCAATGCCTCGGAGGTCAGAAGAGGGTGTCAAATTCCCCTGAAACAGGAGTCAAAGACGGTTCTTAACCGCCATGTGGATGCTGGGAATTGAACCCAGGTCCTCTGTAAGAGCAGCCGGTGCTCTTAAGCGCTGAGCCATCTCTCCAGCCCCATGATTCCCTCTTCTGACTTCCACAGGCATTGCATGACATGAGTTCACTTAGATACATGCAGACAATACACTTATTTTTTTTTTTATCTTTTTTATTTATTTATGTGTATGAACTGTTTGCATTTAGGTCTGTGCACCCGTGTCGTGCAATGCCGTTGAGGTCAGAAGAGGGCGTCGGATTCCCCTGGAACTGGAGTTCTCCTAGAATTGGAATTACAGACGGTTCTCAGCCGCCATGTGGGTGCTGGGGATGGAACCCAGGTCCTCTGCAAGAGCAGTCAGTGCTCTTAACCACTAGGCCATCTCTCCAGCCCCAGACAATACACTTATACACATAAAATAAAAATATTTTGGGGGGTTGCTGGAGAGATGGCCTAGTGGTTAAGAGTGCCACCTGCTCTTGCAGAGGACCCAGGTTTGATCCCCAGCACCCACATGGCAGCTGAGAACTGTCTTTAACTTCAGTTCCAGGGGAATCTGACACCCTCTTCTGATGTCCACAGCATTGCACGACACAGGTGCACAAACCTACATGCAGACAGTACATTCATACACATAAAAAATAAAAATAGCCGGGCGTGGTGGTACATGCCTTTAATCCTAGCACTTGGGAGGCAGAGGCAGGTGGATCTTTGTGAGTTCAAGGCCAGCCTGGTCTACAGAGTGAGTTCCAGGACAGCTGGGGCTACAGGGAGACCCTGTCTCAAAAAGACAAAAAAAAAAAAGAAAAAAGAAAGAAAAGAAAAGAAATAGGCACACGGGCACAGTTAGGAGGCTCTGACCAAGAAAGGTTATGGTGCCTGAAATAGATAGCCAGACTTTTAAAAAGATTTATTTGTATGTGTATGTGTGTGACTGAGTATATGTACATACATCACATGCATACGGGTTCTCACAGAAGCCAGAAGAGGGTGTCATCCCCTGGAGCTAGAGTTAATAGAAGTTCTGAGTTGCCCAGTGTGGGTGCTAGGAACCAAACCCTGATCCTCTGCAAAACAACAAGTTTCCTTAACCTCTGAGCCATCTCTCCAGGCCCAGATAGCTAGACTTCTAAGGGTTTCAAAAGGACTCAAGAATGACCCCATCTCTTGAGTGGATGGAGGTAACATCCTGGGGGTAGAATAGTTCTGAGCCACAAGGGACATTGTGAATTTTGCTACGGACTTGTTCCATGTGTTACCTGTGGGGTATTCCCTCAGGATGGTTCACAGTGCCAGGATCTGAGCACAGGCTAGGTTTGAGCACAGTAGAGATGTTACATGGGCACACAGCAGCAGTGGTGCTAGATGCCTGCCTTTAACAGGGAGCAAGTTCAAAAGTGGGTTTTGATCAGTGAATTCCTATTTTATAACCAGTTTAACTCGCATGTTTCTGTGTTCACAGTTTAGAATTCCATTTTGCACTCTTTTTGTTTTGTTTTCAGTCCCAGCTGGCCTGGAGCTTCTATGTAGACCAGGCTGGCCTTGAGCTCGAAGAGATCCACCTGCCTCTACCTCCACCCAGCTGTTTTGCACTCTTTTTTTTTTTTGGTCTTTTCAAGACAGGGTCTCCCTCTAGCCCCAGCTGTCCTGGAACTCACTCTGTAGACCAGGCTGGCCTTGAACTCACAAAGATCTGCCTGCCTCTGCCTCCTAAGTGCTAAGATTAAAGGCATGTGCCACCACACCCAGCTTGTTTTTCACTCTTTTCATAGAAACCAATTGGGGCTGGAGAGAGGGCTCAGTGGTTGAGAGCACTGACTGCTCTTGCAGAGGACCCGGGATTGATTCCCAGCACCCACATGGCGACTAAGAACCATCTTTAACTCCAGTTCCAGGGAAATCTGACACCCTCTTCTGACCTCCACGGCAATGCATGACACTGGTGCACCAACCTACATGCAGACAGTACACTCATACACATAATAATAATAATAAAAGAAACCAATCAAGCTGGGCATGGCGGTGCGCACCTTTAATCCCAGCACTAGGGAGGCAGAGGCAGGTGGATCTCTGCGAGTTCAAGGCCAGCCTGGTCTACAGAGCGAGCTCCAGGCCAGCTGGGACTAAAGGGAGACCCTGACTCAAAAATACAAAAAAAAAAAAACCCTATCAGTTCTCTCCTTTGAAAAATTGGCCTATGTGGGGCTGGAGAGATAGCCTAGCAGTTGAGAGCGCCGACCGCTCTTGCAGAGGACCCGGGTTCGATCCCCAGCACCCATATGGCGGCCGAGAACCGTCTGTAACTCCAATTCCAGGAGAACTCCAGTTCCAGGGGATTCCGAGACCCTCTTCTGACCTCCGCGGCATTGCACGACACGGGTGCACAGACCTACACGCAAACAGTACATTCATACACATAAATAAATAAAATAAAATAAAATAAAAAAATTAAAAAAAAAAGAAAAATTGGCCTATGTGTTCTTGGCCAGCCTCATTAACTGTTTACAGCAGTATGAAGCTGTACTGTACTGCTTTTTTATGTGATGATGTCTGTTTCTCAGATTGATGACTCAGAAGGAAATCTCTGACCTCAGCTGTGGCTCTCAGTGGTAGCCAGAAGCCAACTTCATGTCTGAGGGCACGAGTGACAGATGGTCATGGAGAGCTTGGGGCTGCAGACGGTGACCCTCAGTGATGGGACAACAGCCTATGTCCAGCAAGCTGTCAAAGGTAAGTGGTTCACGAACCTCAGAATCCTCCCTCTCCCTCAGCCCCTTCTAGAGTCCTCACCACACTGCATGTATGTGTGCTGAATTAAAAGGAAACTCTTGAAAATTAAATGCACTCTGGGAAAGCTAGAAACCTAGATCACCTCTGGAGTTAAGACCTACCAAAAGCTGAATTCCTCACATTTAGTGAGCAGTCTATAAATCTCTGTGGGTGAGCACAGTGTTAGTTGTGACTTCCTTTTGTCAGCTACTCCTACTTCAGTTCTCAGTGCTTTCTAAAAGATACTTCACCATCTCAATTCAAGCAAATTTAAGAAGTAGACTGTCGGGGCTGGAGAGATGGCCTAGCGGTTAAGAGCGCCGATCGCTCTTACAGAGGACCCGGGTTCGATCCCCAGCACCCACATGGCGGCCGAGAACCATCTGAAACTCCAATTCCAGGAGAACTCCAGTACCAGGGGAATCCAAGACCCTCTTCTGACCTCCGCGGCATTGCATGACACGGGTGCACAGACTTGCATGCAGACAGTACATTGATACACATACAGAAATAAATAAATGCCGGGCGTGGTGGTGCACGCCTTTGATCCTAGCACTTGGGAGGCAGAGGCACGTGGATCTCTGTGAGTTCGAGGCCAGCCTGGTCTACAGAGTGAGTTCCAGGACAGCCAGAGCTACAGGGAGACCCTGTCTCAAAAAAAAAAAAAAGAAGTAGACTGTCTCCTGAGGATCTACCATGTACAAAGCACCCTTACAGATTCAGAAAGGGGGCACCAAGCATATACCTCATGCCTTAGTTTTTGTTTTTTTTGTTGTTGTTGTTGTTTGTTTGTTTGTTTTTTGGTCTTTTTTGAGACAGGTTCTCCCTTTAGTCCCAGCTGCCCTGGAGCTCGGTAATGTAGACCAGGCTGGCCTTGAACTCACAGAGATCAGCCTGCCTCTGCTTCCCAAGTACTGAGGTTAAAGGCGTGTGCCACCATGACCAGCCCATGCCTTAGTTTTTGGTTTTGTTTTTTTGTTTTGTTTTGTTTTTTGTCTTTTTGAGACAGGGTCTCCATGTAGCCCCAGCTGGTCTGGAACTCACTCTGTAGACCAGGCTGGCTTTGAACTCACAAAGATCCGCCTGCCTCTGCCTCCCAAGTGCTAGGGTTAAAGGCATGCGCCATCATGCCCAGCTCAATGCCTTAGTTTTTTATACTAGTAGGAGCCAGAAATAAAAATATTGGGTGCACAGTTAAAATTGAATTGCAGATAAGATGCAAATTCTCTAGTACTGTTAAGTGTATCCTCAAAATTACATGGAATATGCATATATAAACATACTATTAAAAACTTTAAAAGTACTGAATAGGGCTGGAGAGATGGCCTAGCGGTTAAGAGCACCGACCGCTCTTACAGAGGACCCGGGTTCGATCCCCAGCACCCACATGGCAGCTGAGAACCGTCTGAAACTCCAATTCCAGGAGAACTCCAGTTCCAGGGGAATCCGACACCCTCTTCTGACTGCGGCATTGCACGACACGGGTGCACAAACCTACATGCAGACAGTACACTCATACACATACAAAAATAAAAAAAATTAAAAAAAAAGTACTGAATAATACTTAGGTATCCCTCATGCAAATGCTTGCCAGACTTGGTGGTACACACCTTTAGTCCCAGAACTCAGGAGGCAGAAGCAGGTGCAGCCTAGTTTCCATCAGGAGTTCCAGGCCAGCTGGAGCTACAGAAAGATCCTGTCTCAAAAAAAGAAATAAAACTTTGTGCAAACCAGACATATGTTAGATTTTGGAATACTTTCATAGACTTAACCCACTGAATATCCCTAATCCAAAACTCATTTAGAATTTCATGTTAGAATTTCAAACATTTCAGATTTTAGATTTTCAGATGAATGATGCTCAACTTGTAATGAAAGCAATTTGTCATTTCTCTGAAATTCAGACTTGCTTGGCAGTCTAGTCCTACCATCAAGGAGCTTCCAGGCAGGTGTACAGTAAGAAGGGAGTGCTGTTGGGCTGGGCCTTCAGGTAAGGGTATACCTCTGTTCTGCCCAGCATTCTCAGACATACCCAGTGTTGTCTTGTGTTCCTTGAACCACAGTGGGCCTTTATTTGGCCTTTCCTGGTTCTTTGAACATCAAGTCTTCATGACCATGTCCTGTTGGTTAACTGGGCCCACACCAGAAAAGGGCTTCATTTCAATACATTACCAAAACAGATTCCCATTGCTACATTTACAGATAGGTTGTTTACTGTTTTTATTTAAAATTGTTTCCTAGGGCTGGAAAGTTGGCTCAACAGTTAAGAACACTGGCTTCCCTTGCAGAGGACCTGGGTTTAATTCCTAGCACCCACCTGATGGCTAAAGACCATCTGTAACTCCAGTTCCAGGGGAATCCGACACCTTCTTCTGACTTCTGTGGGCATTTCACAACACTGGTGTACTTAAATACCTGCAGGCCTAACACTCATACACATAAAAAAATAATAAATAAAAATTTGAAAATAAATAAAAATTGTGTTTCCTGATGATGACAGAAGATACCCCTGGATGTCATCAGTATGCCCTTGAGGAGGAGGAGGTATTGCTTTTGGGAAGGTTCCTGTCATGAACTATCTACTGATAGCCCCCCCCCATAAGGTCTTCCTGTAGCTCCAGCTGACCTAGAACTCATTATGTAAACCAGGCTGGCCTATATCTCACAGAGATCTGTCTGCCCCTGCCTCCTGAGTGCTGGTTATGAGCTACCACACCATTCTCTTGAGAATGGGCCTCTTCAGAATACTCCTGAAGCCTAATTTCCCACCACAGCTCTTGCCCTTCTGGTGCAGTCTCTATAGGAGAAAGAACTGAGGATCTTTAGGTGGGGCTTTGTTTTTCTCCTTAGACCTGTTCTCACACCAGTTTTCCACTGAGAATTAGTAGTTGAATGAATAAAAGCAGTTGACAGCCAGGTGTGATGGCACTGGCCTATAATCTCTGCACTTGGGAGACTGAGGCAGGAGAAACACTTTAAGGTCAGCCTGGGCTGTAGAGCAGACCAGGCCTCAAAAGAACAAAGCAACAAAATCAAGTGGAACATCTGGCCTAAGAAAGGTACTCCTGGGACTGGAGAGATGGCTCAGCGGTTGAGAGTACCAATTGCTCTTGCAGAGGACCCGGGTTCGATTCCCGGCACCCACATGGTGGCTGAGTACTGTCTTTAACTCCAGTTCCAGGGGAATCCAACGCCCTCTTCTGACCTCCATGGCATTGCATGACACAGGTGCACAAACCTACATGCAGACAGTACACTCATACACATAAAAAATAATAAATTTTAAAAATTTAAAAAAAGAAAGGCACTCCTCAAATCTTTATTTATTTATTTTTTTAATTTTATTTATTTTCGTATGTGTGTGAATGTACTGTCTGCATGCAGGTTCATGCACCCGTGTCGTGCAATGCCGCAGAGGTCAGAAGAGGGCGTCGGGTTCCCCTGGAACTGGAGTTAAAGACAGTTCTCAGCCACCATGTGGGTGGTGGGGATCGAACCTGGGTCCTCTGCAAGAGCAGTCAGTGCTCTTAACTGCTAGGCCATCTCTCCAGCCCCAAATCTTTCCTTTTTTAAAATTATTATTATTTTTATGTGTATGAGTGCTGGGATTAAAGGCATGCACCACCATACCTGGCTTTGACTGAAGCACTTTTCATCTCTGTCAGCAGGCAGGTATCTGGGCCCAGCTTAACTAGCAGGACAGAGCTGAATGAGACCCATAACTAGATTGGTCATTCAAACGCAACACTTTGGAGAGTGGAAGAGGATGCTATTAGTAAGTGCCCAAGGGCTATTTAGGCAAAGAGACACATGGTCACCCCTCATGATGGGATACAAGGCCCCTGACTGCCTCTCTCCATTAGTCTTTGGTTGCTAGAGGAAATTCTAAATTTACATTTCTCTTCAAGTCACACTTCTCAGCTTGTGTCTGCTGCCCAGTCTGCTGGCAGTAGCTCTGCTGACACCCTTGCAAGCCAGACAGTGGGAAGTGGGAATGACCCCCTGTTCTCAGGATAGGAGAGCAGTGTAGGGCTTCCCGTGTCTCAGCGGTCTTTGCTCTATTTCCATCTTACCTGCCTTTGGCCGGTATATTTGCTTCTTTTTTCATTGTAGCAGGATACCTAACATAAACAACTTAAAGAATGAAGAGTTTATTTTGGTTCATGGTTTCAAAGGTTTCAGTCCTTGGTTGCTTGACTCCATGCATGTGGGGAGAATATCAGGGTAGCAGAAGCCTGCTCAATTCATGCAATCAGAAGATAGAGATTAAAAAGAGATATAGTGCAGGACATGGTGGCGCACCCCTTTAATCCCAGTACTCAGGAGGCAAAGGCAGGCGGATCTCTGAGAGATTGAGACCAGCCTAGTCTACATAGTGAGTTCCTATAGCTGGGGCTATAGGGAGACCCTGTCTCAAAAAAGACAAAAAAAAAGCTTCTGCCACCAAATTAGTCCTTTACTTTTCAATTCAGCCTTATTCAAAGTCTTAGGACAGATAAAATTCTTTGCCAGAATGTAAGAGAATTGGTTTTCTAGTCCATTTCACAGAGTTCTTGTTGTTCCCCACTGAAACCACATGAGCCTGGCCTCAAGTGACCACATACTCTCAGCATCCTGATCTTTATTCCCATGGGAACTTCCCATTAAGTTCTACTTATGGCATCCTAGGTTTTTTCTAGTGTCTTTCTCCAGACTCTTCCAAATTCCTCCCACAAACCAGTTTATAAGGACAACTGTCCTGATTCTCTGGTACCTGTTATCTATATGAGTTAAATTTAAATTGCTGTGGGGCTGGAGAGATGGCCTAGCGCTTAAGAGGGCCGACTGCTCTCGCAGAGGACCTGGGTTCGATCCCCAGCACCCACATGGCGGCTGAGAACTGTCTGTAACTCCAATTCCAGGAGAACTCCAGTTCCAGGGGAATCCGACACCCTCTTCTGACTTCCGCAGCATTGCACGACACGGGTGCACAGACCTGCATGCAGACAGTACATTCGAACACATAAATAAATAAAATTTAAAAAAATTGTATTGCTGTGATGAAATACCTTACATAAACAACTTGAAGGAGAAGAAGTTGATTTTGGTTCATGATTTTAGAGTGTTTGGTCACTTGTCCCATGTGCTTGGGTAAGAAGATGAAGGCAGAGGGCTTGTGGTAGAAGACAGCTGCTCCCCTCATGTCCAGCAGGAAGTATGAGGCAGGAAGAGACCAAGGAAAATACACCCCTTGAAAAATGTCCCCCAGAGATCTGCTTCCTTCAACTAGGCCCCCACCTCTTAAGGTTTCCAGAACTTCCCAAAATTGGAGGACATTTGCTATTCAAACCATAGCAGCTCAGTCGTTTATAGCTGCATAACTGTGCCTCCACAGCTGAGTGTACCTCAAGAACACTCATGCTGGGGCAAATTTGAGGATTCCCCTGATGGGGCAAGGTCAGCAGACAGCTGAGTCAGAGAAACCAGTTCATGTCTTTCCTCCCTTAGAGGGCCCCAAATTCCGAAATCTGAAACTTCTAAAGAAAGGGAACAAATCTCTTGTCAGAGACTCAGTCTCTCCTTCCTTCCTTGAGCAGGGAGCATCTGATTCTATTCCCAGAGCCAGCTAAGTATAGTAACATATTCCTGTAAACCCAGCACATGGGAGGTGAAAGCAGGAAGATCAGGAGAAATTCAAGGTTATTGTCAGCTACACAATGAGTTTAAGGCCAGCTTAGGCTGCACGAAGCCCTATCTCAAAAACTTGGCAAAAAAACCCCAAAACCAATTCTAATAGCCTTTTAGGAGTGCTTGCTGGTAAGACCAGGGAAGGGTAATATCCTAGGAACCATGTAGTCTTGATATTTACACTATTTGTTATCTATGTAAGTCAACTTTTTACTGGACAATGAAAATAACAGAGATCAGGGCCTGGAAATATAGTTTGATAGAGCACTTGTCTAGTATTCAAAGCCCTGGGTTTGATCCCCAGCACCACATAAAGGAGGTGTGGTAGTGCACACATAATCCTAGCATTCAGGTGGTAGAGGTAGGAGGATCAGAAGTCCAGAGATGCCGGGCGAGGTGGTGCACGCCTTTAATCCTAGCACTTGGGAGGCAGAGGCAGGCGGATCTTTGTGAGTTCAAGTCCAGCCTGGTCTACAGAGTGAGTTCCAGGACAGCTGGGGCTACAGGGAGACCCTGTCTCAAAAAGACCAAAAAAAAAGTCCAGAGTTATCCTTGGCTATATTAGTAAATTTGAGGCCATCCTAGGCACCATGAAACCCTGTCTCGAAAAGAAAGACACAGGACTAGGTCACAGATAAGCTAGGCACCATGAAACCCTGTCTCAAAGAAAAGAAAGACACAGGACTAGAACACAGCAGCATACCTGGAAGCCTAAGCAGGAGGAGTATAACATATTGAAACCTTGTCTCAGATCAAGGGATAGCATGTAGCTCATGGGTATAGCACTTGCCTAGAATGCATAAAGCCCTGGCTTCAATCTCCAGCAATGAAGAAGAAAAATGAAAAGAAAAGAAAAAAAAAAAAAAGGGCCTTCTAGCACGATTGTGCATGCCTGTAATCTTAGCAAAAGCAGGAGGATCACAGCAAGTTTAAGGTCCACTTAGTCTTCATAGCAAATTCCAGGCCAGCCAGGGCTACATAGTGAGACCCTGTCTCAAGAATTGGGGCAGGAGGCTATTGTATAGATCAGTTCAGGAAACATCACTCAAAAGCAACAGTGAGCACACAAGAACATGATGGTCATCCTCAAGCTGGGAAGATGTCTCAGGTGGTAAAGTTCTTGCTGTACAAGCATGAGGACCCACGTTCGATCCCTAGCACTCTCCTAACAACCAGGCTACAGTGGTACATGCTTATAATCCCTGTGCCAGGGAGGAAGAGGCAGCAGGAACCCTGGGACTCGATAGTCTGCCAGCCTGGCCTCATCTGGGAGTTCCTGGCCAAGAGACCTTGTCTCAAAACAAACAAGGCGAAGGCTTCCAGAGGAACAGCACCTAAGGCTGACCTCTGGCCTCCACATGCATACACACCGTAGTCTCTCATATAGCTCCCTGTTGCTTTACTGCTGTGTGTTTTCTTTTTTTTTGAGACAGGGTCTCCCTGTAGCCCCAGCTGTCCTGAAACTCACACAGATCCTCCTGCCTCTGCCGCCTGAGTGCTGGGATTAAAGGTGTGTGTCACCACACCCAGCTCAATGCTTTCATATTTTATATTTTTAATTACATGTATGTGTGTGTGTTGAGAGGTATACATGTGAGAGCAGTGCCCATGGATGCCAGAAGATGTCAGATCCCCTGGAGCTGAGTCACAAGCAATTGTGAGCTACCTGATGTGGGTGCTGGGAATCAAACTCAGGTCCTCTGGAGTAGAAGTATGTGTTCTTAACCGATGAGGCAGCTCTTCAGCCCCTTATTATTTGTTTTATTTAAGACAGTCTTTTGTAACCCAGGCTGGCTTTGAACTCTGGTCCACCTGCCTCCAGCTCCCAAGTGCTGAGATTATAGCACTACCACATTTACTACTTCCATATCTGTCAAGCTGCACAGTGGACTGGAGTTTATGGAGGGCTGACCAAGTGCCCTCAATCAGCTCATTCAGTCCTCTCAGCACCATGCAGTGTAGACACAGCTGCTAAGAAGAAGAGCAGGAAGCAGACACACGAAGGCTAGGAAAGGTGCCCAACGCCACACAGCTCCTAAGACCTGGATTTGGGATTGGTGGTCAGGAGCGCATCCTGGCTCCAGGGCCCATTACTTTTAGCTACCACATTATGCCAAAGCCTGCCTCATTGGAGGAGCCAGGTTTTGACACAGTTGCAAGGAAAAATGAGGAAATATCTTTTAATTTTGTTAGTTTGGTCTGTATCTGAATGTTTTATCATTTTGAATCTTCTCTGGTGTTAAGGCATCCTCTCTTCTCCATTTAGCTCAGCCTTAGCAGCTTTCTGTTGGATTAGAAGTCCCCATTTTTCTGGGCATCCATAGAATAATAAAAGGTAGTTGTTCCTTGATGAGTGACAGGAAGGGGAGACATAGGTTGCTTCTTGGCAAGATGTCTTTGCCCTCAGTGCCTCCAGATGGAGGACGCAGGGAATGAGGGTACATGGTGAATGTTACCTGTGCTTGGACCACAGGAAGTACTCAAATACCTGAATGGGCTTATACTAAAGCAGGCAGGTATGAGTCAGATCTCTTTCAGGGTTGGCCCACTTCTCTGCTTCTACCACCCCGCCTCCCCAGGAGAGAAACTGCTTGAAGGGCAAGTGATCCAGCTCGAGGACGGGACCACCGCATATATTCACCAAGTAACGATACAGAAAGGTAAGGGCACTCCAACACATCCCTGCTGTGTGGAGGGAGGCCTGGAAGTCCCCACTGAGGAGCCCTGTGTGGCACTGAGCTCCAGAGAGTGGATGATGTTGCTTTCATTACAGAGTCTCTCTCCTTTGAGGATGGACAGCCTGTGCAGCTGGAAGACGGCAGCATGGCCTACATACACCATACTCCCAAAGGTGGGCCCCATGGTCATCTTGGCTGGCAGGAAACAAAGTGACTGAACTAGCCAGGGCAAGAGTGTTGGAATATCAGCACAGTCACTCTGTCCCCCAAGGAACATAAATGCTTACCTAGAGAATGGTCTTAGGAGTCAGTATAGGTCTTGGTGGTGACTTCGGCCCCAGATCAGCCACAAAGACTTAAGCCTTAAATTGGACCTGAGGGCATTATTGCAAAACCAGGAGAAAGAGACTTAACTATCTTTAAGAAAGAAGTTCCTAGGTAGGCATAATAGCTCAAATATGTAATACCATCACTTAGAAACTTGAAGCAGGATTTCTAGGAGCTCAAATGTAGTCTGGGTTACTTAGTGTGATTCCAGGCCGGCCAGGGCTACAGAATGAGACCCTGTCTCAAAAGCCAAAAAAAAAAAAAAAAAAAAAAAAAAATGCTCCTAACATATTAAAGAATAATCATTTAGTCTAGAAGTACTTCTGTGGTTAAGTGCACACAAGTCACCATGCTGGCAGTGGAACTTACAAAACAGAGCAAGGTCACATACGCCCCTATTTACCCCCAGTCTGCAGAAGCAAAGAAGTGGGATGAACTGATGGCTACACACACTCGAGACTTAGGGAAGGACAGACAGACTTAGCTAGGGCTTCTTAAATATTTTTCACTTGTGACTCCTTTTCTTTTTTTTTTTTCTTTTTTTTTGTGACTCCTTTTCAAAAAGAAATTTTTACATGACTCTAGATATATTGACTATAAAATTGGTATACAAATAAGCAGTTGCTGACAATAAATCATAAAGAAAATTATTTTTAAAAATGTTTGGGCTGGGGCTGGAGAGATAGCCTAGCGGTTAAGAGCGCCGACTGCTCTTGCAGAGGACCCGGGTTTGATCCTCAGCACCCACATGGCAGCTGAAAACCGTCTGTAACTCCAATTCCAGGAGAACTCCAGTTCCAGGGGAATCCGAGACCCTCTTCTGACCTCCTTGGCATTGCACGACATGGCATTGCATGCAGACAGTACATTCATACACATAGAAAATAAATAAATAAAATTTTTTTTTAAAGTTAAAAAAAAATGTTTGGGCTGGAGAGATGGCTCAGCGGCTAAGAGCCGCTGCTCTTAGCTACTGCTCTTGTAGAGGACCTGAGTTCAGTTCCCAGCACCCACATCAGAGAGCTCACAACCAACTAGCTGTAACTCCAGTTCCAGGGGTTCTGACACCCTTTTGTCTCCTCTACACACATGGTGCACATAAAGTCACACAGGCACACATACATACACATAAATAAAAAATAGATCTTTAGGGGCTGGAGAGATAGCCTAGCGGTTAAGAGCACCGACTGCTCTTGCAAAGGACCCAGGTTTGATCCCCAGCACCCACATGGTGGCTGAAATCCATCTTTAACTCCAGTTCCAAGGGAATCCAATGCCCTCTTCTGACCTCCGCACCATTGTACAACGCGGGTGCACAAACCTCCATGCAGACAGTACATTCATACACATAAAAATAAATAGGAGCTGGAGAGATGGCCTAATGGTTAAGAGCGCCGACTGCTCTTGCAGAGGACCTAGGTTCGATCCCCAGCACCCACATGGCAGCTGAGAACTATCTGAAACTCCAATTCCAGAACTCCAGTTCCAGGGGAATCCGACACCCTCTTCTGACCTCTGCGGCATTGTGCAACATGGGTGCACAGACCTGCATGTAGACAGTACATTCATACACATAGAGAAAAAAAATTAAAAATTAAAAAATAAATAAAAATAAAAAATAAATTAAAAAATAAGTCTTTAAAAAACTATTATTTGGGGGACTGAAGAAATGGCTCAGAAGTTAAAAGTACTGGTTGCTCTTGCAGAGGACCTAAGTTCCATTCCCAGAATGCAAATGGTGGCTGACAACTGTCTGTAATTCCAGTTCCAGAGGGTCTGACACCCTCTTCAGGCCTCCACAGGCATTGCAGACACAGGTGCACTTGCATGCAGGCAGTACACTTATACACATAAAATGATAAGCCCCTGCCTGGCGTGGTGGCACACGTGGTGGCAGAGCCAGGTGGATCTCTGTGAGTTCAAGGCCAGCCTGATCTACATAGCGAGTTCCAGGCCAGCTGGAGCTACAGGGAGACCCTGTCTCAAAGACTAAAAATAAATGAATTAAATAAATAACAAATACTTGGGTGGAGAGTCAGAGGGTATCTTAATACCATCAAACTATATTGCTTGAAAATTGCAAAAATTGGGCTGAAGAGATGGCTCAGTGGTTAAGAGCACCAACTTGCAGAGGACCTGGGTTCGATTCCCAGCACTCACATGACAGCTAAGAACTGTCTTTTAACTCCAGTTTCAGGGAAATACGACTCCCTTTTCTGACCTCCACAGCATTTCACGACACAGGTGCACCAACCTACATGCAGACAGTATACTCATACACATTAAATTAAAAAAAAAATCTTTCATTTGAAAAAAATTTGCAAAAATCCAATTAAAAATTAATTTAAAAAATAAGTTCTTTGGTACACATCTAATTTTACCATTTATTAAAGACAAAGCAAATTTGTATACTGAGATTTTTGTGCTTTTTATTTTTACATGAAGAATTAAATCTTGCCTGAACATTTGGGCCACAAGATAATGGTGGATGCAGATGTGGAACATCTTCAACTTCATTTGTTTTTGTTTTGTTTTTGTTTTTGTTTTCTTGAGACAGTCTACCAGCAGCCCCAGCTGGCCTGGAACTCCCTATGTAGAGACCAGGCTGGCCTCGATGTCACAGAGGTTCTACTTGCCTCTTCCTCCCAAGTTCTGGGACTAAAGGTGTATACCACTACACCCAGCTAGAAAAAATATTATCTTTATTTTCTGTAAATAAACCCCTGTGTTCCTGTAAGAGTAGAAAACTGTGTTTAAACAGTCAAAACTACAAACAATGACATGGTTGTCTGGAATCTAAGCCGAGGTGTTTCAGGTAGCGCTGGGTTTTGTCGTGTGGCCTGGCAGTATGTGGAATACAAAGTGCATGTTACGTCTCCAGAACCAAGGCTGCAACACCTCAAGTTCATTATATATTTGATTTTGAATTAATTTTTGGTCATTGTGCATTCAGAAATGTTTTGCTGTTTTTTAGCTTTTAATTACCCCTACATGCAGTTATGCAGTGCCATGTGAGGTCACAACTCACAGTCTGAGAAGCTCGAAGCTAGAGCTAGGGACAAAGGAATGGCAGGTGAGCTCAGTACTGCAGACAGGACCAATCTGTTCAGGCATGAAGGTGGGGTGGGGGCATTAGGAAGAAAGGACCTACAGGAGCTAGAAGGCTGGGAAGCAGGGCAGAAGGAGTGGGAGGAAGCCAGAGGGAGAGGCAGGGCCAGGGCGCTTGGGGCCTGTCAGAACAAGTATTTGGGTCTTTGTCCTGAGATCATTTGATCTGTTTAAGCAGTTAGGCTGCAGGATCATCTTTATGTCTGAAAAACTTCCTCTGGGTGCTGTGGGTAAGGGACAACTGGCAGGAAGTCTTTGGGGTCATCTAGGTCAAGATGTTAATGGTCCCTGTTAGGTCCTCAAGGAGCTACTGAGTCCCCAGTCAGTAGATCCAGTTCTTGTGAGAGGTCCCATGCTGAAATCCTCTTGGCTAGACTCACCACTCCTAAACTTCAAACCAAGGTCCTGGCTGGATCTCTTTCCCTTGTGTGGCATTATGACTCACCTCATGTTCCCTGTAGAGGGCTATGACCCCAGCACCCTGGAAGCTGTCCAGCTGGAGGACGGCTCTACTGCCTACATTCACCACCCTGTGGCTGTGCCCTCGGACAGCACCATCCTGGCTGTGCAGACAGAGGTGGGCTTGGAAGACCTGGCAGCAGAAGACGAGGAAGGCTTCAGTGCAGACACAGTAGTGGCACTGGAGCAATATGCAAGCAAGGTGAGCGCGCAGAGCCTCGATGAGCCTGATACTGCCATCGCGTGGGAAAATACCATTCCCCCTTGGCCCTGCTAGAACTTTACCTCTCCAGCCAGGCATGGTGGTAAATGCCTATAGTTCCAGTACACAGCAGGTAAAGAGAGGAGAATCAGGAGTGTGAAGCTAGCCCGGGCTACATGAGACCCTGACTCAAAAAACAAAACAAAACCCCACAACTTCACCTATCTAGAGGACAGTGGCCACTTGTACCTGGGCACAGACTATGCTACTACTACCTCAGCCCCTTCCCCCAACTCTTCTCTCCCATGTCCTTGTGACATGCATCACAGCCCACTGCTGACAGCTGTTTGCACTTACCTTTGTTTGTGCTGTCTGAGGAGGGATGGTGACCTCCATGTGGTAGGAAGTCAGGCATACCCAGTCTGGCTGTTGTGATATCCTCTGCTCTTTGGGAAAGCCTTCCTCATGTCTTTTATTAGTTTTCCCCTCCACTGAAGTAAGATGCTGTTATATTTGTTGTTTCTTTGAGATTCACTTAGACATTTGGGAAAATAAACCCAGCGGGCAGCGACCAGGATACATGCGCCAGAGCAGCTGGAACTCTTGGAGTACAGGCCTGAAGAGAGGGTTCTGGCTCTCCAGCACCTCTGGAACTGCAGCACTGCCTGCTGGGGACAGGACTAGAGACCTATGAGTTTGTACATGGGAGTGTCCCAGCCCCAGGTTGGACCTCAGAGCCTCAGGGTGGATGGACAGAACTTTGTAAGCACGGCTTTCTCAAAGGCTTTGTAAACTAAGAGTAGCTGTGTGGTAGAAGAAATGAGGAAATGTGCATGTCTCTTCAAAAAGAAGCATAAAACTTTTACCATAGGCTTCCTTGAGCTATGCACCCTCCCAGCCTTCCTTGGGCTGTGCCCCTTCCCAGCCTTCCTTGGGCTGTGCCCCCTCCCAGCCTTCCTTGGGCTGTGCCCCCTCCCAGCCTTCCTTGGGCTGTCCCCCCTCCCAGCCTTCCTTGGGCTGTGCCCCCTCCCAGCCTTCCTTGGGCTGTGCCCCCTCCCAGCCTTCCTTGGGCTGTCCCCCTTCCCAGCCTTCCTTGGGCTGTGCCCCTTCCCAGCATCTGCTCCATGAGGAATTTGAAGACCAAATCTGATTCAGAAAGAGACCTGGGCTTTTTAAAATCTTGAGCCCTGAAGTTATCTAAGCTGACTCTGCCACTCCCTGGTCCAACCTTCAGTGAGTCACTCGCCTTCCAGGCCTGAGCTGAGAGAGTAGTGAGCTGAGTGCTCTATGATGGGACCAGATGATTTCAGAGGTCACTTCTGGACCTAATGACTCTGATTCCCTCAACTACTCTAGGAGCTGGTGAGACACCAAAATGAAATCAGTGTCTGTGGGGTTAGCTTGCCCCACCATAGCCCTCCCCCTCCAGTGTCCTTGAAAATGGCAGCTGCTTGACCCTCAACCAGGGATCTGACTAGGCAGAACTCACAGTCTTCTACTTACCATGATTTCCAAAGCTGTTTATAAGCTCCTGGAAAGACTAGTTTGATCCCACATCATCCCAGAAAGACTTCCTAAGGAACAGTCCCCCCAGGAACCTTCCTAGGAAAGATGGAGAGGTTGCACAGGGTGCTTATGGCCGCAGGCTGCAGTCAGCCGGCTCTGCAGGCTTCCCAGGAGGGGATGAACCAAAGACCTGCTAGCCCCTGGGCACTGTGATTAAAGTGGAAACTTCTTTTCAATTTTTAAAATTTTACATTATATGAATATTTTACCTGCATGTATATATGAGTACTGTGTGTGCAATGCCCACAGAAACCAGACAGGATGATGGATCCCCTGGAACAAGAGGTACAGTTATTAGCTTCAGTGTGGGTGCTAGGAACTGAACCCAGGTCCTCTGCAAGAATAGCTAGTGAGCCGGGTGTGGTGGCGCAAGCCTTTAATCCTAGCACTTGGGAGGTAGAGGTGGGCGGATCTCTGTGAGTTCAAGGCCAGCCTGGTCTAGAAAATGAGTTCCAGGACAGCCAGGGCTACAGGGAGACCCTGTCTCAAAAAGACCTCTAAACCATTTCTCCAGCCCTGAAACTTCTTTTTTTTTTTTTTTGAGACAGGGTCTCCCTTTAGTCCCAGCTGTCCTGGAGCTCATGCAGACCAGGCTGGCCTTGAACTCACAAAGATCCACCTGCCTCTGCCTCCCAAGTGCTAGGATTAAAGGCATGTGCCATCACGCCCGGCTATGAAACTTCTTTTATAAATTTCATTTTATTATTGTGTGTATTTGATATGTGAGTGTGGGTGTACATGCTATACTACGTGTGTGGAGGTCAGGACAATTTTCACCAGACATGGTAGCACATACCTTTAATCCTAGCACTCAAGAAGACAGAGGCAGGTTAGATTTCTGTGAGATGGAGAACAGCTGGGGCTACAGGGAGACCCTGTCTCAATAAATAAATAAATAAATAAATAAATAAATAAATAAATAATAAGCTAGCTACAGGGAGATCCTGTTTAAACAAACAAACAAAAAACGGGCCAGCCTGGTCTACAGAGTGAGTTCCAGGCCAGCCAGAGCTACAGGGAGACCCTGACTCAAAAAGACCCCAAAAAAAAAGCAAAACAGGAAAACTTTTGGGAATCAGCTCTTTCCTTCAATCACTGGTCCAGGGATTGAAGTCAGGTCGTCAGGTCTGGGCGGCAGTGCTCTGTTCACTGAGTCATGTCGCCAGCCTGAGACCTGAGACTTCTGCTACCTCTTTTGAGCATTTCTGGTTGGGGCCACCTTTTTTTTTTCTTTTAAGAGACACGGTCTCCCTGTAGCCCCAGCTGGTCTAGAACTCACTATGTAGACCAGGCTGGCCTTGAACTCACAGAGATCCACCTGCCTCTATTTCCCAAGTGCTGGGATTAAAGGCATGTGCCACTGTGTCCAGCAATGGGGCCATCTTACTTTTGGTTCCAAGGGAGCTTGGATGATCTCACCTCCACAGCTAGATCACTGCACCCATCAGTCCCAGCCTCCTAGGTGTGTGTGATCAGCAGGGGTTCTGACTCTGACAGCAACCCTGCTTCGCTACTCCCCTGCTATCTGGGAGATACTTTCTTCAGTAGCTGCCATTTAGTCCTCTCTCGACATATCAGACATGCACAGTGATTCCACATGCCAGCCCCATTTCTCATATCACACCTGTGTATCTGTCCCTGTCTGTCTGGTTGTGTCTCTGGCCCCAGCCCTCCCAGGCAGTCTTAACTCTGTTTATTGAGTTTTACATTGAGGCTGTGTCCTGTTTCCTACCCCTCCTTCCCCTCAGTAGAGAGAATACATATAGGAACCCTATATATAAGACACTTTTCCCTCAGGTTCTGCGTGACAGCCAGGCTCCCCATAATGGCAAAGGGCAGCAAGTTGGAGACAGAGCTTTCCGCTGCGGCTACAAGGGCTGTGGACGTCTCTATACCACTGCCCATCACTTAAAGGTAAGGGACTGATGCCTTCTTCTTGAAGGCTATAATTCTACCTTTCTACTGCCCTCAAGTTGTAAGTTACCTGCTGGAGGGAAGAGACCCATGTACAGAGGGGTCCTCACAGGAGCCCAGGTCACACAGTACCGGAATAAAGAGAATCAGCATGCTGAAGAGCCACAGAGCTCCACTCAGACCCTGTCTTTCTAAGTTACAGGTTTGCTTTTCCTCACAGGTACACGAACGAGCCCACACAGGTGACCGTCCATACAGGTGTGACTTCCCCAGCTGTGGAAAAGCCTTTGCCACAGGTAACCTACCTAGATAGAGACAGGGCCTGCTTCCAGTTGAGGGAAAAGCATTCTGGATCCACTTTAAGACTTCATTGAATGTGGCTGAGCACAGACTGCTGTCCCAAAGATGCTGTTGGTTGTGCTGTAAAGAAAATCGTGCTAGTTGCCAGGCATGGTGGCACACGCCTTTAATCCTATCACTTGGGAGGCAGAGGCAGGCGAATCTTTGTGAATGCAAGGCCAGCCTGGTCTACAGAGTGAGTTCCAGGACAGCTGGGGCTACAGGGAGACCCTGTCTCAAAAAGACAAAAAAAAAAAAAGAAAGAAAGAAGAAAGAAAAAGAAAGAAAGAAAGAAAGAAAGAAAGAAAGAAAGAAAGAGTCCTGCGCCAAGTGAGAAGCTATGGAGTCTTGTGACATGAGAAGAGGGCACAAGTAGAGAGGCCTATGTCTTGTATCAGCTCGCAGCCACCAGCTTCGGGCCGCTGGGGGCCGGGGCCTTTCTGGGATTTCTGTTCCTCTCTGTGAAACAGACCCTTAGGCTCTGGTTCTCTAGGCTCCTCCTTAGTTTCTCATTCTAGGATGTCTCTATCTGCCCCGTCTCCATCTGACAGGAACACAGGGCATCCTGGGCTTTTCCAGCTCCTCTTACCTGTCTGGGCAGGGTGGAATAGAGGCTGGTCTAGGCCTCTACAGCCTTCCAGAGCATAGCTTAAGATAGCCTTTCTCGCCGGCCGTGGTGGCGCACACCTTTAATCCTAGCACTTGGGAGCAGAGGCAGGTGGATCTTTGTTTTCAAGGCTAGCCTGGGCTACAGGCGAGTTTCCAGGACACTGGGCTACAGGAGACCCGTGTCTCAAAGACCAAAAAAAAAAAAGATAGCCTTTCCTCCAGGTGGTGGTAGTGCACGCCTTTATTCCCAGAACTCAGGATGCAGAGGCAGGTGGCTCTCTTTGAGTTAAGGCCAGGCCGCGGGTCTACATAGTGAGTTCCAGGACAGCTGTGGCTACAGGGAGACCCTGTCCAAACAGATAAAAAAAAAAAAAAAAAAAGCCTCTCAATGAGGTCCCACTGGCTGCTCTTATATCCCACCACCCACCACACTTCAACAGGCTATGGGCTAAAGAGCCATGTTCGCACCCATACTGGTGAAAAACCATACAAGTGTCCTGAGGAGCTATGCAGCAAGGCCTTTAAGACCTCAGGAGACCTGCAGAAGCATGTCCGGACCCACACAGGTAGGCATTTGCTGGGATGGGAGACTCACTTTGCCTTTCAGACTTAGACCCAGAGCCCAGGGCCATCCCGTCTTGCTCTAGTATGGCTACCCTTCCTGAGCCCACCCCCATACGTTCATGTGCACAGGTGAACGCCCCTTCCGATGCCCTTTCGAGGGCTGTGGCCGCTCCTTCACCACATCGAATATCAGAAAGGTACATGTGCGTACCCACACAGGCGAGCGGCCCTACACCTGTCCTGAGCCCCACTGTGGCCGTGGCTTCACCAGTGCCACCAACTATAAGAATCACGTGCGCATCCACACAGGTGGGCCAACTGGCATGTGAAGACCCCCTCTTTCCAAGGCTTCTTCTGTAAGCTTCCAATCTGGGATACTTCTCAACTCTATCCCTTCTCTGCCAGCCACTCTGGGCTAGCCTGAGGGTGGGTAACCCCAGAGCACTGTCTCACCTACAGTGAGCACTTCCTCCATTTGCAGTTGGGTCAGGTATTGCCCACTGTCTGTGGAGTCCCTTGGCTCCTAGCTGTAGGTCTAGACTCCTAAATTCTTCCCACCTGCTGAGCTCCTGGAGGAGGCCAGAGTCAGGAATGGTCTAGAAAAGGCAGAGTGACATGTCTCCTTCATCTCCTCCACCTTCCCCTGTGCATATGACACTCGAGTCCTCGCCTTTCCAGTGTCATCATCTCTCATCTATGTGTCCCATCCCTCCTGTCCAACCTGACACTTCATTCTGTTTCACTGTCTCTCCTCTCTTTTCACCACTCTCAGCCCCCCACCCAACATCACAACCCCTCCTTCTCACCCTTCTCTAATCCCTTGTTCTTTCTACCTGGTCCCTGGTGCAGAGGTCCCACTCTCACATCCTCCTGTCTTCCACTGGCCATCTTCCCCAGTTCCACCCACTCAGAGTCTCAGTTCTCAGCCACTCTCTGTTCCTCTGGCTCTCCCTTCACCAACCCTGCTCCCCACCCCTGTCCCCTTAGCTTCCCCCTTGCCAGCCCCAGTTCCCACCCCCCTCACAGCCCAGTGTCCCCAGGGGAGAAGCCATATGTTTGCACGGTGCCAGGCTGTGGAAAGCGCTTCACTGAGTACTCGAGCCTGTACAAACACCACGTGGTGCACACGCACTGCAAGCCCTACACATGCAGTAGCTGCGGCAAGACCTACCGGCAGACCTCCACCCTGGCCATGCACAAGCGCAGTGCACACGGCGAGCTGGAGGCTACGGAGGAGAGCGAGCAGGCCCTGTATGAGCAGCAACAGCTGGAGGGTAAGGGAGTGGGCAGCAGGGATGTGGGGCCTGTAGGTCTCCCCTGGCATCTGGCAGCAGGTAGCAGCCCAGACTCTCCTTTCCTAGCCACCTCTGCCGAGGAGGAAAGCCCACCACCCAAACAAACCCGCATTGCTTACCTTTCGGAGGTGAAGGAAGAGGGTGATGACATCCCAACCCAAGTGGCCATGGTGACCGAGGAAGATGGAACCCCCCAGGTGGCTCTGATCACTCAGGATGGTGCTCAGCAGGTAGCGGCCCTAGAGATGGGTGGGGCAGGGCAGAGCAGCCTCCACTCTGTCTGGGAATTCTGGGGACCCCTGAAATTCTCAGTCTCACCTCCACCCAGGCTTCGGTTTTACCTTTCTGTACCCTAAGGCTGAGAGGACCAGTGTTGTCACTCAGCCCTGCCCCTTCAGTGGCTCCTGTATCCCAGCTTCTGGAGCTCCTCCTCAGAATGAGGGATGTGTCTTCACAAAGGACATACCAGTATAGGGTTCTAGAAGCCACAAGTCCACCAGTCCTGCTGGCTGGCAGAGTACCCTGCCCCTTGGCTATACCTTCACTGTCTACCTCACCCCTTCCTTCCACAGTCATCAAAAGGACAAGTAAGTGGAGACCGGAGCTGCATGCAGCAGGGTCTAGAAGCAAAGCAGGAGTAGAAGTGTCAGTGGGATGCTCCGAGTTTCTGTCTGCAGCCTTGGCCCATTCTGTGTACCTGTCCTCTTACCCTCTCACTCCTGTGACCTGAAGCTGACCTAACTTACCATAAGCTAAGCAGTTCTGGGAGAGTAGGTGCCCCTCCTGTGGTGTGTTCAGACAACCCTCCTCTGCTGCTCCACCTCATCTCTCTCCTGCTGGCAGGTCAGCCTATCCCCGGAAGACCTACAGGCTCTAGGGAGTGCCATCAGTGTGGTGACTCAGCACGGCAGCACCACCCTCACCATCCCCAGTCATCACGACGACCTGGCCCCATCTGGCACGCACACGGTCACCATGGTCAGCGCCGATGGCACCCAGACTCAGCCCGTATGACCATGCGGTTTGCTGTTCTCTTGTCCTTTCTATGGGGTGGGCATTGCAGTGCAGGACAAACTAACTCATGAGATAATGATTTATCATAAAGGCCTCCTCTTGTCAGACCTGGGGTGCAGGCCTGTAATTCTAGCTCTTTAGGAGGTTGAGGTAGGAAGATTGTCAGTCTGGACAACTTAGTGAGATCTTGTCTCAAACAAAAAAGGACAGGAGGACTTGGGCTGGCTTGGTAGCTCACACCTTTAATCCCAACATTCAGGAGGCAGAAGCAGTTGGATCTCTGTGAGTTCAAGGCCAGCCTGGTTTACAGAGAGAATTCCAGGTCAGCCAGTCTACACAGTGACATCCTATCTCAAAAACAAATCAACAAGTTGGGTATGGTGGCACATGTCTTTAATCCCAGCACCCAGGAGGCAGAGGCAAGTGGATCTCCATGAGTTCAAGATTTACATAGTGAGTTCCAGGCCACCTGGGGCTACAGAGAGACCTGTCTTTTTTTTTTTTTTAAGGATTTATTTTATTTATTTTTTATGTGTATGAGTGTACTGTCTGCATGTAGGTTTGTGCACCCATGTTGTGCAATGCCACGGAGGTCAGAAGAGGATGTCGGATTCCCCTGGAACTGGAGTTAAAGATGGTTCTCAGCCACCATGTGGGTACTGGGGATCGAACCCAGGTCCTCTGCAAGAGCAGTCGGCGCTCTTAACCGCTAGGCCATCTCTCCAGCCCGAGACCTGTCTTAAACAAACCCCAGGGGCTGGAGAGATGGCCTAGCAGTTAAGAGCACCGACTACTCTTGCAGAGGACCTGGGTTCGATCCCCAGCACCCACATGGCAGCTGAGAACTGTCTGTAACTCCAATTCCAGGGGAATCCGAGACCCTCTTCGGACCTCCATGGCATTGCATGACACGGGTGCACAAACCTACAGGCAGACAGCACATTCATATAAATAAAAAATTAAATTAAAAAAAATTAAACAAACAAACAAACCCTGGGCGTGGTAGTGCATGCCTTTATCCTAGCACTCAGGAGGTAGAGGCAGGTGGATCTCTGTGAGTTCAATGCCAGCCTGGTCTACAGAGTGAGTTCCAGGACAGCTGGGGCTACAGGGAAAGACAGAAAAAACAAAAAAAAAGAGCAAAGAATAGACAATCAAAGGATATGGAAGGCAGTTCTGTGGTAGCATACCTGCCTGGCATGTGAGAGAGAGGTCCTATATTCAGTTCCCAATATTATAAAACAATTTTCAAATGTCTCTGCTCAACAACCTTAATCTTTCAAAGCCTTTAACAGAAACTGTCTCTGGCCAGTTTTTTTGTTCACACCTGTTATCCCAGCTACTCAGGAGGCTGAGATAGTTGCTGGCCTGGGCAACTTAGTGAGAGCCTGTCTCAAAAAATGGGGATAGGCTGGAAGGATTGGATTTGTGGTTAAGGGCACTGGCCATAGCCAGGTGTGGTGGTACATGCCTTTATTTTTTTTTAATTTTTATTTATTTCTGTATGTGTGTGAATGTACTGTCTGCATGCAAGTCTGTGCACCCGTGTCGTGCAATGCCGCGGAGGTCAGAAGAGGGTCTCGGATTCCCCTGGAACTGGAGTTCTCCTGGAATTGGACTTTCAGACTGTTCTCGGCCACCATGTGGATGCTGGGGATCGAACCCGGGTCCTCTGTAAGAGCGGTCGGCGCTCTTAACTGCTAGGCCATCTCTCCAGCCCCGGCACATGCCTTTAATCCCAGCACTTAGGAGGCACTTGTGAGTTCAAGGCCTGCCTGGTCTATATAGCAAGTTTCCAGCCCCTAGCTAATTAATCTGACCTATAATGGCTTTATCCATTTCCTTCCGGGTGGAGTGGAGAGGGGCCAGATGCTGCAGGTAGGTGGAAGGTCTTTCCTGCTTCTATGATTTCAGGTCACAATCATTACCTCTGGGGCCTTGGTGGCTGAAGACTCAAGTGTAGCATCTCTGCATCACCAACAGGTGGCACTGTTGGCCACAGCCAATGGAACACACATTGCAGTGCAGGTGGGCACAAGGATGGTTTGAAGAAAGGAAAGAATGAGAGGAGGGGCTGGATGCAGATCTGGAAGAGAAGAACCTTTCCTAGCTGAGTTCTCTGCACACCTGGCTGAGGCAGAATGGGGAAGTCCCTTCTTGCCTTTGGGGAAACTCAGTTCAAGCCCTTTATCTCCTTGTCACCTAGGAGATAAGGAAGCTAAAGTAGATTACTCTTAAGGTCCTCTTCTAGCCAGATGCCCTTCTGTGGGCATGCTGATCTCTCTGACCCTGAGCCACCCTGGGGTTTCCAGCTGGACCTAACCTAATCAGAATCTTTTTCAGGGAACTACCTGTTCATTAGCCTCCTAGTAAGAAAGAGCAGATAGACCAGTACTACTGTAATGCTAGGATCTGGATGAGGGGTGTCTTACTCTCTTTCCTTCTGTACCTCTTCACAGCTGGAGGAGCAGCAGACCTTGGAGGAGGCCATCAGTGTGGCCACTGCTGCCATGCAGCAGGGGGCCATGACCCTAGAGACCACAGTGTCAGAGAGCGGCTGCTGAGCCCAGGAGGGCTGGCTCCCACACCATGCTGGAGAAGGTGCCCTGCTCACAGGCAGCCCTGCTTCCAGGGTCCCCAGCTGTGGCTGACACAAGGAAGGTGGCCATGTAGGCCTCTGGGGTGAGAAGGCAGCAGGAAAATGGCCTAACTGGAGGGGCTGTGGGCCACGCCCAGATGAGGGCTAGGCAGTGGGCAGTGTGGGCTAAGGAGGACCAGCCTGGTCACCAGGTTGCCCTGGATACCCTCTTTCCTCCCTTGGAAGAATACTCTTCCTGCTTTTGTCTACTCCCTTTCTCAGGGAGATGAGGACTAGGTGGACAAGGACTGGCCTCTACCCTGACTGGTCATACTGCCAGGGAAAAGGCAGAGAGCTCTTCAACGCAGCCCCTCCCAGCAATAACCACCTTCTGGGGGTAGCCAAGATGCCTGGCCACTTGGCACTATGGACTTCCTGCCACCACAGTCAGAATTATTTCCTCAGGGGCCTGTGGCTGGAGTAAAGGTGCCCACCCCACCGCCCCCAGCAGCTCCCCACCCTCTCTGTGGCAGAGAGGCAGAGAGTAGCTGCACCCTAGACTGCTGGGGACTGGGTTTAATTTGTTTTGTGGTTTGGTTTTTTTTTTTATTCTATTTTGATAATTATTTTTCCTGCTCTGGGTGGTGGTAACAAACGGGTGAATGAATATTTAATAAAAAGTTCCAAGTTTCCACATGGGCTCCTCTGTCCTTTCAAGTGCAGGGTCTTGGTGGCAAGACTGCTCAAGCTAGGCTCTCAGCCCTGTTTCCCTGGCACAACACCTGGGTTGGTAGGCTGGTCTCCCTGAGCCCAGATGGGAAGAAGTGACCCCACTAACGAGTAGGTGACAAGACCAGAGCAGCCACAACAGGAAAGGATGCAGGGAGGCCCTTCCATGGAGACCAGCTGTGGGGTTGACTCCACCAGGATGGGAACACTGAGAGTAGGGATGCCCTGTCCCTCTCCTGTTCTCTCCACTGTGATCTATGATTGATGTGCCCTCAGCCCCTTCTTATACCTGAGAAAAGGCAGTGCTCAGAGAATGGAGCCAGCAGATTAAGTGCCAAGTGTACTGATCCAGGCACCTTCTCCACTATGCTTAGAAAACTCCTGTTTACTGCTTGTTTATTTGTTTGAGGGTTTTTGCTTGTTTGTTTTTGAGGCAGAATTATGCCTTATAGTCTAGGCTGGCCTCAAATTCATTCTTGAATTTCCACTTCCCAAGTGCTGGGATAACAGGTGTATGTCTCCACATCCAGCTTCCTGTTTACCTTTGACACTAGCTCTGTGGAAGCAGAGGGGCTGGGACATTGCCCCCAAGGAGCAGGGTATCTGAGAATTAGCCTCAACAGGCTTCATTGAAGTCTCATGGTCATCATCATGTGGATGCATCTCAACCCTCATAGGCATTGGATCCAGAGCAGTGGAGGAAACTGATGTGGAGGCCCCGTGACCCCACTATTAAGGCCACCTTATATGCTTCAGATAGGGAACACTGGTGTGGAGGCCCCGTGACCCCACTATTAAGGCCACCTTATATGCTTCAGATAGGGAACACTGGTGTGGGGGCCCCGTGACCCCACTATTAAGGCCACCTTATATGCTTCAGATAGGGAACACTGGTGTGGGGGCCCCGTGACCCCACTATTAAGGCCACCTGATATGCTTCAGATAGGGCTCTGGTTTCCTCAAGGCCTCAGCACAGAGTAGGCAGTATTCCAAGTTCTCAGTGCCTTTTTGTGTGTGTGTGATAGGGTCTCCCTGTAGAACTCTTTGTGTAGACTAGGTTAGCCTTGATCTCACAGAGATCAGCCTGCCTCTGCCTCCCAAGCTCTGGGATTAAAGGTGTGCCCTCACACTCCGGGAGTACCTTTTGGAGCTTAGGTCCCTGTCTCAGCTCCCCTTCCAGCTGTGTATTTGTCTGCTTGAGTGGACCCCCTCGTTGAAGTCTTACTAGGAGGCCCTAAATGAAATCCATCCCAAACCCTCTCACTTTCTGTGATTCCCAGTCTATCTCCAAAGTCAGGGTGGACTTTCTTTTTCTCTCCTTGAGCTGCCACCCAGACCCCAGGGGAAGGTTCTGAGGCAAGGAGTTTTCTAAAATGGTTACACATGCGCAGGGAGCGAGGCCCGTGGAAAGGAGGGCTCTGGCTCTGGGAAGCTCGGTCCTGTCCCATGCTGGGAGTGGAACTGCAGCTGTCAGAGCAGCCAGCCAGCTCTGGGAGCCTGACGGAGCAGGCAGGTGGAGCTCTCGCTCTGCACCAGGGCCTCTCTGCGGTCTGCAGCCGTTTGCATTTCCTGAAACCGGATCTTGGTGTCAGAGCCGCCCATGGGCCGGGCGGGCGCCTCAGCCATGGCCCTGCGCAAGGAGCTACTCAAGTCCATCTGGTACGCCTTCACCGCACTGGACGTGGAGAAGAGTGGCAAGGTCTCCAAATCTCAGCTCAAGGTGAGGGGCATCCCCAGGGCCCAGGGTAGGCTGGTGGACTCACCACACCAGTCCCAGCCAGCAAGAGTCAGGCACGGAAGCCCGGCTATTTAGCAGGCACCCTGCCATTCAGCGGCCCTGGCTTGGGGTGGAGCGCTGGTACAGGGAAACCAGGCCAATATGGTTCAGTGGATGCTGCCATCTGGTGCCCAGAGGCCCCAGTCAAGTATGACCAGAGCCCCTGCCCAAAGCCAGGCCCTGACTGGTTGGTAGAGGTGGCATCATGAGGTTCTGAAAGCTGGGAGCCCGGCTCCTATCCAGGCTTCTTGAGCTCGCTCGTCCTGCTTGGGCACGCACCCTGCTCCTCCCTGTGGCTTCCTCCTGCCTTTGAAGAAAGACAGTTAGCTAGTACTTGCCGCTCACTTCCTCTGCAGCTGAGAGAGGCATAAAGGCCTACCCCATTTGTGGAGCAAGCTGGTGGCCAAAATAATAATGTGGGCCAGGTCAGGAGGAGCAAGGACTGAAGACCCCACAATACTGCTGTACAGTTTACCATCCTGCTCCACCTACCAGCATGGGAACACACCAGATTGGAAAACTTGCCTTAGGCCTTGAGACCTCAAGCAGAGAGCAGGTGGAAGCCAAGCCCAGGAAATCCCCACCAGTAATGTTCTGATTATCCTAAAACCATCACCTGGCCTAGACAGTTCCAGAAGGCAGATGGAACACAGGAGGCATGTCCCCTCCATCCCACCCCTCTCACATTGCTAAGGTTGTGCCCTATGAGCCTGGGATGTCCCTGCTGGTTCTGTCCCATTCTACCCTTTGGCCAGATTTGTGAACCTCTGATGAATTTTTAACTTCTCCAGGAAGGAGTTTGTTCCCTGGAGAGATAGGTTCTTCCTTTCATCCCATTTAAGTCCCTCTTGTCATCTAGTTGAGTCCTGTACATGGAAGGCTACATTATCCAAACACCAAGCCTGTAGTAGGAACTCTGTGCCCTATACCCACCTCCCAGCACAGCCCTAATTCCATGGTTTCTTACTTCCAAGGGACTAGAAGTGCCACCTCTGTGACCCCCTGAGATCTCTCCAGGCACCCTGTGCCATGTACAGAGAGGGTACAGCCCTTGAGTGGTTCCCATATTCTGGTGTTACCAGGCCTTCAGGCTTGAGGCTCTGACTGGCCCCATCCCAACTCCCTGATCTCCACAGGCTGAATATTTCTAGAAAAGATTCTCTGAGGGTTTGCATACTTGAACATGCACTTGATAGCTTAAATCAAGTGCATTTACATCAACATCTCTGATCACCCTGGATTAATAGTGAATTTCACCCCTACTTGACAGGAAACTTACCCATTTTTCAAACTAACAGTGAGAGTCTTGGGCCATGTGGAGATGAGACAGAAATGGCAGGGCTCCTGCATAAGAAGGGTTTCCCCCAAACCAGTAGTGGTAGACTCTGGGAAGGGAAGAAGTAGTGGTAGTGTTGGGGTGGAGGGCAGAAGCATAAAAGTAATGGAGAAGTGGTCAAAAGGCAGAGGAAGAAGCAGAGGAGACAGACACACCATCCCCTGTACACTTGGGGATAGGGGAAAGATCTTGTGGTTAGTGTGATCTTACTAAATTGGCCCTAGCCTTTAGGTCCTCTGTTGGGGTCAGGCAGGAGACTGTAGCAGCCCAGGGCAGGCTATGTCTAGGTGAGTCACCCTTCTTCCCTGACATGTGCATAAATGGCTACCTTCACTATCCTGGGCACATTCCTACCAAGGTTAGAGGATGGAAAATAAAGGGTAAATCCTAAACTGAGTGTGGTGACGCACGCCTTTAATCCCAATACTCGGGAGGCAGAGACAGGAAGATCTCTGTGAGTTCAAGCACAGCTTGAACTTGCCCTACATAGTTCCAGGCCAGATGGGGCTACAGGGAGACCCTGTTTCAAAAAGAATAAAATAATATAAAATAAAAAGGCTAAGTCCTGAGAAAAGCCCAAGGAGTAGATATGGCCTCGCACACCTGTAATCCCAGCACTTGGGAGGTTAGTGCTAGAAGATCTTCCAGTGAGACCCTGTCTCAGAAAAAGTAAAATAAATAGAAAAAGCAAACAAACAGAAGCCCAACAAATCAAGAGTAGTTTTGTTTTTCTAGGAGAAAAACACAGGGAGAAACATGTTTTCTTTTCTGAATTCTTTAATTCTTTTAAAATTTTTTATTTGTGTGTCGTATGTTGGTGTGTGTTGTGTGCTGGTGTGTATTGGGCCTCTGCACAAATGTGGTTGTCAGAAGACAACTTGAGGAGTTGGTTTCTCCTTCCACCATGTGGGTGTCGGGAATCACATTCAGGTCTTCAGACAAATGCCAGAACCCACTGAACCATCTCACCTGCCCTCTGAATTCTTTTATAAAATACAATGGTTTGAGCCATTGGGTGTGGTGGTAAAGGCCTTTAATCCCAGCACTCGAGGCAGAGGCAAACTCACACTCTGTGAGTTTGATGCCATCCTGGTCTACATTGCAAGTTCCAGGCCAGCTAGAGCTACAGGGAGACCCTGTCTCAAAAAGACCCCCCCCCAAAATGGCTTTTGTGGAGTTGTGTTGTGAATAGTGACAACAGATCAATGGGTCTTCACTCTTGCCCATTGGACTGAGACTAAGCACAGCACTTCTCAGAACCTTCTCTAAAGAGCTTGAGGAGGGAGTCACCATCCAAATGGGGCTGTGCTACATCCTTTAACATCCGTCAGTGCCCCAAAGCCCAGACAGGTACGGAAGCTAGTGCCTTCTAGTCTTCTGACCCCCCCCACCCCAGACAACACCCCTGAAACCCAGGGAGCATCTCTTGCCCAAAGAAAGTTCTTGAATTTGAGGCTCTACCTCCTGAAGGCAAGGCAGAGAACAGCCAGTTCAGAAGCCTGCCTCCTGGGCACCTCAGCTGTGCCTGGGCCTGAGTATTGCCAGTGTTCTGGGGCTGATGGGAGATAGGGAGAGGACTTAGCAACACATGGAATACTTGATTCAGAACAATTTAGGCTTGGCCCTACACTGCTCTGCAGTTCCAGGTTCTCATTTTGGGGGCAGGAGGTTCAAACTGGAAGACACCAAGCTATTTAGTCAATCTACAAAAATTATTGACTTTTATAGTTTTGGGGGGTTTTTTTTTGGTCTTTTCGAGACAGGGTCTCCCTGTAGCCCCAGCTGTCCTGGAACTCACTCTGTAGACCAGGCTGGCCTTGAACTCACAAAGATCTGCCTGCCTCTGCCTCCCAAGTGCTAGGATTAAAGGCATGCACCACCGCGCCCAGCTTAGTTTATTATTTTTATTTTATGTGTATGAGTGTATCACCTCCATGTATGTTAGTGCTCCCGTGTCATGCAATGCCCAGGGAGGTCAGAAGAGGGACTCAGATTCCCCAGAACTGGAGTTAAGGATGGTTGTTAGCCACTATTTGGGTTCTGGGAATCCAACCTGAGTTCTCTGCAAGAGCAGTCAGTGTTCCTAACCACTAAGCCATCTCTCCAGCCCCTACTAAAATAATTTAATAAAGATGAAGCTGGTGACACAGATAGCAGTCCCTCACCTACCCAGCCTGTTTTTGCTCTCAGGAAGTTACACAAGTGATCCAGATTCCCCCTTCCAAATTCCTAGCACTTGGGCTGGAGAGATGGCCTAGCAGTTAAGAGCACTGACTCCTCTTGCAGAGGACCCAGGTTTGATCCCCAGCACCCACATGGCAGCTGAGCGCCGTCTTTAACTCCAGTTCCACAGGAATCCAACACCCTCTTCTGGCCTCCACAGCATTGCATGACACGGGTGCACAAACCTACATGCAGGCAGTATATTCATACACATAATAAACAAAAATTAAAAATAAATAAATAAAATTCTGAGCACTCATCCATGGTGGTAGCTAAAATACATTAATACATTCAGTAACATTTTTTTTTTTTTGTCTTTTTGAGACAGGGTCTCGCTGTAGCCCCAGCTGTCCTGGAACTCACTCTGTAGACCAGGCTGGCCTTGAATTTACAGAGATCCTCCTGCCTCTGCCTCCCAAGTGCTAGGATTAAAGGCATGTGCCACAACTCCTGGCCATCAGTAACTCTTATAAGAGTCTATGTCTTTTAAAATATTTTATTATTTTTTATTTTATGGGTATGAGTGTATTTGCTACATGTATGAAAGTATCCTGCAATGCCTGCAAAAGTCAGAAGAGGACATTGGATCCCCTGGAACTGGAGTTAGGCATGGTTGTTAGCTGCCATGTGGGTGCTGGGAATCAAACCTGGTCCTCTTCAAGAGCAGCCAGTGCTCTTAACCATGAGCCATCTCACCAGCTCCAAGGGTCTGTCTCTTTTAAAAGCAGGACCTGGAACCTAGGCTCTAATTTTAAAGACCTGGGCATGGCATCATGCCTGTGATTCAGCACTCAGAAGGCTGAGACAGGTAGATCTTGAGTTGGGAATCAGGGATCAGCCTGAGCCACATAGTAAGACTGCTTCTCAAACTAAAGAAATTAAATAAATAAAGACTATAGTCTAAGCTGAGCATGGTGACTCATACCTATAACCTAAGCACTTAGGAGAGGCAGGAGGTTTGCTGAGAATGTGAGGCCAGCCTGGGCTACACAGTGAGAGTAAATTCCAAGCTAGCCTAGACTACAGTGTGAGATCCTGTAAAAAAAAAACAAACTAGCCAGGCATGGTGGCCCACACTTTTAATCCTAGCACTCGGGAGGCAGAGGCAGGTGGATCTTTGTGAGTTCAGACCATCCTGGTTTACAGAGTGAGTTCCAGGACAGCTGGGGCTACAGGGAGACCCTGTCTCAAAAATACTAAAAAAAAAAAAAAAAAGCAAGGGATGAAGAAATGGCTCAGCAGTTACAACCATTTTGAACTCTAATTCCCGGGGCTCTAGTGGCCTTTTCTGGCTTAATTAATTAATAATATATCTAATATATATATATATATATATATATATATTAGAATTAAAGGCGTGCACCACCACATCCTGTGAGAGTATTTATTATTTTTTATGTGTGTGAGTGTACTGTCTGCATGTAGGTTGGTGCACCCATGTCATGCAATGCTGTGGAGGTCAGAAGAGGGTATCGGATTCCCCTGGAACTGGAGTTAAAGACAGTTCTAAGCTGCCATATGAGTGCTGGGAATCGAACCCAGGTCCTTTGCAAGAGCAGTTGGTGCTTTCAACCGCTGAGCCATCTCTCCAGACCTCCCCCCTTTTTTTAAGACAGGGTCTCACTATGTAACCCTGGCTGGCCTGGAACTTGCTATGTAGACCAGGCTTGCCTCAGATTCACAGAGATCTACCTGCCTCTGCCTCCCAAATGCTGGGATTAAATGCATGCACTACAACACCCAACTAAAAATAAATAAAAATTTAAAAAGCAAACAAAGCCGGACATGGTAGCGCACGCCTTTAATCCTAGCACTTGGGAGGCAGAGGCAGGCAGATCTTTGTGAGTTCAAGGCCAGCCTGGTCTACAATGTGAGTTCCAGGACAGCTGGGGCTACAGGGAGAAAAGAAAAAAAAAAAGCAAACAAAAAGCAAAACGAACTAGAAAGACCATAGTCTGTTTAGGAAAGAGATTATTCATGCTTTGGGAGGTCACTGCCTGGGACTGCTATGGATGTAGCTCTGCTCCCTGTCAGGCAGGGTCTGGATCTGGAGGCTGGGGACAACATAGCCAATTCTTCTGATTTCTTGTGGTCAGCATGGACATAACAACCACCAGTCTCCCTACAGCTGGGTACTGAGTGAGCTCCCTGTCCCTAATGAGAATGACCACCCTATTCCTACAGAGTTATATGTGTGACCACACACAAGCTGGATGTGGTGTTGCATGCCTTTAATCCCCCAAACACTCAGGAGGCAGAGGCAGACAGATCTCTGAGATGGAGACCAGCCTGGTCTACATATAGAGTGAGTTCTAGGTCATCTGGGGCTACAGGAGACCCTGTCTCAGAAAACAAAAACAAAAAAAGAGTGAATTCAGAGAGTGTCCTTGATGCATGACTGCTCTCCCAGAGGTCGGGGTGGAGGGTGGCAGGGGACTGTGAGTCTCCCCTCTCAGGTTTTCTAGAGGATAGCAAATGGAAAATACAGACACCTGGACCCCACCTCTGGAAACACTGAGTCAGTAGGCCAGGGTGTGAGGTCCTTTCAGTTTCCCCAGCTGGGGTGGAGACCCGGAGCAGGGCTTTGGAGGTAGACCTTGGGCAACCACCCGTCACCACTTCCGCACTGAACCTTCATTTCCTCACCTGTCAAATGAGGATAATGATAGTCCCTGCCTTCTGGGCTCGGGATTGATTGAGATCTGCAGGTGACCTCCTTCCTGACTCTCCTCCACCCCAGCCACCAGCCATTTCCTTTCCAGGGAGATCCCTCTCCCCAACCCGCCCCACACCCAAGCATAGGAAGCCAATCCTCTGAGGCCAGCCTCCCTGCGGAGAGGGCTCTATGCCTGCAACCCTGAATGCTGCCTCCTCTTGAGGCCTGACAGCTTGCAGGGCACAGAACCTCAGCACAGGGCTTCAGAATACAGTGGCAAAAGGTACAGGTGAGCAAACCAACCATATAGGTCTTGGAGGCAGATGCACTAAGGAAGGGAACAGGATTGGGGGGGAGGGGGGAGCGCTCAGCGTGCTTGCCTAGTATACATGGGTCTCCAGCCTGCAGAGACTAGGCACCATGGCACATGCCTACAACCTCAGCACCCAGGTGGTGGAGGCAGGAGATCAGGAGGAGTTCAAAGTCATACAAAACGAGTTTGAGGCCAGCCTGCAATACTTGAGACCCTGTGTCAAAGAGCCCGGGCATGGTGGCACATGCTTCATTTCCAGCACTCCAGAAGCAGAGGCAGGCTCTGTGAGATGTAGGTCTGCCTGAAATTCCAGGCCAGCTGGGGCTACAGGGAGACCTTGCCTCAGAAAGACCAAAAATAAATAAATAAACAGAAAAAGAACAGAGAGGATTTAGTCCATGTCTATCTGATGTGGGTTTTTTTTTTTTTCTGAGTTCAGTCAACATTACATTTCTTTATTTTTTCATTACATTTCTTTATTTACTGGGAAAGAGCACATGCCACTGGATACATGTGGAGTTTAGAATACAACTTGTAGGAATTAGTTCTCTCCTTCTGCCATGTGGGTCTTGGGTATCTAACTCAAATCATCTGGCTTGGCAGCAAGTGCCTTTACCTGCTGAGCCATCTTGCTGACCAAACAGATAGTTATTGTGTATCCACTATGTGCCAGGCCCATAATCATAGTAGGGAATGAGAAATCTCTGCCCTCCTGGTGCTGACACACTAGACAGGTGATAAATTATACAAATGTCTAGTGTGGTAGAAGAGAGTACATGACTGAGGGAAATAAAGCAGAATGAGATGGTAAGTGTGATGGGGCTTAGAGAAGACTGGGTTGTAGATTTAAATAAGATGACTAGGGCTGGAGAGATGGCTCAGCGGTAAGAGCGCCGACTTCATTTACAGAGGACCTGGGTTCGATTCCCAGCACCCACATGGCGGCTAAGAACTGTCTTTAAGCTGGGCATGGTGGTGCACGCCTTTAATCCCAGCACTCAGTAGGCAGAGGCAGGCAGATCTCTGTGAGTTCAAGGCCAGCCTGGTCTACAGAGTGAGTTCCAGGACAGCTGGGGCTACAGGGAGACCCTGTCTCAAAAATAAAAAAATAAAAACAAATAAATAAATAAGATGACCAGGGAATCCTCTCTGAAAAGCATATGTACATAAAATCAGGAAGGAGGTGAGACCGGGTGCTGACCTAGAAAGGAATCCTCTGGGCTGTAGGTCAGCAAGCTCAAAGGCCCAGAAGCAAGAGCATGCCTGGTCTATTTTGAGCACCAAAGAGGCCCAAGTGGCTACAGAGAAGGGAGTAGAGAGATAGGGTCAGAGAAGATATAGCAAGCCAGGCCACGGGGCCTGGAGGCCCCAAGAAGGACCCTGGCTTTTAGTCTGTTACGGATGGGAAAATACTGGAGGGTCTAAGTTGGACTTCAAGAGTCACTCAGAGACATTGGACTCAGAGAGCCAGGAAGGACATCAAACCAAGCTCTGGGGAAAGGGTTGAGCTTAAGTGTTCTAATTGTCCTCAAGGAAGAGGCACCACCCATGAATTCACAAACAGCACAAGACTGTTTCACAGAGCAACTTAGTAACAGGTAAGATTTATAATAGTGGTTAATAGTACCCTTTGTTTTTAAACCTGTACTGTATTAAAGTTGTTGTCATAGGAGCTGGAGAGAGATGGCTCAGCTGTTAAGAGCACCGACTGCTCTTGCAGAGGACCCAGGGTGGATTCCCAGCACCCACATGGAAGCTAAGAACCACTGTCTTTAAGCCGGGCGTGGTGGTACGCGCCTTTAATCCTAGCACTTGTGATGCAGAGGCAGGCTGATCTCTGTGAATTCAAGGCTTGCCTGGTTTACAGAGTGAGTTCCAGGCCAGCTGGGCTACAGGGAGACCCTGTCTCAAAAAAAAAAAAGTAAATAAAAATAAATAAAATAAAAAAGTTGTCATAAACAGGCTTAGTGATACAAGTCTGGAATCCCAGAACCAGGAGGCTAAGATAGAATTGAGAGGCCAGCCTGTGCTACATAGTGGGACCCTGGCATAAATGCTCCCTCTCTTTTTTTTTTTTATCATAAAGACAGTATATGTTCCTGGTTTAAAAACTTAAAAAGCGGGGCTGGAGAGATAGCCTAGCGGTTAAGAGCCCCGACTGCTCTTGCAGAGGACCCGGGTTCGATCCTCAACGCCCACGTGGTGGCTGAGAACCGTCTGTAACAATTCCAGGAGAACCCCAGTTCCAGGGGAATCCGACACTCTCTTCTGACCTATGCAGCATTGCACGACACGGGTGCACAGACCTACATGCAGACAGTATATTCATACACATAAAAAAAAAAAAAAAAAAAAACTTAAAAAGCAGCCAGGCATGGTAGCACACGCCTTTAATCCTAGCAGTTGGGAGGCAGAGGCAGGTGGATTTTTGTGAGTTCAAGGACAGCTGGGGCTACAGGGAGACCCTGGCTCGAAAAAGACCCCCCCAAAGAAAACTTAAAAAGCAAGACAAAACTGATGCTCAGCAGGTAAAGGTGGCTGCCACCAAGCCTGACAACCTGGGTTCCATCCCTAGAACCCACATGTCCCTTGTGGGGAAGGACTCCCCCAAGTTGTCCTCTGACCTCTACAGCAGAGCTATGACATGCATGTCCCCCCTACAGCATATATAAGTAAATAAATGTAATATGAAAAACTGTCAAGCCAGGCATGGTGGCACACACCTTTAATCCCAGCACTTGGGAGGCAAAGCCAGGTGGATCTCTGTGAGTTCAAGTCCAGCCTGGTCTACATAGCGAGTTCCAGGACAGCTGGGGCTACAGGGAGACCCTGTCTTGAAAAGACCAAAAAAAAAAAAAAAAAAGCCGGGCTTGGCCGCGCACGCCTTTAATTCTAGCACTTGGGAGGCAGAGGCAGGCAGATCTTTGTGAGTTCAAGGCCAGTCTGGTCTACAGAGTGAGTTCTAGGACAGGTGGGGCTACAGGGAGACCCTGTCTCAAAAAGACCAAAAAATAATAATAATAATCGCTGGTCGTGGTAGCCCATGCCTTTAAATCCTAGCACTTGGGAGGCAGAGGCAGGTGGATCTCTGTGAGTTCAAGGCCAGCATGGTCTACATAGCAATTTCCAGGCCAGCCAGGGCTGTAGGGAAACCCCGTCTCAAAAATGACCAAAAATAAATAAAATAAATAATTTAAAATTTAAAAAAATATTGGATTGGGGCTGGAGAGATGGCTCATTGGTTAAGAGCACTGACTGCTCTTGCAGAGGACACGGGTTCAATTCCCAACACCCACATGTTGGCTAAGAACCATCTTTAACTCCAGTTCCATGGGAATCCGACACCCTCTTCTGACCTCTGAGGCATTGCACGACACGGGTGCACCAACCTACATGCAGACAGTACATTCATACACATTAAAAAATATATGTTGGCTTAAAGGTTACATCCCATTTTAAGTTGATAGATTCTGGAACACCAGAAAGATAATTAATTTAGCCAATTATGGTGGTACATGGCTGTAATCCTAGAATTTGGGAGGTAGAGGCAGGAGAATCAAGAATTCAAGGTCGTCATTGGGTAAATAGTGAATTCAAGGTCAGCCATGGCCACATGAGGCCCTGAAAAAAAAAATCAAACTAATTCAGATCTTGCTGGTAGCATATTAAAATGCTATCTCTTCACAACCTTCTTAATATTTGTTAGTATTGTCTTCTGCATCTTTGGCAGTGAGGTAAAAAGCGGCACTTTCTACATGGAAACAGAGCTCACGTTTGCAGACCTGAATGTTAACAGTGTGACCTGTGTGTTACTACCTTAGGCCTCATAGTCCATCTCTGTATCCAGCACAGCCTCTGTTTTATTGATAACAAAAGTGCCACTCAGAGAGTGAAAAGGTTTATTCATGACCCTGTAACCAGAAAGTGAGTATTCCTGGCCTTCCATGTTCCCTCCCTTCCCTGGAGTGTAGCCATTTGGCTGGGGCTATGCTGGAAGCTTCAAAGGGGCACTTTGAGAAGAGGTCCCAGGTGGGGAATATGTAAAACTCAGAATAATACCTATATCACTTCTCAAGTAGCCAATGGATGTCTGACACTTTTTTATTTGAGATATAGCCCCCAGCTGGCCTGGAACTCCCTGTGTAGAGCAGGCTGGCCCTGAACTCACAGAGATCCACCTGGCCTCTGCCTCCCGAGTGCTGGGATTAAAGGTGTGCGCCACCACGCCCAGCTGTTTTCATTTTGAAAAATATTTTATGTGTGTGTTTTGTATGCATGTATGTAAGTGCATCACAAGTATGGAGTGCTCATGGAGGCCAGAGGAGGGTGTTGGATACTGGAATTAAGGACTGGTGTTAGACGCTATGTGGGTGCAGGGAACTGAACCTAGGTCCTCTGTAAGAGTAGCCAGTGCTCTTAACTGCTTGGCCAGTCACCTAGGCTTTAGTGCTAGACTTTGAGCCAGTGGCACCCCTTAAAGTGGACACAGTAGTCTAGGACCACAGATGGGAAAGCCAGGACTTTCCCAGATACAAGTGATACCAAAAACTCAGATGGAGTAAGAGAAATGGAATTTACTGGCTTACACAGCCAAAATTCCAGCTGGGGTAGCTCAGTGGTAGAGCACTTACCTAGCATACGCAAGACCTTGGGTTCATCCCCAGGACAGCAATGTATGCCTGTGTGTGTGTGTGTGTGTGTGTGTGTGTGTGTGTGTGTGTGTGTACGCTCAGCAGGTAAAGGCATTTGGCATCAGGCTGATGACCTGAGTTCAATCACCCTGACCCACATGAGGGAAGAAGAATAGACCCTGAAAATAGTCCTGTGAACGGCACATACACACCCTGGTGTGAGTGCTCCCCATCCCCAGAGCTATAAATGTAATAAAAACATTTTAGTCACTTCATACAGTGGCTGGTACATAGGAAGCCAGCACTGTGCAGCAGTGACTATTTTTGAACATCCACTCTGTCTGTGATTAAGCACTGTAACAGAATTTCCCCAAGCCGCTTTCTTTTTTTTTCCCCTCTTCCTCTTCATCTATCTCTTTCTCCTCCTCTTCTTTTTACCAGATCTTCTTGTTCAAACTTCAACCCCTTCGTTTTAACATCATAAATTTGTCCTGCAACCTCCCTCCTCCAGGGTCATGACTGCCATCTCTCTGTCTCCGTCTCACAAGCTATTTCTCACCAGCCTTCTCTGAACTCTCCTTAGCTCCTTTCAGTGTTTCAAAGGGCTCTTCCAGATTGGACTGACCAGGGTATACAAGACAGCCTAAATATAGAATCTTTTATCGAAAGTGATAAATTCAAGTCTTCTGCCTTGTAATAGGCCGCTACCTCCCAACAGACAGCCCGGCATCTGCAAGAAGCACTCATGTTTTGGAATCTGACCCTACAAGCTTGGAATCCCAAGCTCTGGCTGACTCATGGAAAGGCTTCTAGCAAGTTACTAAAGTCTTTGAGTGGTTCCTGCACTTCCTGGTCTGTAGAAAGAGGGGACCCACAAGTTACAAAGTGATGAGAAGTGATGAAAAAGAAGGCTGCCAGGGTCTGAATCCCAATCTTATGGGACTGTGGACAGTTATTATGGGGTGAAATGAGTGACAGGAAGTGCTTGGCATGCTGAGTCTGCTTTTGTGTGTCTAATTAGATGGTACTTTCACAGAACCCAGCCATAACAGGTGATGATGGTCAGCAGGCATGGTGGCTATTGCCAGTCCAGGTTTGGTTGGGGTGCAGGAAAGCAAACTGTCACTCAATCTCAGGTGCTGTCCCATAACCTGTACACGGTCCTGCACATTCCCCATGACCCTGTGGCCCTGGAGGAACATTTCCGGGATGATGATGATGGGCCCGTGTCCAGCCAAGGCTATATGCCCTACCTCAACAAGTACATTTTGGATAAGGTGAGGCCTAGCTTGTAAGAAGTGCTCCTTCCCCAGAATCCCAATATCTTGCCTGCTATTCCAACTCTTCGCTCCCCCCAGAGCTCCCATTCCTCCACTCTGTCCATCCATGCTCTCCCATCCCTCTCTGCCACCTCTCCCCTCTTGCCCGCTCTTCACTAGCTCAGCTTGCCCCTCTCCCCGCCTAATCCCACCTTAACCATGCTGTCACTGTCCTTGCTCGTTCTCCTTGGCTGTCCTGTCCCCTGGGCTTCCCTTCCTTTCTCCCTTGGGCTGAGGGACTGACTAGTGTGTCTTTGTTGGTGGAGGGATTAGTGAGGTGAGGGTGGAGGTGATGATGAAGTGTCAGAAGCAGATATTCAGCCCTGGTTTGGGCAGAGATGGGTAGTGGGGTTCATGGATGAACCCAAGAAGCCAAGTTGGAACCTGGTTTGAGGGTGAACAGGGATGAGGCAGCTTGGCTGACTTGCAGGCCTGGTGACAGGTGGAGGAAGGGGCTTTTGTTAAAGAGCACTTTGATGAGCTGTGTTGGACGCTGACGGCCAAGAAGAATTATCAAGCAGACAGCAATGGGAACAGCCTGCTCTCGAATCAGGATGCCTTCCGCCTCTGGTGCCTCTTCAACTTCCTATCTGAGGACAAGTACCCGCTGATCATGGTTCCTGATGAGGTAAGAACGATACCGGACTCAGAGACTGGATCACTAAGGGCCAGGCCCAGGCAAAACCATGAAGGAAACCAGATTGCCTTTGTTCCTTCCCACATCTCCTTTCCTCACCATCACTCCATACTGGTTTAGTCCTGACCTAGTTGTCTCTGGATACCTAGAACTGCCCACGTCAGAGCAGTTGTCCCTTCTTCCAGGAGAAGCAGACTTAACATTTCCATCAGGGCTCTGCTAGTTCTCACAGGAAGAAAACAAGCTGCAAGCTTTTTTTTTTTTTTTTTTGAGACAGGGTCTCCCTATAGCTCCAGCTGGCCCGGAACTCACTCTGTAGACCAGGCTGGCCTTGAACTCAGAGAGATCTGCCTGATCATGGTTCCTGATGAGGTAAGAATGATCCAGCACCTGCTCTACATAGTGAGTTCCAGGCCAGCCAGGGTTACTGGGAGACCCTGTCTCAAAAAAGACCAAAAAAGAGAGAAGTTTCAGATCCAAAGACAGGATTCCTAGGCACTCTGGTAATCTACAAAGGTACTTTTTTAAGGGGAAGGAACACCTTATGAAGACAGAAAGTGATGCTCTGGTTACTCAAGATTAACAACCGGGCTGGAGAGATAGCCTAGCGGTAAGAGCACTGACGCTCTTGCAGAGGACCCAGGTTCGATCCCCAGCACCCACATGGCGGCTAAGAACCGTCTGTAACTCCAATTCCAGGAGAACTCCAGTTCCAGGGGAATCCGAGACCCTCTTCTGACCTCCGTGGCATTGCACGACCTGGGTGCACAGACCTGCATGCAGACAGTACATTCATACACATACGAAAAATAAATTAAAAAAAAAGAAAAAGATTAACAACCAAGTCTGGCTGTGGTTCCAGATGGTTATTTATTTATTTATTTATTTATTTATTTATTTATTTTGGTCTTTTTTGAGACAGAGTCTCTCTGTAGCCCCAGCTGGCCTGGAACTCCTTTCCTACAGGCTGGCCTTGAACTCACAGAGATCCGCCTGCCTCTGCCTCCCAGGGCGTTGGGATTAAAGCCCTGTGCCACCATGCTGGGCTCCTTTTATTATTATTATTATTATTTTTTTTTTTTGAAATCCAGGGCAGACTCAGAACAGGGTCCCAGGCAGCCTGCAGAAGATGCAGGAACTTTCCCCGTCCCCTTAGCTCTAGGGGACGACAGAGCCACGTTTTCCTGCCCACCTCTCTCCCTGCTCCTCTGGCTTGCTTACAACTCTTCATTCCTCTTGGTAGCTGTAGAGGTGCTGGGCTGGATTTGGAGCACACAGACTAAGGTTTTATAAGACATCCTGACCGATTCTGACTGGGGTAAGACCACCTGAGGCCTGACCAATGCCTCCACTAACCCCCTAGTGGAGACCCAGTGGTCCCCAGGGTAAGTTAGCCTGAAGAGAGTTTCCTGGAACCAGGTAGGGCTGGAGTGGACACCTTCATCAGGTCTCTGCCACTTGGAGCGAGGTGGCCTCTTAAGAAGCCAGGAGGCCTCTTACCACTGTGATCAACATGCAGTAAAAACAAACTGCAGCAGGATGTACCCCAACCACCACTTCCTGTTCCTCTGTGATGGTTTCCTGTCTGGTCCTGGTTACCCCAGCTGGTTCCCTTGCTCACAAGAGAAGTATTTCCAGATCCAGATCTGTCTGGGATGGGGCTTGGAATAAAGGCTTGCATAGGAATCAAGAATCCAAATGGCACGCTGGCTGCTCCCAACTTGCTTGTGACTGAAGCAAGCCACTTCCCCTGATGGGCCTTGGGTTTTGTCATATACAGTTGAGGGTATTGGGTGAAAGGGTTTTTGTACCAAAGACTGATTTGCTTCTTTCCCTGGCCCCCAGCTCTTAGCTCCCACCTGACCTGGTTTTAAATTTAAGGCAGAAAGGAATGCGACTTAGGTTGGAGAAGAGGGCAGATGTTTGAGGTAGGGTAAGCTTTCCAGAGTCCCTCTCAAATCTCTAGCCTGGCTTCCACCATCCTCTAGCCTTCCCACACCCTTGGTTATGGTGTTGGAGCTGTGCCGATCACCGGATCTCCCTCTCCTTCAGGTAGAATACCTGCTGAAAAAGCTGCTCAGCAGCATGAGTCTGGAGATGGGCTTGGGCGAGCTGGAGGAGCTGTTGACCCAGGAGGCCCAAGCAGCGCAGACCTCTGGGGGGCTCAGCGTCTGGCAGTTTCTGGAGCTCTTCAACTCAGGCCGCTGCCTGCGGGGTGTGGGGCGAGACACCCTCAGCATGGCCATTCATGAAGTCTATCAGGAGCTCATCCAGGATGTCTTGAAACAGGTCAGTCAAGGCAGGAGCTTGGGGAGGGCAATGGAGACTTCAGAGCACTCTTTCTGACTGGACTCTGGCTGCAGGGCTATCTGTGGAAGAGGGGGCACCTGAGGAGGAACTGGGCAGAACGCTGGTTCCAGCTCCAGCCCAGCTGCCTCTGCTACTTTGGGAGTGAAGAATGCAAGGAAAAAAGAGGCACCATCCCACTGGATGCTCACTGCTGTGTGGAGGTGAGTGTGCTGGGGAAGGGGCCAGGGTGGTGTGTAGGCAAAGGGGTCAGGAGGAAGGATGGAGGAAAGAGGAAAGCCATGTGACACTTCTGCTTAGATTTATTAGTGTAACCCAAATACACCTCTGTGCCTCAAGGTTCTCACATCTATAACATCAGCCCCTTTCTTTCCTTTTTCCTTCCTTCCTTCCTTCCCTCCTTCCTTCTCGCAGTGCTGGGATTTAAACCAGGACCTATTATCTTGCATCTTAGGCAAGTGTTCCACCATTGAGCTACACTGCCAGCCAGTGTCAGCATTTTTTTTTTATTTTATTTATTTCTGTATGTGTATGAATGTACTGTCTGCATGCAAGTTTGTGCACCCGTGTCGTGCAATGCCGCAGAGGTCAGAAGAGGGTGTCGGATTCCCCTGGAACTGGAGTTCTCCTGGAATTGGACTTTCAGACTGTTCTCGGCAGCCATGTGGGTGCTGGGGATCGAACCCAGGTCCTCTGTAAGAGCGGTTGGCGCTCTTAACCGCTAGGCCATCTCTCCAGCCCCCAGTGTCAGCATTTTAAATAGAATAAAACCGCCAACTAAGCTGGACGTGGTGCCTTTAATCCTAGCACTTGGGAGGCAGAGGCAGGTGGATCTTTGTGAGTTCAAGGCCAGCCTGATCTACAGAGTGAGTTCCAGGACAGCTGAGGCTACAGGGAGACCCTGTCTCAAAAAGACCCCCCCCAAAAAAAAAAAAAAACGCCAACTAAATGTCAAAGTCATTGGTGGATAATTGGACTTCACCAGAGATTTCAGAGACAGGACTCATATCTACACTTTGTAGCAAATCTTGAGGGTTTTTTTTTTCCTTTGAGATAAGGTCTCACGTAGGCCAGGATGACCTTGAGCTTACTGCCTCCACCTCCCTAGTACTGGGATCACTTGTGTATGTGTGTGTGTTCCTGTAGGTACACATTTGTGTGTAGATGTGTATGCATTTTTGTGTGGAAGCCAAGTTCAACTTAGGGTGTCATTCTACCTTGGTACTATCCCCCTTGCTGTTTTGTTTTTTGTTTTTGTTTCTGTGTGTTCACATGTACGTGAGTTCACATGTATATATGCATACATGTGAATGACAGAGGTCAACCTCATATTATTTCAAGAATTCACCTTGTTTTATTTTTATAGATTTTTGTTTGTGAGTTGCATTGGTTTTTTTTTTATGTGTATGAGTGTACTGTCTGCATGTAGGTTGGTAGGTTGGTGCAACTGTGTTGTGCAATGCTACGGAGGTCAGAAAGAGGGCGTCAGATTCCCCTGCAACTGTAGTCAAAGATAGTTCTCAGTCGCCATGGGGGTGCTGGGAATTGAACCCAGGTCCTCTGCAAGAGCAGTCAGTGCCCTTAACCGCCGAGCCATCTCTCCAGCCCAGTTTGTTTATTTGTTTATTTGTTTGTTTGTTTGTTTGTTTTGAGAAAGGATCTCCCTGTAGCCACAGCTGGCCTGGAACTCATAATGTAGATGAGGCTGGTCTCGATCTCACAGAGATCCAGCTGCCTCTATCTCCCAAGTGCCAGCACACCTATGTTTTGGAATTTTTTTATTTTCTTGAGACAAGGTCTCACTGTGTAGCCCCAGGTGGCCTGGAACTTGTTATGTACACCAGGCTGGCTTTGATCTCACAGAGATCCATGTCCCTCTGCCTCCTGAGTGCTGGGAACTAGAGTTCACTAATTTAGGTTGGCTGGCTGGATAGACCTAGAAATTCTCCTGTCTCTACCTCTCAGCACTGGGTATACAGTGTGCATTACCACACTTGACTTGTTGTTGTTGTTGTTGTTGTTTTTGAGACAGAGTCTCCCTGTAGCCACAGCTGGCCTGGAACTTACTATGTAGACCAAGCTGGCTTTGGTCTTAGAGATCGTCAGTCTACCTCTGTCTCCCAAGTGCTGGGATTAAAGGTATGCACCACCACACCCTGCTTACACTTAGATTTTTTTTAATGTTTTATTTATTATTTATTTATTATTTACTTATTTTTGTATGTGTATGAATGTACTGTCTGCATGTAGGTTTGTGCACCCATATCAGGCAATGCCACAGAGGTCAGAAGAGGGTGTTGGATTCCCCTGGAACTGGAGTTCTCCTGGAATTGGAGTTACAGACGGTTCTCAGCCGCCATGTGGGTGCTGGGGATTGAACCCGAGTCCTCTGCAAGAGCAGTGGGCGCTCTTAACCATTAGGCCATCTCTCCAGCCCCTACACTTAGATTTTTACATGGGTTCTGGGGATAGACCCCTGGTCCTCAAGCTGACTGAACTATCTCCTCAGCTCCCCCATCCTGCATGATGGCACAGGCCTTTAATCCCAATACTCAGGAAGCTCTCTGAGTTACAGTCCTGCCTCATCTACATAGTGAAACTTTCTCTCTCTCTCTCTCTCTCTCTCTCTCTCTCTCTCTCTCTCTCTCTCTCAGACACACACACACACACACACACACACACACACCACACACCACACACCACAAATGATGCATAGAAAACACTGGTACTGCTATTTTTCCACCAAACGAAGTAAACCTGGTGAAGGTAGACACCAAGCATGCCTCAGTATCCCGAAATGATTGAGTGACATTCAAGGAAATGTCCTAAAATATCTGTGGAATAAAGAAAACCCCTCCCTGAGAAGGGCTAAATGGAAGTCAGTGGTTGTAGCTAGTGAGGCCCCCGTCATTCAAAGTATTCAAGCCTATATAATGTGGAGAGATACCATAAGATACAAATGGCGCCACCTAGCTTCAGAGAGCCGGGAACGAAGGCTATGGAACCGGTCCAATCCTGGATGCATACGCTTGTCATAGAGTAGAAAAGGTCCCAGGAGAGCTGGCCAGCCAGGAGGGGAAGAAGCCTGAGGCACCCCTGGGACAGATGTGACCCCCCGCTTCAGTGCAGCCGACCTCTCCTAGGTGCTGCCGGACCGCGAAGGAAAGCGCTGCATGTTTTGCGTAAAGACTGCCAGCCGCACTTACGAGATGAGCGCTTCAGACACGCGCCAGCGCCAGGAATGGACGGCCGGTGAGCGCTGACCTGGGTCTAGCTGGGCCTGGGTCACCTCACCTTGGAGGGTCCCGGCTGACCCCTCCCACTCTGCCTGCAGCCATCCAGACCGCGATCCGGCTGCAGGCGGAGGGGAAGATGTCTCTGCACAAGGACCTGAAACAGAAGCGGCGCGAGCAGCGCGAGCAGCGCGAGCGGCGCCGAGCAGCCAAGGAGGAAGAGCTGCTACGGCTGCAGCAGCTGCAGGAGGAGAAGGAGCGGAAGCTACAGGAACTGGAGCTGCTGCAGGAGGCCCAGAGGCAGGCCGAGCGGCTGCTGCAGGAGGAGGAAGAGCGCCGCCGTACCCAGCACCGCGAGCTGCAGCTGGCTCTAGAGGGGCAGCTGCGAGAGGCGGAGCAGGTGGGGCCAGGCGGGAGGGCGGAGCGGGGAGAGGGATGCCCTGGCGGGTCCGCCTGAGGGCGAGGCCTGCGGGCGGAGCCTGGGGAGGAGCCAGGGAGAGGGTGGAGCATCGAGGTGGGCCTGGAGGCAATTAGGGCGGGGCCTGGGGGGCTTAGGCAGGGCCAGGGCGGAGTCTGAGGACTGGAGGGTGCTGGTGGTGGGGCCTAGATGGGAGGGCGGGGCGAGCCGTGACAGGGAGGAGTCTAAGGGCAGGAGGGAGCACGCAGTGCCTGGTATAGGCGGGGCCAGGGAAGAGGGCGGGCCTGTGCCTGGAGGACGCTGTGGAAGGGACTGTAGCTGGAGCTGTGGGCTGGACCTGGAGCGGGCGGGGTGGAGAAAGATCAGAAAGCGGGGCGGGACCTAGAATAGAGTTCAGAGGGCGGGCCTGTGGCTGGAGGATGCTGTGGACAGGACCTGGGGCTGGACAGGACAGAGGGCAGAACCTATGGGCTGGAGGGGTGGGGCCTAGAGTGAGGAGTAGCTGGCGGGGCTCCTGAGTAGGAGGATAGGGCCTTAGATTGAAAGATACTTTGGGGGGCTGGAGAGATAGCCTAGCGGTTAAGAGCACCGACGCTCTTGCAGAGGACCCGGGTTCGATCCCCAGCACCCACATGGCGGCTAAGAACCGTCTGTAACTCCAATTCCAGGAGAACTCCAGTTCCATGCTCATGCATGGGCTTTAGTTGGGACAAAAGTTGATCTAGACTTGAATTAAAATTTCAGTGAAATTACCTTGGGGCCTGTAAGATGTGAGGGAGGACACATGGGGGGGCAGAGTAGACATGCAGAGACAGTTGGATCTAGAGTTCTAGAAAGATCAATCCTGGGTCAGTAAGATGGCTCTGGGGGTAAATGCTACAGAAGCCTAGCATCAACTCACATAAATGTGGGAGAGGAGGACTGACTGCAGAGAGTCGTCCTCTGACCTCCATGTGCGAACAGTGGCACTCCGACACATTACAGCTCTGTCTCTTAGGAGCCCTGTGATCTTAGTCAGGTACCTAGCCTCCGTATCAATGATGTTGATACTAAAAGAACTCTGCTTATAGAAGTAAAAGTGGGGGGCTGGAAAGATGGCCTAGTGGTTAAGAGCGCCAACTGCTCTTGCAGAGGACCTGGGTTCGATCCCCAGCACCCACATGGCGGATAAGAACTGTCTTTAACTCCAGTTCCAGGGGAATCCAACGCCCTCTTCTGACCTCTGCGGCATTGCACTACACGGGTGCACAGACCTGCATGTACATTCATACACACACACACACACACACACACACACACACAAAGAAGTAAAAGTGAAGATTCAGTAAAGAAACCCTCATAGAGGGCTGTAGAGACATGGTGCAGCAGTTAAGAGCACTGGCTGCTCTTGCAGAGAACCTGGGTTCAATTTTCAGCCCCCACATGGCAACTATGTGTTTAAATTAAATTTCAACACATAGTTAAATTAAACACATAGTTATGTGTTTAAATTAAACACACACAACTATGGCACATGCCTTTAATCCTAGCACTTGGGAGGCAGAGGCAGGCAGATCTTTGAGTTCAAGGCCAGCCTGGTCTACAGAGTGAGTTCCAGGCCAGCTAGGACTATAGGGAGACTCTGTCTCAAAAAAAAGTAAAAAAAAATAAAAATAAAACTCCAGTTCTAGGGGATCTGGTGCCCTCTTCTGACCCCCTTGGGCATTACAGACATGGGTGCACTTACATATATGTGGCAATATACTCATACACCACACAAAGTAAAACAGTAAATATACACATAAAATTAAAATAAGTAAATATATATTTTTAAAGAAACACTCGTAAAGAAGTCAGTAAACCTGGGCAGAAGAGGCAGAGGCAGGCAGATCTTTGTTATTTTGAGGGCACCCCAGTCTACATAGTACTAGGCCTGCCAGGGCTACATAGTGAGATCTTGTCTCAAAACCAAAAGTTATTAGGGGGCTAGAGAGATGGCTCAGCAGTTAAGAGCATGGGGACCTGAGTTGGGCTGCAGCAGCTGCTACAGGCAGCTCACAACAGTAACTCCAGCTCTTGGGGATCTGGTGCCTCTGCTCCACAGGCATTGGCACACACATATGGATATCCACACACAGACACAAACACATACAGATAATTTTAAAATATTAAAATAGGGGCTGGAGAGATGGCTCAGTGGTTAAGAGTGCTGACTGCTCTTGCAGAGGAACCAGGTTCAATTCCCAGCACCCACTTTGAGGCTAAGAACCGTCTTTAAGCCCGGGCATGGTGGCGCATGCCTTTAATCCTAGCACTTGGGAGGCAGAGGCAGGTGGATCTCTGAGTTCAAGGCCAGCCTCGTCTACAGAGTGAGTTCCAGGCCAGCTAGGGCTATAGGGAGACCCTGTCTTAAAAAAAGTAAAAAAATAAATAAATAAAATAAAGCAAGGAAGAGCCAATCTTCTTAAAGGGAGGAACTCTAGAAAGGCTGACTAGACCCCAGTGGATGAACTTGCACTGAGGGACATTGGAGGACACTAACTTGAATGACAGAATATATGAACTCCACTCAGGGACTGTCTGTGGGAGGGTGCCAATAGGGAAGAAGGTATAAAGTTAAGATATTCTGTATGGAATATGCAAAAAGTCAATAAAACTTACAAAATAATAATAATAATAATAAAATACATCTTAAAAAATAAATCTGGGAAGATCAAACACACACTTATAATCCAGCACTTGGGAAGTAGAGGGAAGAGATCAGGAATTCAAGGTCATACTTGGCTACATATCATGTGAAGCTAGCCTGTGATACTTGAAATTCTGTCTCAAAAAACAGTTCAGGTCTGGAGAGATGGCTCAGTGGTTAAGAGCACTGACTAATCTTGCAGAAGACCTGGGTTTGGTTCTGAGTACCCACACAGTGGCTCACACCCACCTGTAGCTCCAGTCCCAGGGATTCTGATGCCCTCTTTTGGCCTTTAAGGCACTCATGTGGTATACATGGAGGCAAAACATATACATAAAATAAAAATAAATCTTTTGTAAAAATAAGGAGTTAGCCAGCGTGTGGTGGTGCACACTTTTAATCCCAGCACTTTGGAGGCAGAGGCAGATGGATCTTTGTGAAATCAAGGCCAGCCTGGTCTACATAGCAAGTTCCAGGACAGCTGGGGCTACTAGACAGACCCTGTCTCCAAAAAAAAAGATGTAATAATTACACCACCTAGCACCAGTCATAATAATATGGTAATTGTTAGGAGTGGTGCTAGGAAGGAATTTTATCTATTTTAATGTGTTATTTAATTGCAATATAACTTACTATGATGTTTAATTATATATAATGATAGTTGGTGGTATTTTGTGTACAGTGCTAGATATCACTCCTAGGACTCTGGGCACACAAGCCAAGTGCCCTCCTTAGGTGGAACTACAGCCCTGGCCCCGATTATTATATCTATGGCCACCAGGCTCTCAAAATCCCTAACAAACGACCCCCACCCACCCATCCAAGCCTGGGAGAGGCCTAGGGAAGGGCAGCAGCAATCTGCGAATTCTCTTCTCCCGCATCCTATCGACCTGACTGTGTTCCCAACAGGCCCGGGCCTCCATGCAGGCTGAGATGGAGCTGAAGAAGGAAGAGGCGGCCCGGCAGCGGCAGCGCATAGCAGAGCTGGAGGAGATGCAGGAACGATTGCAGGAGGCTCTGCAACTGGAGGTGAAAGCTCGACAAGATGAGGAGGCAGTGCGCCTCGCCCAGACCAGGTAGGTTCGAGGACTGGGGTCTCTTTCGGATTTCCCTCCCAACACCTCTGTGGATCCTCTGGCCTTGGCCCTGAAGACTTCAAGGTGCTCCCTCCGCAGGCTGCTGGAGGAAGAGGAGGAGAAGCTGAAGCAGCTGATGCAGCTGAAGGAAGAACAGGAACGCTACATTGAGCGCGCGGAACAGGAGAAACAGGAGCTGGAGCAGGAGATGGCTCTGCAGAGCCGCTCCCTGCAGCAGGCCCAGCAGCAGCTGGAGGAGGTGCGGCAGAACCGGCAGAGGGTGGACGAGGACGTGGAGGTGAGCCCCAGGCGGGGACCCACAGAAGCTGGGGAGCCAGGGTATCACTGAGCCTGCTCCGGGGCCAAGCTGCCTTTCCTAACCTTCATTATCAGCCGGCTAAGTGACCGCCTGCAAATTGCCTAACCTATCAGAGTTTCTCATCTGGTAGAGGAAACTGGTAGTAACACTCTTCTTACCACAATGAAATAAGCTAACATGATACTTGGTATGTCAGTGCTGAAGAGACATCTAAGCCCCTATCTTGCTATTCTGTACTTAACCTACACTCCATGGAGCCTGAATTCCTGCAGATTTTTTTGTTTTTTGTTTTTTTTAATATTTATTTTTTTATGTGTATGAATGTTTTGCTTGCATGTATATAAGTGTACTGCATTTATGCAATGATACTTCAGATCCCCTAGAATTGGAGTTAAGGATAGTTGTGAGCTGTGGGTGCTGGGAAATGAGCCTGGGTCCTCCACAAGAGTTGCAAGTGCTCTTAGCCACTGAGCCATCTCTACAGCCCATAATTTTTCTGACTATTTTTAAATATTTTTTTTATTAAAATTTTTTGTGGGCTGGGTGTGGCAGTGTGCACCTTTAAATTAATTTTTTTATTTTATTTCCGTATGTGTATGAATGTACTGTCTGCATGCAAGTTTGTGCACCCGTGTCGTGCAATGCCGCAGAGGTCAGAAGAGAGTGTCAGATTCCCCTGGAACTGGAGTTCTCCTGGAATTGGAGTTTCAGATGGCTTTCGGCCGCCATGTGGGTGCTGGGGATCGAACCCGGGTCCTCTGTAAGAACGGTCGGCGCTCTTAACCGCTAGGCCATCTCTCCAGTCCCGGCAGTGTGCACCTTTAATCCCAGCCCTCAGGAGGCAGAGGCAGGCAGATCTCTGTGAGATCAAGGCCAGCCTGGTCCACATAGTGACTTCCAGGTAGCTTGGGACTAGGGAGCCACTGTCAAAAATAAAACATAAATAAATAAATAAATAAATAAATAAATAAATTTCATACAATACATTTTTTTTTAATTTTTGTATGTGTATGAGTGTACTGTCTGCATGTAGGTCTGTGCACCCGTGTCGTGCAATGCCGCGGAGGTCAGAAGAGGGTCTCGGATTCCCCTGGAACTGGAGTTCTCCTGGAATTGGAGTTACAGACGGTTCTCAGCCGCCATGTGGGTGCTGGGGATCAAACCCGGGTCCTCTGCAAGAGCAGTCGGTGCTCTTAACCGCTAGGCCATCTCTCCAGTCCCCATACAATACATTTTAATCATATTTAGACCTCCTCTATCTGCACACCCCCAGCCCATTCACAGGATTCCATGCATTCTGTCATATATATTAAAGCCTGTGGAGTCAGCTTTGTGTACCCAGTTGTCCTTCCAATGGAGCCTTTC
>VZQC01000763.1:484725-626493 GCA_009823505.1 Rhizomys pruinosus | reverse complement strand
TTTTTTGGTCTTTTTGAGATAGGGTCTCCCTGTACCCCTAGCTGGCCTGGAACTCACTCTGTAGACCAGGCTGGCCTTGAATTCACAGAGATCTGCCTGCCTCTGCCTCCCAAGTGCTAGGATTAAAGGCATGCGCCACCACGCCTGGCTCAGCATCACTCTCTTAAAGAAGATCAACTCTTCCCTCACTAAGCAATGCACCTGCCCTCACCCAGAAGATCCTTGGCCAAGGTTGGGGCCTCCTTCCCATTACCACAGTTCTGTGCTGGTTTTATCTGATTGAGTTTGCATGGCTCTTGTGCATGCTGACACCACTGCTGTGGCTTCATATGAGCAGGACATGGGTGCATTTACATACATGCAGGCAACATGTTCATACACATAAAATAAAATTAGTGAGCTGGATGTGGTGGTACATGCCTTTAACCCCAGCACTCAGGAGGCAGAGGCTGGCAGATCTCTGTGAGTTCAAGGCCAGCCTGGTTTACATAGTGAGTCCCAGGCCTGCTGGAGCTACAGGGAGACCTGTCTCAAAAAGACAGTCAATCAGTCAGTCAATCAATCAATCAATCAAATTAATAAATACATTTTTTGGTCTCTTTTTGTGACAGGATCTTCCTGTAGCCCCAGCTGTCCTAGAACTCACTATGTAGACCAGGCTGGTGTTGAACTCACAGAGATTTGCCTGCCTCTGGCTCCCAAGTGCTGGGATTAAAGGTGTGTGCCACCATGCATAATCCAAATGAAATATTTTTTAAAAGAGTACTGGTTGCTCTTCCAGAGGACCCAGATTGACTCAGTTCTCAGCACCCACATGATGGTAACAACCATCCATAACTGCAGCTCTGGAGAATCTGACGCTCCCTACTGATCTTCATGTAGTTTCTATGCATGCATGCACCTAGATAATACAAAGTACACATACATGTAAAATTTTAAATACTAAAAAAAACCACCTCAACAACACAGAAATGTATAACATATGAAGGGACTGTTCCTCCTTGATCTGACCCCACCCCACCCAACAACTGTTTGAGGCTCTGAATATCACTTGCATGTTTTGAACTTGACTGTTAACTTTTGTTGCGGGAGAGTGTCTTTTTTTTTTTTTTGGTCTTTTCGAGATTAAAGGCATGCATACCAAACTCGGCAACTGTTAATTTTTTTAAATTAAAAAATATTTTATGGGCTGGAGAGATGGCCTAGCAGTTAAGAGCGCCGACCGCTCTTACAGAGGACCCGGGTTCGATCCCCAGCACCCACATGACGGCCGAGAACCATCTGAAACTCCAATTCCAGGAGAACTCCAGTTCCAGGGGAATCCGACACCCTCTTCTGACCTCCGCGGCATTGCACGACACGGGTGCACACACCTGCATGCAGACAGTACATTCATACACATACCGAAATAAATAAAAAAGTAAAAATAAATATTTTATGTATTATTTTTTGTCTGCATGTATGTAAATATAGCATGTGCCTGTGGAGACCAGAAGAGGGCATCAGATCCCTTGGAACTGTAGTTATAGATGGTTGTTGGTCTCTATTGTGGTTGCTGAAAGCGAACTTGAGTCCTCTGCAAGAGTAGCCAGTGCTCTTAACCACTGAGTCATCTCACCTTTTTTTTTTTGAGAGGCTAGCTTTGCCTCCTGACTGCTGAGATCAAAGGCTTGTGCCACCACAGCTTGCTGACTGTTGTTAACTTCTGTTCAGAAAGTTAGATAAAATCCTAAATAGGCATAGCACATCTTAGCAGCTAAACAAATGAAAATATGAAAATGATGATGATGATGACTGACCCTTTGGGAATGTCCATCAGTCTCCTGAAATTGGAGGCAAATTCTGTTCATGTATACAATATAATATATATGCAATTTTTTCATGAATATATTTTTCTTTTTTTTTCCTTTTTGAGACAGGGTCTCCCTGTAGCCCCAGCTGTCCTGGAACTCACTATGTAGACCAGGCTGGCCTTGAACTCACAGAGATCCACCTGCCTTTGCCTCCCAAGTGATGGGATTATAGATGTGTGCCACCACACCTGGCTTGAATTTTTTTTGGTCTTTTCAAGACAGGGTCTCCCTATAGCCCCAGCTGTCCTGGAACTTGCTTTGTAGACCAGTCTGGCCTTGAACTCACAAGGATACACCTGCCTCTGCCTCCCAAGTGCTAGGATTAAAGGTGTGCAACACCATGCCCAGCTGAATATATTTTTCTTTTAAAAATTTTATTTTTTATGTGTATGAGTATATTGCCTGCATGTAAGTAAGTGCACTTGTGTCATGCAATGCCCATGAAGGCCAGAAGGGGCACATCAGATTCCCTGGAACTGTTACATGGATGGGTGCTGGGAACCAAATCCAGGTCTTCTGCAAGAGCATCCAATGCTCTTAACCTGCTGAGCCATCTCTCCAGCACCCTCCCCACACACATACACACATTTTTTTCTATAAATAATTTTTTTTCTTTTTTTTATAGCCAATTTAAATTTTTTTATTTATTTATTATTATTTTTTATGTGTATGAGTGTACTGTCTGCATGTAGGTTGCTGCACCCGTGTCATGCGGCATTGCACGACACGGAGGTCAGAAGTGCGCATAGGATTCCCCTGGAACTGGAGTTAAATACGGTTCTTAGCCATCATGTGGGTGCTGGGAATCGAACCCGGGTCCTCTGCAAGAGCAGTTGGTGCTCTTAACCACTGAACCATTTCTCCAGCCTGCACACACATTTTTTTTAAAGACATGGCCTCTTTTTTTTTTTTTTAAAGACATGGCCTCTTGTATACTAAGCTGACCTCTAACTCATTATGTAGCCCAAGCTGGCCTTGATGCTCCCCTGCCTCCACCTCCCAAGTCCTGGGATCACAGGCCTGCACAGTCATGCCCAACCGTACATGAGTTTTCCAGGGAGATGATAGGCACCTACGGTCAGATTCTAAGAGGCTGTAACCTGACCAGAACATCTCCCCTGTAGGTGGCTGTTCTGATTCATTCCCATTGGTTCCTCCTCACAGGCTGCCCAGAGGAAGTTGCATCAGGCCAGCACCAATGTGAAACACTGGAATGTCCAGATGAACAGGCTCATGCATCCCATTGAGCCCGGAGGTGAGATGAGCAGACTCTGGAGCCTTTCCTGGGCCAGGGAGGGGGAAACAGATGCCTCCACATCTCCCCGGCCACAGAAGTAGAACTGAAGGTCATAGGTCTCTCCCCCTCAGGGCTGAGTTAAGACCCTCACCGCTCCCATTCCAATGTACCTTTCTCCTTCCTGCCCCTCTTCTCTCTGACAGATAAGCGTCCTACCACCAGCAGCTCCTTCACTGGCTTCCAGCCCCCTCTGCTTGCTCGCAGGGACTCCTCCCTAAAGCGCCTGAGCCGCTGGGGGTCCCAAGGCAACAGAAACCTCTCACCCAACAGCAGTGAACAGAAGTCCCTCAATGGTGGGGAGGAGACTCCAGTCCTGGCTTCCACCTCTCAGGAAGATAAACTGGACACAGCAGCAGAAAAGTAGCCTCCCCTGGCCCCTGTTCTTCCAACACGGAGTCTACCAGGACTTGGCCACAGCTGGCCTGTGGGTGTGTAACACTGGCCTCTGTTAGGAGAGAGAGGTGAAGTCCTGGTGCCAGGGACCTAGGCCCACCAGCCTGAAGCTGGTACAGAATGAGACTCAGTTCATCTCTTTTCCCTGGGCCCAGACCATGGAGAATATCTGGAATGTTAATACTTGAGAATTTGGCGCTGAGCTTCAACCCCAAGCACTGTGTAGCCAGAACTGGGAAATAGAGTGAGCAAGTGAGCAAGCAAGACAAAAGCCATTTGCTCCCCAGACTACCACCAAGTCCTGGAGGCATATTTCCAAATAAAACCTCTCTTGGAATGAATGGGTGGCAAGTCTGCCCTCCTCTCCTGGCCTTCCCTCCCTGCCTCTTTCAAGTCAAGTTCTAGATCTTAAAGGGTGTGATGAGATGATGAGGAATTTGGACTGTGGGGCTGGACTCGGCTCTGCCACTTACTAAACAAAGGACTTTGGTCAAGTTTCTTCACTCCTCTGTACTTCACTCTCTACATTGATTGATGGACATGATCACAGTGCCTCTATAGAGGGCTTGTGAGGTCCGAGTGCTTGGACAGGTGCTACACCATCATTCATGTCAGCCAAAGTGTTTTCTGAGCATCTGTCTATTCTCTGTCCAGAGGCTATTTCATTCCCATGGCAATCATAAGAGCCAGATTATCACCGAAGCTCAGGCAGACTAGGTAACTTGGCCAAAGCCTTCCAAACTTGCCTTTTCTCCCTCTGTCCTCTGACTCTGGCCTTATTCCCTCAGAGAGGAGATATGAGACTCTAGACTCTACAAGTGTTGCTTCCTCGTGCCAAACCTATATAATTCACTAGAGTCTCTCTGTTTTATGCCCTCCTACTCTTCCTCTGTTACGGTTTGAATCTAGAATGTTCCCCCTCAGGCTCACACATTGAACGCTTGTTCCCCAGCTGATGGGACTATTTTGGGAGCCTGTGGAAGTACTTACTTAGTGGGGGAGGTAGGTCACTATGAAGTGGGCTATTGATGGTGATAGGCCAGCCCTGGTTCCCCTGCCCTCTCTGCTTCCTGATCTGTCAGGATGCGAACAGCTTCCTGTGGCTGTGAGCAGAGCTGCCCACCATGCTTTCCTCAGCACGGGACTGAGCCCTCTGAAACTGTGAGCCAAGGCAAAGCCTTCTTCCCTTCAGTTGCCTCTGTCAGACACTGTTTCAGTGACACAAAAATATCCAAGATGCCCTCCTTTCCCACCTTCATGGCTACAGGGTACAAACCATTGACTTCTCCATTTGGCCATATATTTAATAAATCACCAAGCCCAGTCAACTGGACTCTATTGCTTACTCTCAAATCCATCCCTGTGGTGTCATGTCTTGTGGCCACTGTCTTATGCTGGCCATTGTTACTTCCCAACTAAGAGCTTCACAAAGTCTCCTTCCCAGCCCAACTGCCTGGGTGGGATTTCCAAATTCCAGTGTGTACTTTATTATTATTTTATATTTATTTATTAGTTATGTGTGTGTGTCTGTGCATGTATCCTTATGCACTTGGGTGGGGTACCTGCAGAGGCCAGAAGAAAATATCAACCCCGCCATGGAACTGGAGTTACAGGCAGTTGTGAGCTGCCCAATGTGGATGCTGGGAACTGAACTCAAGTCTTCTGAAAGAACAGGAAGTGTTCCTTTTATTATTTATTTTTATTTATTTATTTGTGATTATTCTACCTGCCTATATGTAAGTGTACCTGTGTGTGCAATGCCTGCAAAAGTTGGAAGAGGCCAGTTGTTAGTTGCCAGGTGGGTGCTGGGAATCGAACCCAGGCCCTCTGTAAGAGCAGCCAGTGCTCTTAACTCCTGAGTCATCTCTCCAGCCCCACATGTGTGTCCTTGATTCCTTCTCATTTCCGACCCCTTAGTGATATGTAAAAGGGATTTTTGTTTTGTTTTTTGTTTTTGTTTTTTGTCTTTTTGAGACAGGGTCTCCCTGTAGCTCCAGCTGGCCTGGAACTAAGTATGTAGACCAGGCTGGCTTTGAACTCACAGAGATCTGCTTGCCTCTGCCTCCCAAGTCCTGGGATTAAAGGTAGGCACCACCACAGACAGAAAAAGTAGTTTTTTAATTTATTTTTATTTTATTTTATGTATATGAGTGATTTGTCTGCATGTATGTATGTATGTATGTATGTTTGTACACCATGAGTGTATAATTCCTGTGGAGGCCAGAAGGCATTGGATCCCATGAAACTAGAGTTACAGATGTTCACCACCACATGGGTATTGAGAACTGAATCCAGGTTCTCTGCAACAGGTGTTCCTAACCATTGAGCCATTCCTCCAGTCCCTGAAAGTTTTTTGTTTTTTGTTGTTTGGGACAGTGTCTCATTCTATAGTCCAAGATGGTCTCCAAGTTGCATTCCTCCTCCCTGAGTATGATTACAGGTATGTACCAACCATACTCAGCTACATCCAAGAAATAATATTTATTTATTTAGTTAGTTAGTTAGTTATTTAGTTATTTGGTCTTTTCGAGACAGGGTCTCCCTGTAGCCCCAGCTCTCCTGGAACTCACTCTGTAGACCAGGCTGGCCTTGAACTCACAAAGATCCGCCTGCCTCTGCCTCCCAAGTGCTAGGATTAAAGGCGTGCGCCACCACGCCTGGCTTATTTATTTATTTTTATTTGAAACAAGGTCTCCTTATAGCTTCAGCTGGCCTGGAACTCACTATGTAGACCAGGCTGACCTCAAACTCACAGAGGTCACCTGTCTCTGCCTCTTGAGTGTGGATTAAGGGTGTATAACTCCACAACCAGCTTTTTAAAAATTACATTGATTTATTGTGTGTATACCATTGTACATGTATAGAGACCAGAGGACAACTTCTACTGTGTGAGTCCTGGGCATCAAACCCAAGTCATCAAACTTGGCGGCAAGGGACTTTTACCCACTGAGTCGTCATCATGCCAGCCCCTGCATCTAGGAGTTTTTTTTGTTTGTTTTTTTATGTGTATGAGCGTACTGTCTGCATGTAGGTTGGTTCACCCATGTCGTGCAGTGCCGCAGAGGTCAGAAGAGGGTGTCGGATTCCCCTGGAACTGGAGTTAAAGACGGTTCTTAGCTGCCATGTGGGTGCTGGAAATTGAACCCGGGTCCTCTGCAAGAGCAGTCAGTGCTCTCAACTGCTGAGCCATCTCTCCAGCCCCATATCTAGGAGTTTTAACAGTCTGGTTCACTTTCCATTATGTGGTTGATGAGGGCTGTGATGACCTGACCCAGGAAGACCTGCTTCAACTTTACCTTGGGAATTGTCCTCTTTTTCTTTTTTTTCTCTTGCTCTCACTCTGCCTGTCCTCGCACTCTGTTTCATGTAACAGCATCAAAACTAAGTGTTCGCATCCCTAGAAGGCAGGAACATGTCTTCTTCAACTCTGCCCCCAACACCTGCCATAGCACTCATCCTTTAGAAGTTACAAAACAAGTATTTATTGAGTGAATAAATGAGGGCATATAATGAATGACTGGGTGTTGCACAGTTAAAAGTGATAACATAGCCAAGATACAAGCTCAAGTCCATTCATTCAGCAAATGTTGGTAAGTCTTTCTTATGTGTCAGATGTTACACTAGGTATGAACTATTATGTGGCATGGAACCAAAACAGAGTCCCTGCCCTGCTGCCCTCTGGAGCCAGGCTATCTGATAGTAAAGTTCACAGCTTCTGCAAGTGAACTCAGTGCTCTTTCAAGGAAGTTCCTTAGTCTATTTAAAGTGTCCTGGGGGGCTGGGGAGATGGCCTAGCAGTTAGGAGCGCCAACTGCTCTTGCAGAGGAACCGGGTTCAATCTCCAGCACCCACATGGTGGCTGAGAGCCATCTTTAATTCCAGTTCCAGGGGAATCTGACGCCCTCTTCTGACCTCCGCAGCATTGCACAACACGGGTACACAGACCTGCATACAGACAGTACATTCATACACATAAAGAATAAATTTTTAAAAAATGCCATTTAAAAAATAATAATAAAGTGTCCTGGAGCAGCTGTTGGAATGACACGCTGTGGCTGTGAGGAATGGATGTGAGGAGTGGATGTGAGGAGTGGATGTGAGGAGTGGGATGTGAGGAGTGGGATGTGAGGAGTGGATGTGAGGAATGGATGTGAGGAGTAGATATGAGGAGTGGATGTGAGGAGGGGATGTGAGGGATGGGATGTGAGGAGTGGATGTGAGGAGGGGATGTGAGGAGTGGATGTGAGGAGTAGATGTGAGGAGTGGATGTGAGGAGGGGATGTGAGGGGTGGATGTGAGGAATGAGATGTGAGGAGGGGATGTGAGGAGTGGATGTGAGGAGGGGATGTAAGGAGTGGATGTGAGGAGGGGATGTGAGGAGTGGATGTGAGGAGGGGATGTGAGGAGTGGATGTGAGGGATGGGATGTGAGGAGGGGATGTGAGGAGTGGATGTGAGGAGTGGATGTGAGGGATGGGATGTGAGGAGGGGATGTGAGGAGTGGATGTGATGAATGAGATGTGAGGAGTGGATGTGAGGAGTGGATGTGAGGAATGAGATGTGAGGAGAGGATGTGAGGAGTGGATGTAAGGAGGGGATGTGAGGAGTGGATATGAGGGATGGGATGTGAGGAGTGGATGTGAGGAATAAGATGTGAGGAAGGGGATGTGAGGAGTGGATGTGAGGAGTGGATGTGAGGGATGGGATGTGAGGAGTGGATGTGAGGAGTGGATGTGAGGAATGGGATGTGAGGAGTAGATGTGAGGAGTGGATGTGAGGAGTGGATGTAAGGAGTGGATGTGAGGAGTGGATGCAAGGAATGGGATGTGGAGTCAAAGCCCCAAGTGCTGTGGGAACAAAGTTGGAGAAGTGGGAAGCTATCGGCCAGAGAAGCTAGAACTGGAGATTGTCCTGGTTTTGTGTTGTTTTGCTTTTGCAGCTGCTGGAGATGGAACCCAAGGCCTTAACCCATGCTGGGCCAATGCTCCACCACAGAGCAACGGCAGCCCAGCCCAGCCCTCACTTTTTGTTTATTTTATTTTTTGAGAAATGGTCTCACTATTTTCTGGCTTCTGGAGAACTTGCTATGTAGACCAAGCTAGTCTTGAGCTCCCACAGATCAGTCTGTCTCTGTCTCCAGAGTACTGGGATAGAAGGTATAGGCCACCACTCCTGGCCTTTGTTACATCTTATTTTGTGTTTGGAGTCGGGAATGTGTGCACACACTTGCTACTGTACACATATGGAACTCAGATGACAGCATTCAGGAGCTGGTTCTCTCCTTCCACCATGTCACTTTGTGGGTCCTGGGCAGTCCTGGGGATTAAACTCAGGTTGTCAGGCTTGGTGGCCAGTGTCTTCATTCACGAGCCATCTTACCCACTCACCCCCCCCCCTTTTTTAAGACAGTGTCTCACCTTATATCTCTGGCTGTTCTACAATTTGCTATGCAGACCAGACTGGCCTCAAACTCACAGAAATCTGTACATCTCTGCCTCTTCAAGCCCTGGAAACAAAGGTGTGTGCCACCATACCGTACCCCCACTTCACCTTTTTTTTTCTTGTCTTTTTGAGACAGGGTCTCCCTGTAGCCCTAGCTGTCCTGGAACCCACCGTGTAGACCAGGCTGACATCAAACTCACAGAGATCCACCTGTCTGCCTCCCTAGTGCTGGGATTAATGGTGTGAGCCATCGTGTCCAGTTTACATTCTACCTTGTTTTTACGTCTGGTCTTGCTGTATACTTCAGGCTGCCTCAAACTTATTCCATAGCCCAGGCTGGCATGAACTCAGGATGTTCCTGACTCTGCTCCCCAAATACTGAGATTTCTGGTACATGCTATTAAATTAGCAAGCCCCCATTGTCCAATAAATGCAAATCAAAAGGAGACTGTGAGAACATAGAATAAGTCAAGAGAAACAACATACTTATTGGCAGGAGAAGTCTGGATTCTGAGCTGAGTGTGGCCATATGCCTATAATTCCAGCATTGAGTGGAGGGACTAGAGTACTGAGGCACAAGGATCAAAAGTTTCAGGCCAGGGACTAGAGAGATGGCTCAGCAGTTCAGAACACTGGCTGTTCTTACAGAAGACTCAGGTTCGAACACTAGCACCCACATNGCTAAAATACATGGACTTATCTCTATGAGAGATTTGAGTTTAGTTTTAATACTTTTTAAGTAAAAGTCCAATGCTAGTGCAGTTTACTCTCAACAAGCTATGTGAAAATCAAATTGATCTAAAAGGTATGAAGGGGTGTTTCAACAGGATTTACCTGAAGACTTTAAAATATCAGGGTCCAACGAGTTCATTTCCAAGCACCCACATGGTAGCATCCGTCCATAACTCCAGTTCCAAAGGATCCAACACCATCTTCTAACCTCACAGGCATTGCATGACACAGGTGCACTTACACACATGCAGGCAATACACTCATATGTAAAATAAAAATAAACATTTTTTGAACAGGGTCCATGGTTGTGCTTAAGCTTTTCCAGACCTCATACTCAGTTCAGTCCAGCCAACGCTTCCTGAGGATTGTCACCTAATGGAAGGAAGGTATTCTTGAGAACTGACTACAGTTGAAGATTGCCCTGTGCACTTCACCAACTTCACTGTTCCGAGTAATCACTCATTATCCACTTGAAGCCATGGAACAAGCCCTGCAAATCCATCTCCCTTTACCAATGCTCCAGCCTTCTGCACAGGGATGTTCCCAGTAAGTGAAGTCCTGGCTCCGGTCTGGGCAGATACCCAGAGACTCCCAGGACCCATGCAACCATTTTCATGCCACCCAGTAAAGTCTTCACCTTTGGCTAAAATATTCTTCTAAAATATTTAGAAGTCACCTTTAGTTTGTGTTGCCTACTTTCAATATTCAGAATTCCATGGAAAGTGCATTGGCCTTGGAGCCAAATAGGCAGCCCTGAGATGAACCCCCAAGCTGCTACTGAGCCCCTTACATAACTTCAAGTACATAAAGTTTACTCTCTCCAGCTCATTCCTCAATTATAAAGCAGGGACATACTACAACTAAACCTTAGAGATAGAAAGCACTAGAACACTAGGCAAGGAGGAGGCATTTGCTTAACAGTTTCAAACAAAGTACTGTGCCCCATCTCACAAAATCATCTTAAAAGGAAATCTGCTCCAAGTAACAATGTGGCTCTTCCTTAATGCCACTCAATTGGAAACAGAACCCTGAAACACAAAATCAAAACCAGCAGGTGATACCATTTACATATAGTAGGATGGCTAACAACAACAAAAGGGGAAAAACCTAATGTCAGCAAGGATGTAAAGAAAAAAAAAAAGCTAGAAACCTCAGTGATTGCCAAATACAAAAGTTACAAAAAACCTGAAATCACTGAACAGGAAACTGTATGATCTAGCAAGTGTATACTTAAGTGACAACAGGTACTCAAATACTTCTCTGCAAAGTGAACAGCAGCACTAATCCACGACAGTATGAAGATGGAAACACCCCAAATGCCTACCACTGAGGTAAACAAAATGACAGTGTATCCAGCATATAGTGTGGTATATTCATTCAATGGACTTTAAATTATAAACTGTACATTATGTGGCTTTCGCATTAATTTTAAAAACTAAGGCTCTAAAAGATAAATTTAAAAAGTGGGAATTTTTTATGTGTATGAGTGTACTGTCTGCATGTAGGTTGGTGCACCCGTGTCATGCAATGCCGCGGAGGTCAGAAGAGGGCGTTGGATTCCCCTGGAACTGGAGTCAAAGACTGTTCTTAGCTGCCACGTGGGTGCTGGGAATCGAACCCAGGTCCTCTGCAAGAGCAGTTGGTGCTCTTAACCTCTGAGCCATCTCTCCAGCCCCGATTAATGCTCTTTTAACCGGAGTATAAAGCATTAAGAGTTTGGAGAAAACCAATTTGTCAGTCGTTAGATGTTCTCTACCAGAACTGCTTTCCTCTTGGGTCTCACCTTCTCAAAGGAAGCTTCAGGTTTGCCATTCTTTCTATTTTTTGTTGGTGATGGCACTTTTTGTTTGTTGTTTTGTTTTCTTTTTGGATCTTTTTGAGACAGGGTCTCCCTGTAGCCCCAGCTTGCTTGAAATTTGATATGTAGACTAGGCTCACAGTGATTTGCCTGCCTCTGCTTCCCCAGTGCTGGGGTTACAGGCATGCATCTGGCCCTTGTCTCTTTTATTTTTATTTTTCTTTTTATTTGGTCTTTTTGAAACAGGGTCTCCCTGTAGCCCCAGCTGTCCTGGAACTCACATTGTAGACCAGGCTGGCCTTGAACTCACAAAGATCCGCCTGCCTCTGCCTCCCTTGTCTCTTTTAATAGTGGACTCTGCAAGAGAGTTAAGCTTCTGGACACTGAACCAAGCAACAACAATTTAAATATTAGCATAGGGCTATAGGTGCTAAGAAAGTGAATGATGGTGGCTCAAGTTTGGGTAGAAAGGTCTTTTAATTCAGGAATCTTTGCATTCAGTTACTTATTTACTTCCTTATTTATTATTTTTTATTTATACTGTAGGTATGTGTGTGTGTGAATTTCTGCCACAGGCAGTGTATGAAGACCAGCCAGTGTATGAAGGCCAGAGGATAGCTTGTTGGAGTCGGGTCTTTCTTTTCACCATATGGGTCCGAGGAATTGAGCTCAGGTCATCAGGGTTGGCGGTAAGTGCCTTTATCTATTGACCCATTTTGCGGGAAGCCCCAAAAACTTTAATTTTTTTAATTTTTAATTTTTTGGGGGGGTCTTTTTGAGACAGAGTCTCTCAGTAGCTCTAGCTGTTCTGGAACTCACTATGTAGACCAGGCTGGCCTTGAACTCACAGAGGTCCGCCTGCCTCTGCCTCCTAAATGCTGGGATTAAAGGCATGTACCACCGCACCAGGCTTAATTTTTAATTCCTCCTCCTCCTCCTCCTCCTCCTCCTCCTCCTCCTCCTCCACCTCATTCTTCTTCTTCTCTTCTTCTTCTTCTTCTTCGTCTTGGTCTTTTGAGACAGGTTATCCCTATAGCCCCAGCTGTCTGGGAACTCGCTCTGTAGACCCGGCTGCTTTGAAACTCACAGAGATCTGTTTGCCTCCTCCGCCTCACAAGTGCGAGGTTAAAGGCATTACACCACAGGCCCGGCGTAGTGGTTGCACGCCTTTAATCCTAGCACTTGGGAGCAGAGGCGGCGGATTCTTTGTGAGTTCAAGGCCCCGCCTGGTCTACAGAGTGATTTCCAGACAGCTGGGACTACAGGGAGACCGTCTCAAAGGACCAAAATAAATAAATAATACATAAAAAATTAAAACTACACCACCTGCCTGGCCTTATTTATTTATTATTTGTTATTTTTAATTATTATTTTATTTTTTTTTTTTTGGAAGCTTCAGTTTGCGTCATCCTTGCGCAGGGGCCATGTTACTCTTCTCTGTATTGTTCCAATATTTAGTTATGTGCTGCTGAAGCTAGCACTTATATTTGTCTTTTTGAAACAGGTCTCTTTTAGTCCTGCTGTCCTGGAGCTCAACTCTGTAGACCCAGTCGGGACTTGAACTCACAGAGATCCACCTACCTCGCTCCAAGTACTAGAATAAAGGACTTGACCAACCATACGCCCTGGCATTTTCTAATTCTTTTACATATGTTAATGAGAAAATATTAGCTGCATATTTAAGTGCACCAATTGTCTGAAATGCTGCAGAGGTCAGAAAAGGCATCGATTCCCTGGAACTGGAGTTAAGGACAGTTGTTAGCTGCCATGTGGGTGCTGGGAATTGAACCTGGGTCCTTTGCAAGAGCAACCAGTGCTCTTAACTGCTGAGCCATCTCTCTATCCTCCAAAATCTTTACCTTTAAACTGAGAAGAATTTGTCAGACATGCTGGTGCATACCTTTAATCCTAGTTCTTGGGAGGTAGAGGGAAGAGGTGGATCTGTGATTTGTCAGACCTAGCCTGAGACATCAATGTAAGAATCTGTCTCAAAAAAAGAAAAAGGGCCAGCGGCGGGGGCGCACGCCTTTAATCTAGCACTTGGGAAGGCACGAGGCAGGCAGATCTTGTGAGTTCAAGGCCAGCCTGGTCTACAGAGGAGTTTCCAGGACAGCTGGGCTACAGGGAAACCCTGTTCTCGAAATGACACAAAAAAAAAAAAAAAAAAAAAGAAGAAACAAAGAGACACAGGGGTTTTTTTTGTTTTGTTTTGTTTTTGGTTTATGTTTTTATCAAATAATCTCTATTGAGTAATATACTTCTAGGCTGCGTCTACGAGGAAGTCTTGAGAGTCTGATTATCCTCTTGCCTTTTCAGCTCCAGAAGAGTTGGAATCTACAGGCTATTGTTAATTACCATGATTTGGCTAAATTCTTCTCTATCCTTATTTTAAGAGGATTTTTTTTTTGCTTTTTGTTTTGAAGAGGGATCTCATATACTCCAAGCTGATGTAGAACTGTGGAACTGAGGCTGTCCTTGAACTCCTGGTCCTTCTGCCCCTGCTACCCAAGTGTTAGATGACAGGTACACATCACCATATCTGGCTAAGATTACAGGTATACACCACCATATCTGGCTAAGATTACAGGTACACACCACCATATCTGGCTAAGATTACAGGTACACACCACCATATCTGGCTAAGATTACAGGTACACACCACCATATCTGGCTAAGATTACAGGTACACATCCACCATATCTGGCTAAGATTACAGGTACACGGAGATCTCTTTTGAGCCCAGCGGCAGGTGCAGGGGGCGGCTGAAGAGCCCCCCCCCCCCCCCCCCCCCCGCCTCAATGGATTGGACGAAGAAAGGATCTGAAGGAGGCAGAGTCAAGCACGCCCCGCTTCCACAGTGACGAGGCATTCAGGACTCACCATTGATACAGCAAGGAGAACCCATAATGCAGGATCCGACGAGAGAAACTACACTGGAACGGTGCATGGATAATCTCCACTCAAGCTTTACTAACACTAGGTGTATAGAGCTCTGCAGTTGGGATCCCCGGGGATCCGCCAGGACACTAATCAGTGAAATCAAGTTGATACATACTATTGGATACAATAATTAAAGAACATCTAATATCATAGAAATATAATCTAAGAAAAAAAAAAAAAAAAGATATACAGGTCCGGAGAGGAAATGTCAAAGCCATGAAGTAATTGGAAAACTACTTATTCCCATGCTGCAAAAGTAAGAAAAACGAGTAAGCGCGAGACCAGACAACAAAAGAGCTACAAAAATAGATCGAGAAGCCCAAAAAGACAAATAGAAACACTAAAGAATCAGAACAGGAAATGAAAAAAGAATCAAACTTCATATCCATTCAAGAGGAAAGGACTGAAAAAAGGCCTCAGAAAGCAAGAATTGGAGGAGAGGCGAAAACGAGAGGATATTCAGAACCTTGGGGACAACACATGAACAACTAAAAACCTCAGGAAAGATTAATGAAAAATTTAGAAAAGATACACAAAAATGGAACAACCCGGAGCTGTGGGGACACTATGAAAAGATCAAACTCCGCATCATAGGAATAGAGGAATAGAGAAGAATCCCACAGTAGTAAAGGTAGTTGAAGCCCAGATCTTCAAAGATCTATAAGAACTGAACTTTACCACATTAAATATAAACTATAAACAACACATAAATAGATATCTTAAAAAAAACAAAGAAGCACTATAGAATCCAAAAAGACAAGATCAGAAAAGAAATCTCTCACGGCACGAACATCAGTAATTAATTACATGACTGTGTCTATACCACAAAGACAAAGAGAGAAATTGCATTATATACAGCGACAAGAGAAAAACAAGCAGTGACCTTAAGGGGAACCATCAGAATTACAACGGACTTTCTCACAGTCAAACGATGAAGGCCAAGAAGAACTTGGAGCAAACAGCATTCCCAGTGTTGAGGGACAATTGGGATGCCATGTCAGTACTACGAGGGGTACTGATCACCTCAGCAAAATATGTCATCATAGTGGAGGTAGAGGAGAGAGAAAGTCTTGCATGACATAACAACTTGGAACAGGACATATTCATGTCCGGGATCTAATAACTCAAGCCTTCAGATAATTCTTGAAGCAATCCAAAAGACAGAAGAAAGGAGCAACCAACCCCAGGCAATAGAAGGAGAAATCTATAAAGCATAACTGCAGAAGTCGAAAACCTAAACTAACAAACGCGAGATGGATAATAGGCAAAAGGAATAGCAACACCTAACAACTCTTATCTGTCATAACCTTAAATATTAAATGGACTAAATCCCAGATAAAAGACATAGACTGGGAGACTGGATTAGGAACAGAATCCATCGATCATGCTGTCTGCAAAACACTTCTTACCTTCAGGACAGGCCACACCACTTAAAGTGAAGGGATGGAAAAACATGGTGTACCTCCATAGCCAGACATGGTTACCAAAACAAGAAAGCACGTGTTGCTATGTTTTAATATCGGATAAAAATATATAAAAGACTTCAAAGTAAAAGCAATCAAGAAGGACAAGAAGCATTAACATTTTCATCAAAGGCAATCCACCAAGAAGATTTCACAGTTATGAATAATATGCCCGTCCAAATTCTGGTGCACCAAAAATCTTATTTAAAGACAATTCTCCAGGCCCACAAGTCACAAACAACCCCAGCATCACTCATAGTGGGAGACATTCAATATCCCCATCTGGTCTTGGATACGTCAAAGGACAAAACATAACAGAGAGACATTGAACTGAACGATATGATACACCAAATGGACCTCATAGTACCTGTTATACCTGAACATTCATCCTGTGTTGATACCAGTGAGATTCACTCTACATCACAGCAGGATCAACGGTTCTATATTTCACCTTTGTCTGTTTTCCACGAACATCCATACCCACATCCTGGGACACAGAATGGAAGCCTCTCAAATTATCAAAGATTGATAAAATTTGCATGCATTCCTGTCCAGACCGGACAGTGCAAATGAAAGTCTCAACATCAAACACAGGACGAGCCCTGCCGTTGATTGCCTTACTAAGAACCAATTGGAGGACTAAAAACAACGACACTCCTTGAAAAATGAGATGGGTCAGGCAGAAGAGATAAGAAAAGAAATAAAAAACATTCCTGGAACTTGAATGTACAAATGACACAACACAACAGAAACTGTGTATGGGCAATTGCGCTTAAAAGCAGTCCTAAAGAGGAGAAGTTTATAGCCTCTAGGGTGCCTACATTAGAATATAACAGAAAAGACACATAGTGTGATAGATCTAAACTACAGTCATAAAATGCGACTTGAGAGGCAAGCAACAGATGAACCCAAAGAACGCAGGAACAAAAGAAATAAACAAATAATCAGAGCAGAAAGGGTAAATCACTGAAAATGGGAGACACAGAAAACAATACAAAAAATTCAATGAAGCAAAGTTGGTTCTTTGAAAGAATAAACCAAGATAGACGACTCATAGCCCAGTTAACGAAAAGAAGAAAGAATGGAACAAACTTCCAAATGCAAATACAATCTGTGATTGAAAAGGGAATATCACAACCGGGACAAGAAAAGAATCAGAGAAAATTATATGGCAATTTACAATTGAACCTATATTTCTACCAAGTTGAAAATTCTAGAAGGCATAGTTGATTGAATAATCTGAATCTTGGGAATCACCAAAGCTTGCCAAGAGGAGACCAGCAGCTATGAAACAGACCATAAATATGAAGAAATAGGGATTGAGTATATAAGAAGCCTCCAACTAAAGACAAAGCCAGGCCCAGACGGTTTCTTAGCAGTAAATTCTATGAAAACATTTCAAAAAGCCTACAACCATTTTATTTCTGAAACTGTTTGAAGTATACAATCAGAGGGAACTCTCCCAAATTCCTTCTATGAAGCCAAACATACTACTCTGATTACCAAAAACCAGGCAAAGATACAACTCAAATAAGGCAGAATTTGTAGACCATCTCCCTCATTGAAACACAGATGCCAAAATTCTATAACAGCATACTGGGCAACATCGCATACGACCCACATCAAGAAGACATAACATGACCAGTTGGATTCATACCAGAGATGCCAGCATGGTTCAACCCTAAAATCAATTAAATAGTCATCAAACCATAAACGGAATCAAAGACAAAACCCACACCATCATAGCACTGATGGGCTTTGAAAAAAGCTTTGACAAAAATCCAGCATCCCCTTATGCTTAAAGTCCTAGAGATTGGATTGGGAGGATCTATTCCTCAATGTAATTAAAGCCTTATACAGGAAACCGCACAGCCAATATCATCCTAAAATGGGGAAATGATGGAAACCATTCCTTAAAGGTCGGAACTCAGGGCAGGCTGCCCCTATCACCACTCCTCTTTACATAGTACTTGAAACACTTTAGAGCAATAAGGCAAGAAAAGGGAATAAAAGGAATACTAATGGGAAAAAGGAAAAAAAAAGTGGAAAGCTGCAAACTATCCCTATTGCTATGATATGATTGTTTACTTAAGATATGCAAAAACTCCACCACCAAAACTCCTAAGGAAAACGATTTAAGAGCTTTCAGTAAATGTGTCAGGTACAAAATTACCCTTAGAAAATAAATGGCCTTTCTTTACACCACGAACAAGCAACTGAGAGAGAAGAATTCAAAGAGGAACCTTCCACTCCACATAGCCTCAAAAAAATAACATACCTGGAACAATCTAACCTAAAGACACCAAAGACCTCTACTAACAAAAATATTTTACAACCCTTAAGAAAGATTTGGAAGAGACCTCACATAGGAAGAATGAAAACCTCCATGCTCATGGATTGGGAAAATTAACATTTGTAAAAATGTCCATTTTACCAAAACTCATGTATAGATTTATGCAATCCCATAAAATCCCCAAGGAGTTTCTTCACAGCGGACTTGGAAACAAAAGTTTCTAAATTCATTTGGAGAAACAAAAGACCCCGCATAGCCAAATCAATCCATGAGTGAAAAGAGCTACAACAGGAGGGATCTCTTACCAGATTTTAAACGTAGACTACAGGGCTTATTTCCAAAACAACAGCCTCGGTACTGGCACAAAAACTAGACCTGTTGACAACTGGAACAAAACCGAAGAGTCCAAATACTGAGCAACAATATTATATTTCAGGCCATCTCTTATTTGACAAGGGGGCCAGAACAGCACACAATGGAGAAAAAACAGCATATTCCACGAAGTTTTGTTCCGTGCAAAATGGATCACACTTTGAGAAGAATGAAATATTAAACCCCTACCTCTCGCCCTGTACAAAAAGTCAATCCATAGTATTGGATTAAATGAACCTCAACGGAACCCCAAACTCTGTAAGGTGATAAGAAAAAGTTGCCNTTACAAGTACACATCACCATATCTGGCTAAGATTACAGGTACACACACGGAAAACCATATTTAGGTAGAGACGTACAGGTACACGAAACCATGATATCGTTGCTAGATTACAGGTACACATCACCATATCTGGCTAAGATTACCGGTACACACACCATATACTGGGTAGATTACAGGTACACACACTATATCTGGCTAAGTTACAGGTACAACATCAAGCTCAATGATCTGGCCTAAGGAGTACAGGTACACACGACCATATTTGGCTAAGATTACAGGTACACATCCACCATATCTGGCTAAGATTAACAGGTACACGATCACACAATATCTGGCTACAGATTACAGATACATCACACCATATCGGCTAAGATACAGGTAACACACCATATCTGGCTAAGATACAGGTACACATCACCATATCTGGATAAAAGATTTAAGTAACCACACACCATTTATCTGGTCTAAGACTACATGGTACACACCACCATTTCTGGCTAAGATTACAGGTACACACCCATATCTGGCTAAAGATTACAGGTACACACCACACCATATCTGGCTAAGATTACAGGTACACATCCACCATATCTGGCTAAGTTACAGGTACACACACCATATCGGCTAAGATTACAGGTACACAACACCATATCTGGCTAAGATTACAGGTACACACACCATATGGCTAAGATTACAGGTACACACACCATATCTGGCTAAGATTACAGGACACACCACCATATCTGGCTAAGATTCAGGTACACACACCCTATCTGTAATTAGGTACACCATGTCTGCTAAGATTACAGGTACACACACCATATCTGGCTAAGATTACAGGTACACACACCATATCTGGCTAAGATTACGGTACACACACCATATCTGGCTCAGTTACAGTACACACCACCATATCTGGCTAAAGATTACAGGTACACACACCAATATCTGGCTAAGATTACAGGTAACACACCATATCTGGCTAAGATTACAGGTACACATCCACCATATCTGGGCTAAGATTACAGGTACACAACACCATATCTGGCTAAGATTACAGGTACAACATCCCATATCTGGCTAAGATTACAGGTACACATCCACCATACTCTGGCTAAGGATTACAGGTACACACCACCATATCTGGCTTAAGATTACAGGTACACACACCATATCTGGCTAAGATTACAGGTACACATCCACATATCTGGCTAAGATTACAGGTACACCCACCATATCTGGCTAAGTTACAGGTACACATCCACTCATATCTGGCTAAGATTACAGGTACACACCCCATATCTGGCTAAGATTACAGGTACACACACCATATCTGGCTAAGATTACAGGTACACACACCATATCTGGCTAAGATTACAGGTACACACACCCTATCTGCTAAGATTACAGGTACACACCACCCATCTGGCAAGATCACGGTACACAACCATGTCTGGCTAAGATTACAGGTACCACACACCATATCTGGCTAAAGATTAAGGTACACACCACCATAATCTGGCTAAGATTACAGGTACACACACCAATATCTGGCTAAGATTACCAGGTACACACCACCATTATCTGGCTAGATATTACAGGTACCACACACCAATTCTGGCTAAGATTACAGTACACATTCCACATATCTGGCTAAGATTACAGGTACACACACCATTCTGGCTAAGATACAGGTACACACCACCATATCTGGCTAAGATTACAGGTACACACCACCATATCTGGCTAAGATTACAGGTACACACACCATATCTGGCTAAGATTACAGGTACACACCACCATATCTGGCTAAGATTACAGGTACACACACCATATCTGGCTAAGATTACAGGTACACACACATATCTGGCTAAGATACAGGTACATCACACCAATCTGGCTAAGATTACAGACACATCCACATATCTGGCTCGATTACGGTACACACCACCATATCTGGCTAAGATTACAGGTACACATCACCATATCTGGCTAAGATTACAGGTACACACCACCATATCTGGCTAAGATTACAGGTACACACACCATATCTGGCTAAGACTACAGGTACACACACCATATCTGGTAAGATTACAGGTACACACACAATATCTGGCTAAGATTCAACACACGGGACTAGACCAGTCACACACATACTCTGGCATAAGATTACATGTACCCACCACCATATCTGGCTATAGATTACAGGTACACACCTCACCATATCTGGCTAAGATTACAGGTACACACACCATATCTGGCTAAAATAGTAACAACATGCAGTACAGTAACCACCATTCTGGCTAGATTACAGGTACCCACACCATATCTGGCTAAAGATTACAGGTACACACACCCTATCTGGCTAAAGATTACAGGTACAACCACCCTATCTGGCTAAAGCTACAGAGTACACACTCACCATATTTGGCTAAGATTACAGGTACACACACCATATCTGGCTAAGATTACAGGTACACACACCATATCTGGCTAAGATTACAGGTACACACACCATATCTGGCTAAGATTACAGGTACACACCACCATATCTGGCTAAGATTACAGGTACACACACCATATCTGGCTAAGATTACAGGTACACATCCACCATATCTGGCTAAGATTACAGGTACACACACCATATCTGGCTAAGATTACAGGTACACACACCATATCCTGGCTAAGATTAAGGTACACACACTCCAATGCTAGGATTCCATGGTAACCTAATGCGATTTACAGGTCACCACACATATTGGCTAAGACTTTTTTTTTTTAGTCCTCATATTTGTTTTCTTTACGGTTACACACCACCATATTTGGCTAAGATTACAGGTACACCACACCATATCTGTGATTCTTCACACACATATGCTCGTTACAGGTACACACACCATATCTTGCTAAGATTACAGGTACACAACACCATATCTGGCTAAGACTACAGGTACAACACCAATCTGCAACTACAGTCCAACATATCGGCTAAGATTACGGTCACACCACCATACGCTAGACTGGTACCCCATCTGGAGATTACAGGTACACACCACCATATCTGGCTAAGGATTAAAGGTAACTACACCACCATATCTGGCTAAATTACGGTACACACCACCCTATTTGGCTAAGGATTATAGTACACACACCAGTATCTGGCCTAAGATTACAGGTACACACACCATATCTGGCTAAGATTACGGTACCCACACCATACTCTTGGCATCACCATACTAATTAACAGGTACACATCCACCATATCTGGCTAAGCATTTCAGGTACACACACCCATATCTGGCTAAAATTACAGGTACCACTCACCATATCTGGCTAAGATTAAAGTCACCACTATTGACGATACAGTGTACATCACCATATCTGGCTAAGATTACAGGTACACATCACCATATCTGGCTAAGTCAGTACCCACTACGGCTAAGGTTCGTCACACCACCATATCTGGTAAGGATTAAAGGTACACACACCATATTTGGCTAGATTAAGTACTACATCCCACTGGTACGGTTAAGGTACACACACCATATCTGGTCAAGATTACAGGGTACACACACCATATCTGGCTAAGATTAGCACATCCAGATAGATAAACACTCACACCCTCACCCCCCCTTCTCTCGTGACTTCATGCACTCTCAAATACATACACACCCCATATTCTGGCACAGAGCGTACAGTACATCACAATCTGGTAGACACAACCACACCCATACTCCGCACACATACCCACATATTGGCTAAGTATTACAGGTACACACACCATATCCTGGTAAGATTACAGGTACACACAACCATATCTGGCTAAGATTACAGCTACACACAACCATATCTCGGCTAAGATTACAGGTACACATCCACCATATTCTGGCTAAGATTACAGGTACACACCACCATATTGGCTAATATTACAGGTACACACCACCATATTGGCTAAGACTACAGGTACACCACCATATCTGGTAAGTTACAGGTACACAACCACCATATCTGGCTAAGATCTATAGGTACACACACCATATCTGGCTAATAGGCACACAAACTGCAGTTACGTCAAATCGGCAGACTACAGACACACACCATATCTGGCTAAGATAGTCACCCCATACAGGTACACACACCATATTTGGCTAAGAGTTACAGAGTACACACCACCATATCTGGCTAAGACTCACAGGGTACACACCACCATATCTGGCTAAGATTACAGGTACACACACCATATCTGGCTAAGATTACAGGTACACACCACCATATCTGGCTAAGATTACAGGTACACACCACATATCTGGCTAAGATTACAGGTACACACACCATATCTGGCTAAGATTACAGGTACACACCACCATATCTGGCTAAGATTACAGGTACACATCCACCATATCTGGCTAAGATTACAGGTACACACACCATATCTGGCTAAGACTACAGGTACACACACCATATCTGGCTAAGATTACAGGTACACACCACCATATCTGGCTAAGATTACAGGTACAACCACCATATCTGGCTAAGATTACAGGTACACACCACCATATCTGGCTAAGATTACAGGTACACATCCCCATATCTGGCTAAGATTACGAGGTACACACCACCATATCTGGCTAATTTACAGGTACACACACCATATCTGGCTAAGATTACAGGTACACACACCATATCTGGCTAAGATTACAGGTACACACACCATATCTGGCTAAGATTACAGGTACACATCACCATATCTGGCTAAGATTACAGGTACACACCACCATATCTGGCTAAGATTACAGGTACACATCACCATATCTGGCTAAGATTACAGGTACACACCACCATATCTGGCTAAGATTACAGGTACACACCACCATATTGGCTAAATATTACAGGTACAACATCACCATATATGGCTAAGATTACAGGTACACATCCCATATCTGGCTAAGATTACAGGTACACATCACCATATCTGGTAAGATTACAGGTACACACACCACCATATTCTGGCTAAGATTTACATAGGTACACATCCCACCATATCTGGCTAAGATTTACAGGTACACACACCATATCTGGCTAAGATTACAGGTACACCCACCATATCTGGCTAAGATTACAGGTACACACACCATATCTGGACCTACAGATCTCCAGGTACACACCACCATATCTGCTAAGATTACAGGTACACATCGTACACACACCATATCTGGATAAGATTACAGGTACACATCACCATATCTGGATAAGATTACAGGTACACACCACCATATCTGGCTAAGATTACAGGTACACATCACCATATCTGGCTAAGATGAGGTTTTTGTTTTTGTTTTTTTTCCTGTTGTTTTATTTTGTTTTGAGATAGGGTCTCACTATGTAGTCTTGGCTAGCCTAGAACTCACAGACATGTCCCCTGTCTCTGCCTCCTGATGCTAGGATTAAAGGTGTGTGCCACCAGTCCTGCCTGAGCAACATCTTGAAAGAATAGTCTGTCTTATCTTTGGTGTCCTTAGGCACAACTAAAAACTATGAGGGCTACTGTGGCCCCAGGCTATCTCTCTCTGTGGCTTCCTTTTCTTAAATTTTATTTATTTTATTATGTGCATGAATGTACTGTCTGCATGTAGGTTTGTGTACCTGTGTCATGCAATGCTGCGGAGGTCAGAAGAGGATGTTGGATTCCCCTGGAACTGGAGTTAAAGACTCAGCTGCCACGTGGGTACTAGGGATCAAACCCTGGTCCTCTGCAAGAGCAGTCTGTGCTCTTAACCGCTAGGCCATCTCTCCAGCCCTCTCTGTGGCTTCTATGTGATGGGTAGGGACATGGGACTGGAATGTCACATGTGGCTTAAACACTGGTTTTAGGGGGCCACCCAGTCCCTGGAAGTGTCTGTTTTAAAATGCCTCTTGTCCCTGCTCAGTAAAAGGGGGAGGAAGGGAGCAGTGCCTGCTGACCCGCTGGTTCCTGGAGACTGACCAGGCCTCACCTGCTGGCTAGAACTTGACACAGCTTCAGGCTGCTCTGAGACCCAACCTTCTTACTCCTCCATAATGTTAGCTATCCAGCCATACAGTAATTGAACTTCTGAGTAGATTTCTGAAGCTGAGCTCCCTGACTGGTTTGGAGAGGGCCAATAAAAGCTTGGCAGGAACCTGCTTTTCCCACTCAGCTATCTCAAAGGGAAAATCTAGACAAGACTGGAGGATTCTTCAAGCAACATAAACAGACTGGTTAAAAAATTTTTTACATTTATTTATTTGTGAGAGAGGGGAGGTATGCCATGGTGCATGTGTGGAGGTCAAAGGAGTTCAAGGCCAGGCCAGCCTGGTCTACAGAGTGAGTTACAGGACAGCTGGGGCTACAGGGAGACCCTGTCTCAAAAAGACCAAAAAAAAATAAAAAAAGGATGACTGGCAGGAGCGGGTACCCTCCTCCCATCATGTGAGTTCACTCAGGTCGTCAGGGTTGGGAGTAGGTGCCTTGACCTATTGAGCCATTTCACCCATACAATAAACAGACTGATTTAAGAACTGAAAGGAGGAGCCTGGCGTGGTGGCACACGCCATTAATCCTAGCACTTGGGAGGCAGAGGCGGTGGATCTCTGTGAGTTCAAGGCCAGCCTGGTCTACAGAGTGAGTTCCAGGACAGCCAGAGCTACAGGGAGATCCCGGCTCAAAAAGAGTCAGGCATGGTAGTTCACACCTTTAATCTTAGCACTCAGGAGGCAGAGGCAGGCAGATCTCTGTAAGTTCAAGGCCAGCCTGGTCTACATAGTGAGTTCCAGGACAGCTGGGGCTACAGGGAGAACTCCGTCTCAAAAAAGACCAAAACAAACAAACAAACACTCAAAAGACCCAAATAGGGCCAAAGGTGCATCTCAATTGGTAGAGTGCTTGCTTAGCATGCACTAAGCCTTGGGTTCCATCCCCAATACCACATGAACTGGGCCTGGTGGTGCACACCTGTAATCCCAGCACTTGGGTGCTAGAAGCAGGAAGACCAGGAGTTCAAGGTCATTCTCAGCCACATACTGAGTTCAAGGTCATTCTCAGCCACATACTGAGTTCAAGGTCATTCTCAGCTATGTACTGAGTTCAAGGCCAGCCTGAGATCTTACATGAGATTCTATTTCAAAAAGAAAACAAAAACAAAAAATAAAAACATCCCCCTCCAAAAACAAACACACAAAAAAAATCAACTGCAGAAATCTTAGGGAGGGCCTTTATTTTGTATGCTTTTTTTTTTTTGGTCTTTTCGAGACAGGGTGTCCCTGTAGCCCCAGCTGTCCTGGAACTCACTCTGTAGACCAGGCTGGCCTTGAACTCACAGAGATCTGCCTGCCTCTGCCTCCCGAGTGCTAGGATTAAAGGCGTGCGCCACCACGCCCAGCTGACCTTTTTTTTTTTAAATCTATATATGCCATACATATCAGTGCCTATAGCTTCAGGTTCTCTAGAGTTGGAGTTAGAGGTGGTTATGAGCTGCTCATGTAGGTGTTGGAAACTGAACTCGGGTCCTCTGGAAGAGCAGCAAATATTCCTAACTACTGAGCATCTCCTCAGCCCTCATAATCCAGTTTTTACTGTAATCTCAGAGGACAGGAAGGTGACATCTAAAACAGAACTACACATTTCAAAAAAGCAAAGGAAGGGAACTGCAGAGATGGCTCAGCTGTTAAGAGCAGTGCTGCTCTTGCAGAGGACCTGGGTTCAGTTGCCAGCACACACATAGCAGCTCACTGTCCAGAATTCCAGTTCCAGGGAGTCTGATGCCCTCTTCTGGCCTCTGTGGGCAATGTACACAGTGCTCTTAACTGTGGAGGCAAAACGCTCATACTAAATAAATAAATAAATAAAACTAAATAAATAAATAAATAAATAAATAGTGCTTGTTGTGCAGGTATTAAGACCAGAGTTCAGATCTTTTTTTTTTTTTTTTTTTGCCAGAGTTCAGATCTTAGCATAGCCAGAAGCGGTGGTTCATACCTTTAATCCTGGAATTCAGGAGGTAGAGGCAGGCAGATCTCTATGAATTTGAGGCTAGCCTGGTCTAAGTAGCAAGTTCTGTCAGTACTATAGAGAGAGAGAGACCCTGTTTCAAAAACAAAACAAAACAAAACAAGACCCGACCCCCAGACAACAAAACAAAACCCAAACCAGATCCTTGCATACATGGAAAAGCCGAGTTTGGTCCCCTGCACTCCTGTGACCCGAGTGCTGAGGGCTGTGGACCAGGAAGAAGGATGGGGCTTGCTGGCTACCAGTCTAGTTTATAAAATGAAAGTACTAGGTCAGGAAGAGTCCCTGCCTCAAAGGAACAAGATGGAAATGGATAAAGAAGGACACCCAATATCTTCCTCTGGCCTCTTGCTGTGCTGGAGTACACACATGTGCATAACACACACACACATACATACACACACACACACACACACACACACACACACACACACACACACAGAGGAGGGGTAAAGAAGCCAGGAGGAAGAGGGTGGGAATCAGAGTCATATCTAGAGAGCTGAGGGTGTGGTGTAAGGTGTGCCTGCAGAAGGCAGAGTTAACCTGTACTGATTACATACCTGCCAGTCAAGTGTTGTTCATTACTAAATGACAGAGACAGCCTCTTCCACCAGACTGCCTCCTGGTTACATACCCTCTATGGTATATGGTAAGGGTCATCCCTTGCTTGGGATGACAGATCCTCTTTCCAGGTTTCCAGGGACAGAAAGCTCTAGTTGAAAAAAAATTTTTTTTCTAGTTGAAATTTTATTGTTAGGACAGGGCCACATGTAGCCCAGGCAGGCCTTGAACTATGTAGCTGAGGATGACTTTGAATTCCTGATCCTTCTAAATCTATTTCCTGAGTGTTGGAATTACAGGTCTGTGACACCATGTCAGGCATACCCAACTTCCTTCCTTCCTTCCTTCCTTTCTTCCTTCTTCCTTTCTTTCTCATTTTTTATCATTATTATTATTATTATTACTTTGGTGGGTTTTTTTTTTTTTTTTTGGTCTTTTAGCCCTAGCTGCCCTGGAACTCGCTCTGTAGACCAGGCTGGCCTTGAACTCACAAAGATCCATATGCCTCCCAAGGGCTAGGATTAAAGGCTTGCACCACGCCACCATGCCTGGCTTATTTTGGTGTTTTTGAGTCTCCCTGTAGCTCCAGCTGGCCTGGAACTCACAGAGATCCACCTGCCTCTGCCTCCCGAGTGCTGGGATTAAAGGCATGCACCACCATGCCCAGCTCTCGTTTATTATTATTATTATTTATTTTTTTGAGATGGTTTCACTATGTAGCCCTGCTGGCCTGGAAATCACTATATACACCAGGTTAGCCTTAAACTTACAGAGATCTGCCTGGCTCTGCTTCCTGAGCAATGGGGTAAAAAGCATGCATCACCACTCTGGGCTTTCTTTCTCACTCTTTCTCCCTCCCTCCTTCCCTCTTTCCTTCTTTCCTTCCTTCCTTCCTTCCTTCCTTCCTTCCTTCCTTCTTTTTGAACATTTGTTTATCTATTTCTTGCTTGTGTATGTCTATATGTGTATGGGCAAATGCATGGCATGGCTGGCGTGGAGGTCAGAGGACAACTCTGAAGTCAGTTCTCTCCTCCCACCATGTGGGTACCTAGGGATTGAACTCAAGTCATCAGTCTTGTCAGGAAGTACCCTTACCTGATGAGCCATCTTGCTAGCCTCATTTTTAACAAAAAAAAATTGGACCTGTGAGGTAGCTCAGTGGGTGAAGGCACTTGTTGCCAAACCTGATGACCTAGAGCCCATGTGAAGGTGGAAGGAGAAAATGAACTCCACAAAGTTGTCTTCTGGCCTCCATATATGTGACACAGTTTGTATGCTCACACATACACATCATGCCATCATGTACACACAATAATAATACTAATAATTAATACAAATAATACAAATTCCTAGGCCTGATGGTGCACACTTTTAATCCCGGCACTCAGGAGGCAGAGACAGGCAGATTTCTGTGAGTTCAAGGCCAGCCTGGTCTACATAGCAAGTTCCAGGCCAGCTGGGGCTACAGGGAGACCTTGTCTCAAAAATACACATACGCTGGGCTTAGTGGCACATGCCTTTAATCCTAGCACTCAGGAAGCAGAGGCAGGCGGATCTCTGTGAGCTCAAGACCAGCCTGGTCTACACAGAGAGTTCCAGGACACCAGAGGCTACAGGAAGACTCTCTCAAAAAGACAAAAAATGAAACTAACCAACACACACATACAAAAGTACAAATTTTAAAAAATCTAGTTTTTCTTTTTCTTTTTTGGTCTTTTCGAGACAGGGTCTACCTGTAGCCCCAGCTGTCCTGGAACTTACTCTGTAGACCAGGCTGGCCTTGAACTCACAAAGATCTACCTGCCTCTGCCTCCCAAGTGCTAGGATTAAAGGCGTGTACCACCACGCCCGGCCTTTATTTTTCATATATGAACGTTATGCCTGCACATATAGCATTACTAGACCATTGTTAGCTTCCATGTAGGTGCTGGGAACTGAACCCAGATCCTCTTCAAGACCAACCAGTGATCTTAACCGCTGAGCCATCTGTTCCCCCATAAAAATTTTTTGTTTGGGGCTGGAGAGATGGCCTAGTGGTTAAGAGCACCGACTGCTCTTGCAGGGGACCTGGGCTCGATCCCCAGCACCCACATGGCAGCTGAGAACCATCTTTAACTCCAGTTCCAGGGGAATCCGATGCCCTCTTCTGACCTCCATGGCATTGCACGACTCGTGTGCACAAACCTACATGCAGACAGTACATTCATACATATACAAAATAAATAAAATTAAAAATATTTGTTTGAAAAGCTGGAGAGATGGTTCAGTGGTTAAGAGCATCTGCTGCTGTTTCAGAGGACCTGAGTCCTGCTTCCGGTATCCATGTCTGGTTGTGAACAACTGCCTGTAACTCCAGCTACAGAGGATCCCATGCCCTCTTCTGGCATCCTCAGACACTTGCACACATTGCATATACTTACACAGACAAATACACATATATGAAAATTGAAATATAAATTTATTTTCAGCCAGGCATGGTGACACGTGTCCTTAATCCCAGCACTCAGAAAGCAGAGACAGGTGGATCTCTGTGAGTTTAAGGCCAGCCTGGTCTACATAGTGAATTCCAGGCTATCTGGGGCTACAGGGAGACCCTGTCTCAAAAAGAAAAAAAAATTCATTCCTCTGTCCTCTCCCCACCTGCAGTACTCCTTTCCTCTTTTCTTTCTTTTCATCTATCTATCAATCAACTGAATCTAATCTAATCTAATCTAATCTACTCTAATCTAATCATCTCTGTCTCCTTCCCTATAGTCCCAGCTGAGCTGGAACTCACTATATAGACCAGACTGGCTTCAGTCTCACAGAGATTTGCCTGCCTCTGCCACTGCTAGGATTGAAGGCATGCACCACCATGTCCCAAGACCCGCAAACCTTTATTTGAAAATTACAATCTGCATCTACCCTCAGCATTGCTTCTCGCTACAAGTCCCACGGCTCTGTCCCTAGGGTCACTGGAAGGACCAGAAGGTTGTCCTGGATGACTCCCCATTTTCTCCTAGCTTTAAATGTCCTGTGAGACTTGCTAGATTTGTTTTGCCAGCCCTGGGAGCCCCCTCAGCGCCTTGCTCCAGCTGCTGTGCCCACATCTGGCTCCAGAGGGCACTGCAGACGTGCCCGGGAGGCGGCAGCCCCCCCACCTCCCCGGGGAAGCTGCTCGGTGGGCCGGGCGGTGGAATCAGGGGAGTCTCCAAACTGCGCGGTGATTGGTTGCTGCTGGGCGGAAGGGGGCGTGGAGAGAAGGGGCGGGAACCACCAGCGCGGTGACGTCACGCCACCGAAGGCGGGGCCCGGGCTCGGAGCGTGTGACGCCGCGACCGCAGCGGAGCTGGGGATTAATGGGAAAAGTTTTGGCAGGAGCTGAGGGATTCTGCGGAGCCTGCTGGACTGTAGCTGTGGCGCGGGAGGCGCCCGGGAAAGGTCGGTGCAGGTCGGGGGAGGCGCGCATGTCAGCGGCGGACGGCCGCGGGGCCCGGGCCGGGGAGGCTGACGGGAACGGGGCTCGAGGCCCGGCAAGGCGCGGGCGAGGAGCGCTGGGATCCGGGGACAGCGCGCCTGCGGCTTTTCTGCGCTGCGCCGGGCCCGCTGTCCGCTCGGCCGGTGCCACCGCCCGGGTCCCCAACCCTGGAGCCAGGTCACCACCTCCTTCCACCGACCCTGACCCCTCTGTTGCCTCGTGTCTCCGTCTTCTACCACTTCTCCGAGCACCCCGTCCCTACAACTCTTCTGAATTCTTTCTTAGTCTGTCTGTCTCTCTCTCTCTCATCCCTACATTCCTTGTTCCTCTGTCCAAGCTTTCCTTGGAGACCTCTCTCGTCTCCCTCGCTGTCCTGGTCTGTCCTCATCTTCTCATCCCCGTCCTTTTGGTCAATGCTCTCTGGTCTTCCCATCTCTGTCCTTTGCTTTTCCCGCCACGTGATCCCTCCCCATCCTCTTCCCAAGGGTGTCTGTTAGGAAGCTTTGCCAACCCTAGACGTGCAATCCGGCTGATCTTAGCTACCTGCCCCCCAGACACCCTGCTTTTGCCAGACTCGGATTTCCTTCACATACCCCTGTCCTCTGCACTTTTTCTCACCGGACTCTTTCCAGGTTCCTTGCTTGCCCTTCAGGGAGAATCCGTAGCTCCACACTATGCTTCCATTTGACCTGCAAGTTGAGATTGGGGGAGGGGGTAGAGTGGGAGTGTTGAGCCTCTGCTTGACCCAAGGGGCTGAATGACAGAAGGACTAGGTATGTCTGGGTGGGAGGATTTTACTGGGTTCTGCATTAGGAGTCACATCCAGTTGTTTAGCCATTCTTCCAATCTCTGAGTTATACTTCCCCTTTATGAGTCTGTTGACTTCCAGGAACCCTTGGGGAGAGACTGCACTGAGCTGGGTGTGCGCCAGCAGTAGCCGGAGGCCTCCTTCAACTCTTCCCCTTCCAGGAAACAGGATTGTATGCCGTTTCAGTCAGGATATATGGAACCCATTTAAATGTGATACTTCACTGTATCTCTGCCCTCCTCCACTCTACACACTGCTGCCCCATCCCTTAGAGCTAAGAGAAGTTTCTAGAAACTATGCCCTAGGGTATGACTGTGGCTCACAATTTTTTTCTGTGTACTGGCTCCAGATTTTTTTCCCCTAAATTGCTTTAATTATTTCTGTGTGTATGTATTTGTACATGTGTGTAGATCAGAGGACAGCTTTCAGGAGTCAGTTCAGTTGTCAGTTCTCTCCTTCCACCATAGGAGTCCCAGAGATTAAATTCAGGTCATCAGGCTTGGTGGCAAGCACCTTGACCTGCTGAGCCATTTGGCTGGCCTCAGAATACTTTTTTCTTATTTGAGTCTTTAAACCCCCAGGGCTGGCAGGCATTTGTCTCTCTCAGTTTTGGTGACCTGAGCCAGCTAGTGATTTTTCTGTCATGTATCTTTGACTGAATGTGCCTCTGGTGTTGGTCCCTAAATGGATCTCTTGGTGTCTTTTTTGCCTTCTTTTTCCTGGGGAGCTTCACTTCTTGTGGATGGGAGAGGAAGCTGACACTGTTCTCATTGCCCAGGTGTGGTACTGTGTTGGTATCTGCCTGGGCAAGCTGTGGGACTGCACCAGTGAGGCCTTTGCCAGGCACTTGAGCTTTCTGCTTCCAGGCACATGGATCATGGTCTTAGGCGTGTCTGTACGTTCATCTTTCTGCAGAAAGATGTTTTAGGGTATATTCAGTTTGAGTTTCTTTACTTGGCTGTGGCCCCTGGAGACATCTTAAGAAGGTCTAACATATCCAGCAGATCTTGGGAGGACTCTGAAATCTGACCCACTCTGATGTGTGGAAGTGAAAGCCCTTCGTTTTGCTGGCTCTTGGTTTCTAGGTCTCCTCTTTTGAGGATTGTATTCTCTGTCTTTGAGCCAGAATTGGACACAGAATAGGCAACCTTCAGGAGGAGCTGTGGCAGAGAGCCAACTGAACCAGCTTGACCAGACTTACAGTTTTGTAATCTTCTTGTGTGCTGACCCTTTTCCATGAAAGCAATAGGACTATGGGTGGCTTGCCTTGAACCAGTCCCCTCTCTACTAACCCTAAGATCCCTTTCTGCAGCACTTGGGGGGATTGGAACAGAATGGATTAGAAGGAATAATTTCCTATGAGAAGCATCTCTCTAGGTTTAAAATTCTTTTTCATAGCGTGTGTGTGTGTGTGTATGCACACACACACACACACACACGCACGCACACACACATGAACATGTGCAGGTTAGATGACAACTTGCAGGAGGTTCTCTCCTTCCATCACATGGGCCCCAGGGATCGAACTCAGCTTATCAGACTTGGTGGCAAGTGCCTTTACCTGCTGAACCATCTTGCCTGCCCTTTTTTGGTTATTTTGAGACAGAGTCTTAACTCTATAACCTAGGATGCCCTTGAACTCACTATAGCTTAGGCTGGTCTTGAATGTCTTGTAATCCTTCTGCCTCAGCCTCCTGAAGTGCTGGTATTATGGACATGCCACTGCGCCTGGCTCCCTCCAGGGTTTTAGTGGGTCATTTTTGAGGGGCTGGGCTTGGGTGTTTGGCAGTGATTTGGTCTGGTTTCTGGCTCCCCTAAGCCCTTTCTGTCTGACACTCTGAGTAGTTTGCCACTGCTTTGTCTCTGCTTACCCAGTCAGAGTGCTGTGTGGAGACAGCAGGTGAGAGGGCTTGAGTGAGACACAGGGCCAATCCTGGTGGAGCCGTGTGGGCCCGGCAAACCCAGGCTGCAGCCTTGTCGATTGTAGTCACTTTACGTTCTAAGGTATGGTGGATGAGCCCTTCACAGGCCCCTTTCCAGGGGCGTTGCCTATCTGTTCCTTCATTTATACTGAACTGACTCCTCTTCTGGTTGGCTACCTCTCTACTTGCCTCGTCTTCACCACTTTCTTGTGTTAATTTCAACCTACCCAGGAACAGCGACTCTTGCTTTTCCTCCTAGCCCCACCTGTGGTCCCTTGCTCCTTTCCCCAAGGGCCTGGTAGGACTGTCATTGTGGGGCACTGACCTAGGAAACTGATAGGCCTCTCCTTTAGACAAAACATAGCCACTCAGCTGTTGTGCAAGCTGTCCTCAGGGCCCGAGGAGCCTGTCCTGTCCTGGGACAATGTGCTCTGTCATCTCAGGAGGCACTGGACCTATGGCTTCTAAGAGTTTGAGCTGTATCGTGTCCCTGAGAGTCACCTCCCTGGGTGCTCCCTGCAGACTGGGAAGATGCACCATAGTACCCTCTGCTACCTCTGGGGGCCCTGGCAATGCCAGGGCTAGCCCCATGGGACTGTCCATATTGGGAGCATTCTCTTCTTTCCCCCTACCCAGCATTCACACAGTTTGTCTATCCTGCCAGGCCCTGGCTTGTGTTAAGTCAGAAGCCCTGTGCCCACTACTGTTGGCTGTGCCATGTCGTCCCAGATTGCCCTGTGGATGTTTCTTGGAGATGGTTTGATGTCCTGAGCATGTTTCTCTGCCTTTAGAGCCAGAGGAGGAGTGGCTTGCTTCCAGCAGCTGGATTGCAGGGTGTCAGAAGAGAGCAGACACTTGGCTTGGGCCAGGTGGGCAGGCTGGCCCCAGGGCATCAACTTTCAGATATGCGGGACCTCTTCCTTGGCCTTTGAAACCCAGTGGGGAGGTGACTGGGGGTTTGATTCCATCTGTGGAGCTCTGCTGAGGAATCTCACTTGACTCAGGGTGTCTCCGTTTAGGAGCTAGTGGGGTGTTGGACACCTCCTCTTCCTTACCTTGCCAGCTCTTTCCGCCCCACCCAGGTAAAATCAGCAAAGCCAGTGTCTGCTTGCTTGGAAGTAGAGACTCCTTCCAGGATTGGGAAATATTTGCTGACTCAGGCTCCAGGCGACAACCTCCCAGGGCATGTGTGTTCGCGTGAGGGACAGTTGAATAGGCAGATCACTTGGGAGCACTCTTTTTCTGAGTTCTGGTGTTTAGTTAGAACTTACATAGTGTTGCTTTTCAGACTTGCTGGTGCTTCTCCACTACAAATGATGGTGTTTTTTTTTCTTTCTTGCAGTGCTGTGCAGTGTTGTGGGCATGCGCGTGGCACTCACTCAGTGGCTCCTGCTCACCGACAGATGAGGACGAACATACCATAAAGGTAATCCCAATTCATTCACCTGTGTGTGTGTGTGTGTGTGTGTGTGTGTGTGTGTGTGTGTGTGTTTTGGCATTCTCTGACAGTTGCCTGCCACAGGATTCACATTTAGGATCCTGGGGTTGCAGATGTGATAATTTACTAGGCTGAGTCCTGGATCCCAGGTGCCTGTCATAGTAACTGGTATCTATCACTTAACATGTGGTAGACACTCATTAAATAATTATTGAATGTCTGTGACTTATGTAGGTCTTTTAGGAGGGTGGAGATTCTCACCTTTGCACCCACTAAAAAACACTCCTCATGAACAAGACTTATTTTTGTCTCTTGTCATATATGACACACCACCTGGCCCAGAAGGGACACTGAATCACTGTTTGTTGAATGACTAAATGAATACACTTCCTTCTCTGCCACTAAGATACCATTCATCATTTTCATTAATAATGGTACAGTTTGTTGCTGTTTGGTTTCTTTGAGATAGGGTCTCTATATGTAGCCCAAGCTAGCCTAGATGGAACTCAAGATCCTCCTGCCTCCCCTTCCCACATCCTAGAACTGTAGGTGTGCACTGTCACATTCAATGTGACAAAAGTTTTTGAGTGCCAACTGCATAGCAGGTAGTTGGGAAATGATAGAAACAGATCTAGCCCCTTCCCCCAGGTCTGTGGGGCTGAAAGGTCTCTGCTGGGTGGTGAGCCCTAAACAGGGGCTGTCAGTGCTCTGCACTTCCCATTGCTGTTTCCCTGTTCTCAGGGTTCCTGGCAGCTTTTAGAAGGCTGGGAAGGAGCACACCAGGGAGTTTGATGGTCTTTGTCCTGATTGTTTGAGAGGCTGGGGCCAAGGGAAACCTGGACCAGCTTTAAGCTCTGAAGCCCAGTGACTGCAGGAGCTGTTTGCAGGCTCCATTTCCCTTTCTCTGCCTTTAACACCCTATGGGTTTTCCTGTTGCCTGGCAGGGTGACTGGCTTGGGTATGTCCTTGTTGGGGGCCTGTTGTTTGTGGATCCTTCAGGAAGGTCTGGGGCAGGGTCCCCTGCAGTTCTCAAACCTGTATCCAGCCCTTTCCTCAGAAGGTAGTGTGAGAGAGGAAGAGAGGGGGTGGAGGCTTCTGAGGCTCCCCAAGAGGGGCTGCAGTTGATGGGTCTACCTCCCTGCAGAGAGCGCAGCCTCGGCTGCTTCATTTCCTCCTGCACTGATATGGCTCTGTAGTTTGATCTCATTTTTCTGTGTGAATCTCCTTGTGAAAAACTCTGGGTATTCCCATTGTAGGTGTTCTTGCCATAGGCGCTGCCCTGGGCCAGGTGCTGTGACAGGTCTTCAGACAGGGGCCTCAGCTACTGTCTCTTCTCTAGGCCTGAGAAGACATGCTTAGCAGGTGGTTTCAGACATTAGAGAGCTAAGAAAACCCCAGGTACCAAGCAAGTGATGTTTGGAGGGTATCCGTTTAGACAGGTGTCCTGAGGTTTATTTATGTGTGTGCGTGGGGGGGGGGGGGAGATGAGACAACAGAGAGAGACGAGAGAGAGATGAGAGAGGAGAGTGGAAGAGAGAGAGAGAGGAGGAGAGAGAATGAGAGAGAGAGACTAGTGGAGGCCAGAGAAGGTGTCAAGATCCCTGAAGGTGCAGTTATAGGTGTTGTGAGCCAGCATGTGGGTGTTAGGAAATGAACCTGGGTTCTCTGCTGGATCTTTTTTTTTTTTAGTATTTATTTTATTTTTATTTTATGTGTATGAGTTTTTGCCTGCATTATGTAAGTGCGCCTGTTCATGCATGTGCCCCAGAGGTCAGAAGATCCCCTGGACTGGAGTTACAGTTATTAGCCACCAGTGTGGGTTAGGAATACAACCTGAGTCCTTTGCAAGACCAGCCAGTGCTATAACCACTGGTATCATCTCTCCAGCCTCCCTAATGGCATTTTTTAAAACTTTTATTATTATTTAATTTATTTTTTATGGTATGAATGTACTGGTTCTGCATGGAGGTTGGCACCCCGTGTTGTGCAATGCTCAAGGTCAGAAGAGGGCCTCAGGTTCCCTGGAACTGCAGTTAAAGACGGTTCTCAGCCACCATGTGCATGTTGGGGATCGAACCTGGGTCCTCTACAAGAGCAGTTGGCGCTCTTAACTGCTAGGCCACTCTCCAGCCCCCTAAATGGCATTTTTAATGGAAAAGAATAGTTTTTCATTTTGCCAATCTCTGTCTGATGTAATAAAAGACCACTGAATCTTAGATCAGCTTGCTTTTGTTTTTTTTTTTTTTTTTTTTTTTTTAAATACTTGTTGGAGACAAGGGTCTCCCTGTAGCCCCAGCTGGCCTGGAACTCACTCTGTAGACCAGGCTGGCCTTGAACTCACAGAGATCCGCCTGCCTCTGCCTCCCCAGTGCTAGGATTAAAGGCATGCGCTACCATTACCATATGCTACACTCAGCATATGTAGGGTTTTTGTGGTGCTGGCATTGAACTCAGGGCCTTCTGAGTCCAGAGCAAGTGCTCTGCCACTGAGCTGTGTCTCCAAGCGTAACAAGATGTAGTCTCTTTTTTGTTTTTTTGTCTTTTCAAGACAGGGTCTCCCTGTATCCCCAGTTGGCCTGGAGCTCACTCTGTAGACCAGGCTGGCCTTGAACTCACAAAGATCCGCCTGCCTCTGCCTCCCAAGTGCTAGGATTAAAGGCATGCGCCACCACACCCAGCTCACAAGATGTAGTCTCTTTAAGGTTAGTTGCAGTGTGGAGTTAGAATCTTACCAACAACCTTTTCATACTGTGTAACATCTACTGGTCTGTTTTGCACTGTTTATTTACTGTTTTGATGTGGGGTCTCCTGGTCCAGTAGCCCAGCTGGACTGGAACTTTGCTATGTACATCAGGCTGGCCTCAATCTCACAGAGATCTTGCCTCTACCTCCCGAGTGCTGTAATTAAAGGTGTATGCCACCATCCTGGCATATTTTGTACTTTGAATGGGTCTTTTACTTTCAGTTGGTCATTGGAAAATACTGTTGTGCAGTTCTCCCAAATATTAACACATTGCTATTTTACAATACCAGAAAATCTTACCAATTTCACCATAATAGTAACAGTAAAGTTCCCCAGTGTTGAGTGTCAGGGTTTTGTTTTGTTTTGTTTTGTCTTTTTGAGACAGGGTTTCCCTATAGCCCCAGCTGTCCTGGAACTCACTCTATAGACCAGGCTGGCCTTGAACTTACAAAGATCCACCTGCTTCTGCCTCCCAAGTGCTAGGACTAAGGGCATGCCCCGCCATGCCCAGTTTAAAGATGGTTCTTAGCTGCCATGTGGGTGCTGGGAATTGAACCTGGGTCCTCTGCAAGAGCAGTCAGCGCTTTAACTGCTAAGCCATCTCTCCAGCCCCAACATTAAAAAATTTTTTATGTTATTTTTATGTGTGTGTTTTGCCTGATTGTATGAGTCTATCATGTGTGTGAAATGCCCATGGAATCCAGAAAAGGACATTGGATCCACTGGAACTAGAGTTAAAGATGGATGTTAGTTACCATGTGGGTACTGGCAACCAAACCTAGGTTCTCTGCAAGAGCAGCCAGTGCCCCAGAATTGGTCTTTATTACCCCTTTGGCTCTGGATTGACTGGATTTAGCTGGGCAGTTCTCACTTGGGATCTTGCTGTTGTCAGGAGAAGGCTGCGCAGCCTCCACTGCAGGAGGCACTTGCTGCTGGCTGCTGACTTCTGTGTCTAGTGCTTGGCGACCCTCAGAGCTTGGCGGCCAGGCTCAGAGCAGAAGCATCCCAGAGTGGTTCTCTGAGGGATGGCAGGCTTTTTCATGACCTGGCCTTAGAAGTCACATGATGTCCTCTCCAGTGTCGTTTGGGCCACAGGACCAATTTAGATCAAAGGGAGGACCACACTAAGATGTGTCATGAAGAGATGTGGTCCCTGGGGAGGTAACAGGCTCCTTGAGGCTAGGCTCCTGTTCAGCATCTCCAGGAGGAAAGTGCATCTTCTCATCATTTCCATCCTGGAAAATAACCCTTAGGGAGTTCTAGTAGGTTCATAGAGGATCACAAGCCCCAAGGGCAGTGGGTTGCCACTGATCATTTGGGAGCAAGGAGTGATGGTAATAATACTGCAAACAGGTGGGTAAAGAATGAGGCAGAGGACGGGGAGGACCGTGCAGCTGGCCCATTGGAGGCAAGTGCTTCCTTAGTCATCCTCATTCCTGTGGGTGTGGATACCTGCACAGATTTTGATCTGTCCACCACTCAGATAAGTATCCAGTGTATAGGAGAGATAACTCCTACCCCCATTTAGGGCTATTGATGCATGAGGGAGATTAATAAAAGGGTTTATAAAAGTTAGACGGTGTATGAGTTACTGTTGCTGGGATTCCTTCTGGGAGCGGGATATAAACAATGTCTACCCCCTCTCCCTTGGTCCAAAGACAAACCAAGGTATGATTCCACCAAAATGCCCTCTGGGAAACCACAGTGTTTATTGGGCTTACTTACAGAGCACTGGGTAAGGGTTTACTTAACAGGAGTGTGGGTGTGTCCCCCTCACCAGGCCGCACTGGAAAGTCTTCACCCAAGCATAGATGACGACTTCCCTGTAGCTGCATAAAGTGGAGAGTGGCAGGGCTGAGAGCTGGTCAGCAATTAAGAGCACTGGCTGCTCTTACAGATGGCCCGGGTTCAGTTCCCAGCACCCACATGACGACTAACAACCATTTGTAGCTTGTTTTATGTGTATGCGTGTTTTGCTTGCATATATGTCCTCCATGTATGTGCAGTGTCCAGGGAGACCAGAAAGGGTGTCAGCTCCCCTGGAACTTTAGCTTTAGATGGTTGTTAGTTACCATGTTGGTGCCGGGAACTGAACCTGGCCCTCTAGCTCAGTGGTTAAGAACACTGACTGCTCTTACAGAAGACCTGGGTTCAATTCTCAGCACCTACATAGTGGCTAACAACCATCCTTAACTCCAATTCCAGGGATCTGATGCCCTCTTCTGACCTCCACAAGTGTCGCATTACACAGGTGTACTTAAACACATGCAGGCAATGCACTCATACACAGAAAATAAAAGTAAGAAATAAAATATAAATTAAATTTAAAATATGGTGAGATCCCCTCCCTTCCTGCAGTTAGGGTTGAATTGCCTGCCTGGGATTGGGAGGTGTGGCTGGACACTCAGGTGAGGGGCCCGTGACTCTCCGTACTCCTTCTGTAGCAAAGATAGAACAGCCCACAAGGCTGGCTGTGAGGTTCTTTGGCAACAGCACAGCTGAACTCAGGAAGACGGCTGCTGTCTGACTCAGAGGACAGTCTTGTGTATCAAATATGAGGACGGAAAGCAGCCTAAGGAAGAAAGAGTTCATGTGTCTTACAGTTCCAGTAGAGTCCATAACGCAGGGGCACTGGAGCAGGAAGCTGGCTGGACACTGTCTACATACAGGAAGTAGAGAGAGTGAGCAAGAAGCACGGCAAAGCTATAAACCTGGAAAGCTTCTGTCAGTATGTACTTCCTCCAGTAAGGCTGCTCCTCCTAAAAGTGCCATAACCTCTCCAAACAGCGCCACCAGCTAGGGCTCTGGCATTCCAGTGTACGAGCCTGTGGAGGACATTTCTCATGCAAACAAGCACAGAAGGGAACCAAATTTAAGCTTCATTGTCAGGAGGTGGAGGCAGGAGGATGAGGAGTTCCAGGTCATCCTTGGCTACATAATGAGCTTGAGGCCAGCCTGGGTTACAGGAGATCAAGTCTCAGAAACAAAAGTGAGAAAAGAGAAGGGAGAGGCCACATTGGAAAGTGCGAGGAGCGACAGAAGGGAAAAGGGAAGCAGACCCCTAAAGGGTTTTAAAGAGGACAGGTCTGGAGGAACTATGAGAGGTGCCAGCGAAAACGGGGTGGGGTGGGGCTTGGGGCTTTATCATTCATGGTCTTCGCCCCTTTTCTGAGCCCCTCTGTCTAAGGAGGTGTGTACGGATTTGGCGCTGAGCTGACCAGGGAGCAGCTCTTAGCTCTAACCAGCCATCAAAGCAGGGGTTCAGGACTTAGTGGCCCAAGCCTTCAGCCTCAGCCCAGCCTGGTCTCCATCTCAGCAGCTCTCTGAGGACCGGCTGAGCTCTTCACTGCTGATAGGGACACAGCCTTGAAGTGTTCTTTCCTGAGGAGGGCACTGCAGGGAGAGGCCCACGTGTGTCAGGAGAACTGCCTAGCACTTGAGCTCCCTTCTCTGTCACTGCTGACAGGGTCCCCACACATCACCATGCCTCTCCTGTGTGTCCACCTTCTCTGTCACTGCTGACAGGGTCCCCACACATCACCATGCCTCTCCTGTGTGTCCACCTTCTCTGTCACTGCTGACAGGGTCCCACATGTCACCATGCCTCTCCTGTGTGTCCACCTTCTCTGTCACTGTCGACAGGGTCCCACACATCACCATGCCTCTCCTGTGTCCAGGGATCCTGTGCCACTCCCTGATGCTTACTTCAGCTCTGACACTTCCCCGTCCTGGAGTAGTGACCTTTGGTCTCCTTTGCAACAGCAGTACAAGCCAGCTCACATTCCCAGCTGGCAGCATTGCCACAGCAGACGTTTCTTGCGTCAAACATGCTGTGCTTGAGTTTTATAGATCCCACCACCTTATTCATCCCTGTTTCCAAACAAGCAAGCGAAGTTTGCTTTTCCTCCATTTCCCTTAATTTCCAGAAGCATTTCTAGATTTTCAGCTGTCTCTTGATTTATCTCTGCCCATGCTTCCATGGTCTTGAGTGTGTGTTGCTTCTTCAGCCCTCTGTGGGCGTACTGGGGGAGCTAGTGACCTGCTGTGGGGCTCTGCACTGTTGGGTGGATAGCAGTACCTAGGCCTCTGCCCGCTGGAGGTTGGTGGCATTCGTCCTTGACTGTGGAAACCCAAGAAGGTCTCCAGACATCGCCAGGTGTCCCCGAGGACAAAATCACCCTGGGAACCACTGCTCTGTTTCCCCGCTAAATATGGCTGGGCAGCTGGGTCCACTGTGAACATCGTGACAGTGACTGAGGGAAGGGGAGCAGATAGTCCCTTTGCTGGAAGTCTACACTTCCCTGTCACTTCCCTGGGCACCCAGGGCTTTGAGGAGGAGTGAAGCGGTTCATAACCAGCCAAATGTCCCAACTTAAGACACCAGTGATGGCACACAGCAAAGGGGCTGTGTCCAGGACACACAGACCTCTCTCAAGTGGTTGTTCCGTGTTTCTGGCTGTGGTTCTCCAAGTCGTTTAGTGGCTGTGAAGAAGCTGTTGTCCCATAGAGGATAACTGGTGGCCTTTGTCATGTACATTGCTACTACTGTCTAACAAGTCTGCATGGCCAAGGGATGAGGGTGTTCTGACCACAGCAGCTGTGCTGCTCAGAGAGCTTCCCTGCTGGCCTGATCCACTGCTGGCCTGACTGGCTCAGAACAGTTCTCACAGCTCTCTATCTGGTAAATGTGCTGGCATCAGTCAGGAGAGCTCCGTGCGGTCAGCTCGGAGAGCTCGAGCGCCCCCTTGACATCAGTATGGCCTGTAGTTCAGCTCTTTGGCAACCTGTTGGGAGGTTGGAAAGGGAAAACTTTCCTTCCCAGGAAGCCCACCAAGGCCCAGCTGTTGAGGCTCGTGGAGTTCTCTCTCCATCCATGTGGCGGAGTGAAAGGATGAAGCCATCCTTGGGCACTGCCAGGCTCCTGAGCTGGACGGGGGTTGAACTGTGTTGCACATGTGTCCCCAGTGTTTGCTTCATTATTCACTGGGAGCTGAATAATGGCCCCCAGACATCCAGGCCGGACCCTAACCCTTGGCGCATGTGGCAGATCACACGATCCAATGGATCTCTCAGGTGTGACTGAGCTAGGGCTCTTGATATGGAGAGATTATTCTGGAATACCTGATGGACCCTCCATGACACCAGAGGTGTCCCTCCTGGGGGGCAACAGAGAGATTGGGCATAGGACAGGCGTGTGACCTGTATAGCTAGACACTAAAGTGCTGGCTTTGAAGATAGGAGGAGGCCAGAGAATGTGAAGAATGTAGGTAGCTCTGGATCAGGAAAGGCGAGGAAACTGGTTTTCTTTTTTTTTTTTTTTTTAAATTTTTATTTATTTCTGTATGTGTATGAATGTACTGTCTGCATGGAGGTCTGTGCGCCCGTGTCGTGCAATGCCGCGGATGTCAGAAGAGGATCTCGGATTCCCCTGAAACTGGAGTTCTCCTGGAACTGAAGTTACAGATGGTTCTTAGCCGCCATGTGGGTGCTGGGCATCGAACCCGGGTCCTCTGCAAGAGCAGTCGGTGCTCTTAACCTCTAGGCCATCTCTCCAGCCCAGAAACTGGTTTTCTTAGGACCTGCAGTGGAGTGCAGCCCTGCCAATGCCTTGATTTTGGTTCAAGGAAACTAGTTTTGGCTTCCTAACCTCAGCTGAGTACTGGGACGCTAAGCTTGTGATTGTTACAGCCCAGCAAAAAACTAACACAGGGATGATCTACTTGATTGATTAGTCTTGTTTTTTTTTTTTTTTTTATCTTTTCGAGACAGGGTCTCCCTGTAGCCCTAGCTGTCCTGGAACTCACTCTGTAGACCAGGCTGGCCTTGAACTCACAAAGATCCGCCTTCCTCTGCTTCCCAAGTGCTAGGATTAAAGGCATGCACCACCATACGCGGCTATGTTCTTATATATTTTTTTTACATTTTATTTATTTTTGTATGTGTATGAATGTACTGTCTGCATGTAGGTTTGTGCACCCGTGTCGTGCAATGCCACGGAGGTCAGAAGAGGGTCTCGGATTCCCCTGGAACTGGAGTTCTCCTGGAACTGGAGTTAAGGACGGTACTCAGCCGCCATGTGGGTGCTGGGGATCAAACCCGGGTCCTCTGCAAGAGCAGTCGGTGCTCTTAACTGCTAGGCTATCTCTCCAGCCCCGTTCTTATAGTTTTGTTTGTTGAGATAGGGTCTCCCTGTAGTGATGACAGTCATGGAACTTGCTCTGTAGATCTGGCTGGCCTCAGACTCACAGCGATCTGCCTGCTTCTGCTTCCTGAATGCTGAGATTAATGGTGTGCATCACCACTCCTAGCTAAAGTCTTTCAGACTATTGAGGATCCAGAGTTAGTAACGGTCCCCTCTGTGGCTCTTCTACATATTCAACAGGTATTTATTTCATACTTTCTATGTATGGGACTGAAGACATGAAAGCAGGTTCTAAAAATCTCCTAGCACAAGACTATAATCCCAGCTACTAAAGTGGCTGAGGTACGAGGATGGTTAGAGCCCAAGAGTTGAAAACCAACCCAGGCAGCATAGCAAGACCTTGTCTCAAAAACAAAAATAAAAAATGTGGCTGCAGAGATGGCTCAGTGGTTAAGAACCTGTACTACTCTCCCAGAGGACCCAAGTTCAGTTCCCAGTGCCCACATCACACAGCTTACAACCAAAGCCCCAGGGGGTCCAGTGCTCTCTTCTGTCTTCTTTGGGGTACACACACACGCACACATGCATGCCCTCATATGGTGGAAGTAAAGGAAGGGAACAGGAATTAGTGGGTCAGACAGTAATAAGAACTAGGGGTAATAAGAATGAAAGGGTCTAGTTTGCATAGGCAAAGCTCTAGGGTCCTTTCTCTAGCACCACTCAAAAAGAAAAAGCATGAAAGGGAAGAGGCAATAGCAGCTTTAAGGATTGACAAAGCTTCCTGAGGTGATGTTGATGCTGAGCAGCCCAAACCCTGTGCACTGCTTCACAAATACAAAATGTCTGAGTCAAAAATGTATTGATGGCAACCCATTTCCAGGACCCTTCCTGCTGCAGGGAGCCTGTGACTGTACTGCTCAATAAAACCTTGCCTGCTCGCCCTTCAAAACAAAACATTGAGCAGGGGCTGCCAAGATGGTGCTTGCCACCAACCTGACAACCTGAGTTTAATTCCTGGAACTCACATGGTAGGAGAGAACCAGCTCTGTCAAATTGTCCTCTGCTCTCCACACGCGTGCATAATACACACGTACATACCTGCACTCAGGCATATACACACACAATAATAACAGTAAATTTTTTTTTTTTGCAATGAGCCAGGTATCATAGCTTAATCCCAGCACTCAGGAGGCAGAACTAGGTGGATCTCTTCAAGATCAAGGCCAGCCTGGTCTTAGGGAGTTCCAGGCCAGCTAGGGATACAGTGAAACCCTGTCTCAAAACAAACAAAAATTTAGTTAAGGCAAGATGGATCACTGATTTAAGGCACTTCCTGCTAAGTCTGATGACCAGAGTTTGAGCCCCAGAACCTGCATTGTGTAAGGAGAGAACCTATTGCAGGTTTTCCTCTGTTAATAAAAATGTCTGAAAGTGCATTGAGCTGGGCATGGTGGCACATACATTTAATCCCAGGACTCAGGAGGCAGAGGCAGGTGGATCTCTGTGAGTTCAAGGCCAGCCTGGCCTACATAGTGAGTTCCGGGCCAGCTGGGGCTACAGGGAAACCCTGTCTCAAAAGACCAAAAAAAGGGAGGGAGGGGTATTGAGCCATGTTTAATCTTGTACTCTTGTAACCCTAGCACTCAAAAGACTTAAGGCAAGAGGAACAAGGGTTCAAAGCCAGTCCGAGTACATGAGATCCTATCTCAAACCAGCCATGCAGGTAGGCAGGCAGAAATAACAGTAGCTGTTTGCCCTCACAGCTGCAGGACTTTCAGGGAGCTGTACCTCACTGCCAGACTCTCAAGGGCTGCTAGATCACACTGCAGACCCGCATTCCAAGTCTGAGTCTACTGATTCCATCTGCAGTTCTCCACTCTAGAGTCAGAAACTTGCTAAGTCACCTGACGGACCGTTCAGGGACTATGTGTACCAAGGCCCTGAGGTGGAACAGCACAGATAGCTGGGATAGGGGAGGACGAGCTGGACTCAACTCCTGGTTTTGGGTCTTTTTTTTTTTTTGGTCTTTTCGAGACACGGTCTCCCTGTAGCCCCAGCTGTCCTGGAACTCACTCTGTAGACCAGGCTGGCCTTGAACTCACAGAGATCTGCCGGCCTCTGCCTCCCAAGTGCTAGGATTAAAGGAGTGGTTTTTGGTCTTTTTAAGACAGGGTCTCCCTGCAATCCCAGCTGATCTGGAACTTGCTATATAAACCAGGCTGGCCTTGAACTCACAGAGATCCGCCTGCCTCTACCTCCCAAGTGTTGGGATTAATGATATGCTTGGATAATTTCTGTTTTAATGTCTTTGTGCCTTGTCTGTGGAATATTTGTCATGTTATATTCAGGGCAAATTACCAGGTGTACAGAATTGATTTAAGGTATTAGGAGACCCACCAGGCTTGGTGGTACATGCCTTTAATCCTAGCATTCAGGAGGCAGAGGCAAGCAGATCTCAGATCAAGGCTAGCCTGGTCTACATAGAGAGTTCATGACAGTTGGGGCTACACTGAGACCGTGTCTCAAGAAGACCAAAAACACCACCACTGCCACCACAACAAAAAAAGTAATGGGAGAAAAAGAGTAGCCTTTTCTTCCTTTGTGATAAAGGTAGCTCCTCTCTTAGTGTCAGGGTAGGGCATGTGTCTGAAGTGTGGTCCCAGCTCCCAGCTTGTACCAGCCAGACCTGGGTTTCAGGGGTCTTCACCTCCCTCAAGTCCATGATGAGGTCCAAACCCCAAGTCTGCCCCTTCTTTCTACTCTGCCCTCCTACTCTTCCCACAGTGCCCACCTGGGATGCACTGTCAGCCCCCTCACCCTTCCCTCCACGGGCAGTACTCTGTGTGGTGCCAGCATGCAGTTTTGGCTGTCACTGGGCCCTCTGTGCTCACAGCCACGCATCCTAGAGCCCTATAGACTCTGCCTCCTCAGCCTGTTTTCATGTCCAGCCTCCTTCCCTGTCTGCTAAGGTGAGTAGAACCTTTTACCAGGCCTGCCGTGATCTCTCTCGTGCCTCTGGTCCTTGGGCTTCTAAGACTCAGATCCTATGAGGTCAAGGAAGCCCAGCTTGAAAAGTCATTCTTGCTGGGCATGGTGGCGCATGTCTTTAATCCTAGCACTTGGGAGGCAGAGGCAGGCGGATCTGTGTGAGTTCAAGGCCAGCCTGGTCTACATAGTGAGTTCCAGGATAGCTGGGGTTGCAGGGAGACCTTGTCTTAAAAAGACCAAAAACCAGCCGGTCGTGGTGGCGCACACCTTTAATCCTAGCACTTGGGAGGCAGAGGCAGGCGGATCTTTGTGAGTTCAAGGCCAGCCTGGTCTACAAAGTGATTTCCAGGACAGCTGGGGCTACAGGGAGACCCTGTCTCGAAAACCAAAAAAAAAAAAAAAAAAAAAAAAGACGCAAAAACACAGAGTTGAGTCCAGCTCGTCCTCCCCTATCCCAGCCATTTGTGCTGTTCCACCTCAGGGTCTCAAAAAGACCAAAAAGAAAAAAAAAGAAAAGGAGAGTCACTCTCCCGCCAGATGGTGAACTGTGAGACAGTTCCCTAGCCTCTTTCCAAGCTGCCAGCCTGTCGCTAGTCTGTAGTAAACTCCATTGGTCTTCTGGGGGCCAGGGGCAAATTGTTTCCATGGATTAAATCTGCCAGCATGTGTCCCTGATGTTAGGCTCTCAGATGGCATCATATGTCTGCTCCAGATTGATTCTCATTGGAAAAGAAAAGCCTTTAGTAATAAGGGATGAGAGTACAGTTCCCCAGTAGACTACTTGCCTGCACTCACAGGACCCTAGGTTGGTCTTCAATACTGGAGGGAAGAAGGCCGTTGGGGGCGGGGGGATAGCTTGGACTTTGTGGTAATCAACAGGTTGACTGATAACAGTGGTTAGCTCCCAAGTGCAAGTGTGCAAGTCACTAGGTAAATACATTTTCTTTTTTTTCTTTTTTTTCTTTTTTTTTTTTTTTTTTTCGTCTTTTCAAGACAGGGTCTCCTTATAGCCCCAGCTGTCCTGGAACTCACTCCGTAGACTAGGCTGGCCTTGAACTCACAAAGATCCACCTGCCTTTGCTTCCCATGTGCTAGGATTAAAGGTGTACGCCACCACCCTGGCTGGTAAATACATTTTCAAGTAGGATGTATCCAATCAAAATAGTCCCCAGTCCTCTGATAGTCTGTTGCAGCCTGTAATTCTAGGGCTACAGTGTATTTATAACATAGTTATAATCTGCAGCTCTTACTGTTACAGTGATCATCTATAGACAGTTTCCTCTGTTGACTAGCAGGTATCTGTGCCCTCAAACCCAGGCCTGTCCCCTGTAAGCCTAGAGTAGCATTACTCCCCCTCCCCCCACCATGACAAGTTGGTCTCTTTTACTTGCTTTATACTCACCCTGCCCCCCTGGGAGCACTGTGGGACGTACAAGCTACACCTGTGCTTAGCTGGTTCCTCAGCTCTGAGCCTATATGCTGCTCTCTTCAAAGGCAGGGTGCACTCATCCTCATTTCCACCAAGCAAGAGCGTTGGTCTATCTGCTGGAAGTCATAGAGCTGCAGCGAAGTCATTCCTCAGTCCTTAGTCCTAGGGGGAGTTCATTAACCACTGTCAAAGAGCTTCAAGTGCTTCTCCACAGTGCTTCTCAGTGAGCACTGGTCAGTAGAAGATGGCTGGGTGTCAGCCTGTGTGGGAATATTCAAGGGCCACAGGCACCTGCAAAGGGAAATATGAGCCAGTGGCTCAGTTTCCTTTTCAGTGGAGGCAACAGATTGATTAGCTTTAGGGAGACTGCCAGTCCCTCTGTCTCCCCACCTTAGCACCCTTCTCCCTGAGGGTCTGAACGAGACCCTCTTCTCCCACTTCTGGATGACACTCACCAGATGTACAGTCCAGGAGCTCGTTGCATTCTAGACATAAGGTGATGAGTTCCAGAGCTGGGTGTCATTTGTTGTTTCGAGGCAGGGTCTTACTCTGTAGTCCTGGCTAGCTAGCTTGGAACTAAACCAGTCTGGCCTCAAAATCACATAGATCTGCCAGTCCCTGCCTCATCAGGGCTGGGATGAAAGGCCTGCACCACCATGCCTGGGATTGGGCTCCTTGTTTTGAATTCTCTTTTCATCCAGAGCTGTAGGTGGCTGTCCACCGTGACATGGCTCATTTACACACCTCACCCGTTTGATTGCACTGCCTTGAGGGGCTGTGGTTCTTTCACACGAAAGACCCAGAGGCACATCAGTGTTACTGGGCAGAGCTGGGATTTGAACCCAGGCAGTGACCACCCTGCCCCGTCCTAGGAGCAATGGCTGGCCAAACCTAATTGGTCCAGTTTGGAAATCACTGGCTTGTCTGGCTGGACTGGCATTGGTTTCAGAGAACACTAGTCCCTTGTTGGTCATTGAGCAGAGGCCACAGTTTGGCAGGCTTAGGACCCTATGCCTCATTCCAGATCAGCAGGCAGAGGAGGCCTGGTAGCCAGTCTTTAGTGACTCCCTGAACCCATGCCGACAGGGCAGAGCTGCAGAGAACCACAGGTAACCTCAGCCAAATGGGGGACCAGTCACGTGGGGGACTACTCAGTCTGTTCTAGTGCTAAGGAGAGGTGAATGAGGCGATACCGCAGAAGTACACCTTGAGCCAGGCATCACCTCACAGATGTGCGCCATCACTTTACCCTCACGTGCAAGAGCCTTCAAGATGTGGGTATTGGTAGTCCTCTATTTTCCAGATGAGGTGTGGGATCAATCAGAGAGGTTAGTCAACTCACTTAAGGAACACAGCTAACCAGTGGCAGAACTGGAGTTTTAGCCTTTCAGAATCCCTGTTTTTAGTTCATTGTGACTGCTGTCCGGTCAGCTCAGCCATGGCTTTATGGCTGTGTGCTGACTGTGCACAGTGGCATCCTCAGGCTGAGAGCAGGAATGGAAGGACCTGCCCTGCTCTGAGCACAGGCCTCCCTCGAGTAGCAGGTCCCGCTGCTCACCAGGAGTGGCATCATACTTTCTTGCCCCGACACTTCTGGGTTTTTGTTTGTTTGTTTTTAATTTACTATTATTTGTTATTGTATAGGCAGGTGTGCTCTGGCGCCCGTGGAGGTCAGAGGACAACTTGTGGGCATTGCTTCCAGCTTGTGGGTCCTGGGGATTGAACTGAAGTCACTGGTCCTGGTACCAAGAGCCATCTCTCCAGCCCCTCAGTTCTAATTGCTATACTCTGGAGGTGCTAGGAAGTTGTAAGAGGAAAGGGGTCTTGAGGTCATTCCCTCCCAGTTTTAGACATCATTTTCTTTTTTTACTTTTAAATGTTTTATTTATTTATTTATTTTTCTGGTCTTTTGAGATAAGGTCTCCCTTTATTCCCAGCTGGCCTGGAGCTCAGCTCGCTTTGTAGACCAGGCTGGCCTTCAACTCGCAGAGATCCACCCGCCTCTCCCTCCCAAGTGCTGGGATTAAAGGCCTGAGCCACTATGCCTGGCTATTTTTTATTTATTTTTATTTTATGTGTATGGGTATATTGTAAGTGTACCTGTGTTGTGCAATGCCCATTTAGATCAGAAGAGGGTGTCAGGTCCCTTGGAACTGGTTAATGACGGTTAACAACTGTCATTTGTTAACAACTTTCATATGGGTCTGAGTCCTCTGTAAGAGCAGCCAATGTTCTTAACTCCTGAGCCATCTCTCCAGCCACAAGATCATTTTCTTTTTTTATTTATTTTTTAATTAATTAATTAATTTGTATGAATGTACTGTCTGCATGTAGGTTTGTGCACCCGTGTCGTGCAATGCCGCAGAGGTCAGAAGAGGGCATTGGATTCCCCTGGAACTGGAGTTAAAGACGGTTCTTAGCCGCTATGTAGGTGCTGAGGATCGAACCCGGGTCCTCTGCAAAAGCAGTCGGCGCTCCCAGCCGCTAGGCCATCTCTCCAGCCCTCATTTTCTTTCTTTTCTCCTACAGCCCCCGCTGTCCTGGAACTCACTATGTAGACCAGGCTGGCCTTGAACTTACAGAGATCCTCCTGCCTCTGCCTCCCGAGTGCTGGGATTAAAGGTGTATACCACCACACTAGGCGATCATTCTCTATTTAAAAACAAACAAAAAGATTTATTTTTTCTAATTATGTGTGTCTGTGTATCTGTGAACACGAGTGCAGGTGCCCGCAGAGGCCAGGGGAGTCCAATCACCCTGGAACTGGAATTGCAGGTGTTTTTGAGCCACCTAATGTGAGGGTCCTGAGAATTGAACTAGATCCTCTGGAAGAGCAGTGAGCCAGCTCTCTAGCCCCTATTTAGAAAACATTAAAGTTATATTTGGGGACTGCTCATGCCTGTGTGGAGGTCAGAGGACAACTTGGGGGAGTTGGTTTTCCCCTTCTACCATGTGAGTTCTGGAGAACTCGTGTTGTCAGAGTTTGAGCCTGGCACCTCTACCTGTTGATCCATTTTGATCCCCTCTCCCGGCTTATTTTAGAGACTCTGTTTTATTTCCTGTTCCCATTTCCTGGCCTAGACTCAGCTGAACAGTGGCTTGTGTGGGTATCAACCCAAGGCTGGTAACAGCCTGGGGACCCCATTGGGAAGCTGCTTGCAGAGAGTGTCCCTGCTGCCCCTACCTAGGTCCTGGGAGAAGCGGGCACACGTGCTGGGAAGTCTGGCCTGGGAGAAGCGGGCACACGTGCTGGGAAGTCCGGCCTCAGGGTGCTGGGCACGCTTGCTGGGCACGCTTGCTGGGAAGTCCGGCCTCAGGGTGCTGGGCACACGTGCTGGCAAGTCTGGCCTGAGGGTGCTGGGCACAGCACTGGCTTTGCTCTCCCCAAAGCTCTGCTCCTGGTTGTGACCTCCGGGGCAATGTGGCTTGTGTCTCATGGGTACAGGTAGGTCTGGGATTTGCACACAGGTTATGAAGAGGCTTGCTGCTGGCAAGCTGTTTAGTGACAAACGGAGACGGACACAGGGTCACAACTATCTGGAAACAGACATTGGAAGAATCAAGTGCCACTAGTAGCTGGGTCTGCAGGAATTGGAGACTGTAGTTTTTTTTTTTCAAGTTAGGAAGACATTTTCCTTTAATTGATCCAAACATTTCACTTTTGTGAAGTCATTTATTTCAGCAAATAAGAGCTTATAATATTAAACTTAAAACATTACAATATTGAGCTGGAGAGATAGCCTAGCGGTTAAGAGCACTGACTGCTCTTGCAGAGGACCCGGGTTCGATCCCCAGCACCCACATGGCGGCTGAGTACCGTCCTTAACTCCAATTCCAGGAGAACTCCAGTTCCAGGGGAATCCGACACCCTCTCCTGACCTCCGCAGCATTGCACGACACGGGTGCACAAACCTGCATGCAGACAGTACATTCATACACATAGAAAAATAAATAAAAATTAAAAAATAAAATAAAAAAATGTGAAGAATTTATTTTAAAAAAATTACAATATTTACAAGACAGCTGACAAGAGAAATTTGCTGGTAAAAAATGCAAACACTTTTTCTCTTCATATCTGTTAGAATGGCAGGGACAAGTTTTCATCTCTTAATGATCTCAATTGATTACTGAACATAATTAAGATGTTTAAAAGGGCCTTTAGCATTTCCCAAAGGTTCACCTGCCTACAGCTTCAGGCCTAGGACATGGGGCTGAGGTCAGGCATAAAAGTTTTTGTAGCTCTTTTATGTTTATTTTAAAATGTTTTAATTGGGGCATATTTTGGGGGGCTAGAGAGATGTTCAGCAGTTAAGAGTACTTGCTATTCTGGCAGAGGACCTGGGTTCAGTTCTCAGCATGCACATGATGGCTAACAACCATCTGTAATTTCAAGTCCAAGGAATCCAGCACTTTCTTCTAGCCTCAGTGCGTTTGCACACATTTACAGACAAGCAGAACACTCATACGTATAAATAAAATAATAAAAAAATTTTTTTTTCAAATTTTTTTTTTATTAATTTTATTTATTTCTGTATGTGTATGAATGTACTGTCTGCATGCAAGTCTGTGCACCCGTGTCGTGCAACGCCGCGGAGTTCAGAAGAGGGTCTCGGATTCCCCTGGAACTGGAGTTCTCCTGGAATTGGAGTTTCAGACGGTTCTCAGCCGCCATGTGGGTGCTGGGGATCGAACCCGGGTCCTCTGTAAGAGCGGCGCTCTTAACCGCTAGGCTATCTCTCCAGCCCAGCAGTCAGCGCTCTTAACCGCTAGGCCATCTCTCCAGCCCCATAAAAATATTTTTAAAGAAAACTTTAGTTTTATTTTTTGTGTATGAGTGTTATGCCTGTATGTATGTAAGTGCACCCCTGTCATGTTATGCCTGTGGGCCAGAGAGAGTATCGGATCCCCTGGAACTGGAGTTATAGAAGATTGTTAGCCATCATGTGGGTGCTGGGATTCAAACTCAGGTCTTCTGCAAGAGCAGCCAATGTCTTAATCACTGAGCTATCTCTCCAGCCCCCAAGATTTTGGAAAAATAATTTTTTTTTGAGACAGGGTCCCCAGCTGGCCTAGAGCTATGTGGACAAGGCTAGCCTTGAACTCACGGAGATCCACCTGCCTCTGCCTCAAGAGTGCTGGGATCAAAGGTGTGCCCTGTTTTTTGGTCTTTTTGAGACAGGGTCTCCCTGTAGCCTCAGCTGGCCTGGAACTCACCACGTAGAGCAGGCTGGCTTCGATCTCAGAGATCTGCCTGCCTACCCCTGCCTCCTAAGTGCTAGGATTAAAATCATGTGCCACTACACCCAGCTAAAAATAAATCTTTTAAAATGTTTTAAGCATAAAAATGATACTCATTATAGTTTATTGGGAAACACTGAAGAAGAAAATCCACATGAAATCATATACAGGACCTGCTATAAACTTGGTTTATAGACTTCTCAGATTGTGTAAGCATAGTTATTTTTATTTTTTTCAAAAAATTTTTTACATGTATGGTATCTTGTCTGCATGTATGTAAGTACATGGCATGTGTGCAGTGCCTTTGTAGATCAGAAGAGGGTATCAGAGTCCCTGGTACTGTAGTTACAGGTGAATGTTAGCTGCTATGTGGATGTTGGGAAATGAACCTGGGTCCTCTGCAAGAGAAGCCAGTGCTCTGAACTGATGAGCCAGCTGTCTAGGTTTATGTTTTATTAAGATTTTATTAGCATTTATTATATATAATAATGGGTTGGGTTTTATCATATTTTCATCCACGCATATCATGCATTCTGATTGCATTCACTGATTCACCCCATCACCCTTATCTCACTCCCACTGATCCGTCCTCTTCTCAAGTCATACTCCTTACTTTGAGTTTTGTTTTGTTTCTATGAGCCAGTATATTTAATTAGGGTTACTTACAGGGGGATGAGCGGTGTACCAGTGGCTATACCACAGAAGAAAGTACCTCTCCCTTCTCTGGCAACTTATTTCTTTCAAATACGGGATATTGTTTAACATTCAGGTTGGCCTGGGCCCCGCCCCCCCTTTTTTTTTCAGGCAGCTTCCTTGTGTCTTAGCTGTCCTTTAACCCCTGTCCCTGTTGCATTAACTTTTCCTGAGGAGATAGGAACACAGGTCTCTTTACCTCAGATAGGACACCAGTGACCAATCAGAGTATGGCTTCCTTCCAAGTTCGTAAACCAGTGACTTTACAGAGCACAGGTGACCCCACAACACCTGCATCGTTGAAAAGCCCTGCCCCAGCATGGGTGATGTCATCCTAGGAACTACACAGTGCAGTTTTCCCATCAGTTATCTTCTCTGTAGATTCTAGGGCTTCTCAGAACAACACCTGGGCAGCATTACGGTACATCCCGGTGGGGTGAGGCAGGACAAAGCAAGTGTCTGAATCTCCGGTGAGGGTCTCATCACCCTCGTGCCCTCCTATGAAGAAACATCAACAGGCTGGTTCTTACTGGAGTCTCACAGCTTCTCTGATTAATATGATAATAGCCATGTTGTTAAGCCTGGAGACTGGCTTTCCTCCATATTCACTTTGGGATGGGCATATTTGCGCCAGAGATGCCCTGAGAAGAAATGCCAGGCCATTCTTTGTTGTTACTAAGTGTGGAGATGGATGAATGCGGTGGGCTTTCTCTCCCGCTTTTTGACTCACCCCCTCCACTTATCACTCCCCTAGTCCTGTCCATACACATCTAGAAAAGCCCCCTCTCACTCCAGGCTGAAGATTTCCTTTCATAGCTTTTAGGGAGAAATCCTTGGAGCTCAGAAGAGGGAAACAGAAGGCGAGGGGGAGGATGGTGCCTGGGCTGGGTGTGGGTGTACAAGGTGCTGGGGAAGAGGGCCTGGTCCCTGACTGGCTCTTTTGACAGTGGGCAGAAGAAACAAGACAGTAGGTTGGGGCAGTTAGGTTGCAGGGATTTCTTAGAGACAGTAGACTGATCAAGAAAAGCCCTGCAGATGAAGGAGCCAGAAACAGGGAGCTGTACCCCCATGGACCCCACCTTGCCACCACGATCCTCTCAGCAAGGTCTCTCTGTTCCCATATCCTTTCTCCACTTGGTAGTGTCTAGGCCTGTGATGTGACAAAGTCCAGTGCAGCTGGCCACAAACAGCTGGGTGTCACCAGCAGCCCTCTTTCTGGGCACCTCCTGGGCAGTGGGCGGAGACTGTCACATCTTTGGATCCATAGCTCAGATTCCATCCTAAAAAACAGCTCTGAGCTGAGCCAGGAGAGAACTGAGGATGGTGTTTCATGAGGAGCAAGCCGTGTGTTCTTTCAGCTTCCTATGGTATAAACAAGGTCCCCAGCAGCAGGCCAGCGGGAGAGTGTGTGAAAATTGCAGCTCAGGTTTGCATACCTTTGTGGCCGGAGTGCGGCTTGGGCTAGGATTTCCACTTAGCATAAGCCGGGTGTTCCTGTAAGCCTGCACGCATGCCCCAGCCTGGCGTGATGGCTTCCAGCTCTTCTCCTCCAAGCCCATACCACCCCTTTCCCTTCCTCCACTCCAGAGCTATAATTAAGTCCCCATGAGAAACCATATCCCTCAGCTGACACATGCCTGTAGCCACAGCCCTGGTCATTGGGTTGATAGGGGGGTGGGTGGGTGGGGGGGTTTGGGGGCTGTTGGCTTGGCTTCCAGACCATCTCTAGCAGGTCTGAGTAGGTGGAGTTCTGCCAGGAAAAGGTGGATCCAGTTCTGGCCAGGGCCAGGCTTGCCCCAGAGTTACAGGGGAGATGAAGGTGGATGAGCAGCCAGAGAAGACAAGGCAACACCAACGGGGGTGCCAGGCTGGCAGGGCTAGAGGGTACAGGCAGGAACCAGTTCTGGATCGTCCGGCTATAGGGCACACTGTATTGTATATTAGATTCTGTATTTACTTGTTTATTTTGTTTATTTTTAATTTAATTAAAAATATTAGATTTCAGGTATGGTGGTGCACACCTTTAATCCCAGCACTCTGGAAGCAGAGGTGGGCAGGTCTCTGTGAGTTCAAGGCCACCCTGGTCTATGTAGAGAGTTCTAGACCAGCTAGGGCTATAGGGAGGTCTTGTCTCAAAAAAAACAGACAAAAATAATGTGTACATTTGTCTGTGTGTGAAGACAGAAAAGACATTGGACTCCTTGGAGCTGGAGTTACAGGTGAGTGTGAGTTGCCTAATGTGGGTACTGGGAACGGAATTCAGTCCTCTGTGAGAACAGTATGTGCTCTCTAAGTGCCGAGCCATCTCCCCGACCCTTGCTTGTTTGTATAGAGACTGGATCTTGAATTCCTGATCCTTCTGCCTGATTTGTGCCTCCCAATGCTGAGATTACAGGCTTGTGCCATTACACCTACCTTAGTTTGTATATAATTTTTTTTAGAATTTAAAAATTGAGATATATTTTTTAAGTTTTATTTATTTATTTTTATGTGTATGACTGTGTACTGTCCGCATGTAAGTAGGTGCACCTGTGTCGTGCAGTGCTGTGGAGGTCAGAAGAGGGTGTCGGATTCCCCTGGGACTGGAGTTAAAGACAGTTCTTAGCCTCCATGTGGGTGCTGGGAATTGAACCCAGGTCCTCTGCAAGAGCAGTCGGTGCTCTTAACCACTGAGCCATCTCTCCAGCCCCGAGATATATTTAATATAGCATAAAACTCACCACTTGGCTTGTGGAGTATGCCTTTAATCCTAGCTCTCAGGAGACGCAGACAAGTAGGTCTCTTTGGAGTTCCAGACCAGCCAGGGCTACGTAGTGAGACCTTGTGTCAAACAGACAAGACACAACAACAAAAAAACCCTGGAAATCACCTTATCACTTTATTATTATTATTATTATTATTATTATTATTATTATTATTTGTCTTTTCGAGACAGGGTCTCCCTGTAGCCCCAGCTGTCCTGGTACTCACTCTGTAGACCAGGCTGGCCTTGAACTCGCAAAGATCCGCCTGCCTCTGTCTTCCAAGTGCTAAGATTAAAGGGGTGCACCACCACGCCCGGCCACCTTATCACTTTAAAGTGCTTGTTAATTTATTCACTCTATGCTCATCACCTCCATCTAATTCTACAGGGTTTGCCTCAACCCCAGAACAAACCACGCCCACTGGCAGTCAATCCCAGATCCCGCTCCCTTCCCCCAACCACTAATCTACTTCCCTCTTTGTGGGTTTCCTTATTCTATATATTTCATGTAAGAATCCTAGGACATGTGATCTTTTATGTCTGGCTTCTGAAAATTATTTTTTGATTGATTTTGTATGTGATGTGGGTGCTCGAACACACATGTGGCACTGCTCACATGTGGGTTGGAGGACTTTTCAGAAGCCAAGGCAGATTCTTTTTCTTTTGAGTCACTGTGCAGTGTGCTCCTAGCTGGCCTGCCAGTCTCCTGTCTCTGCCTCCTATCTCACTGTAAGGCTGCTGGGATTACCAATATGCAGTACTGGCTTTTTAGTGTGGGTTCCAGGGATGGAACTCAGGTTATCGGGCTTGTGTGGCAGGCGCTTTTATTCACTGAGCTGTCTCCCAGCCTGGTTTCTTTTTCTTACCATAACGTTTATCCATGCTATGCCACCCTGTGCAACCTCCCTCTCAGGATACATCTTTGTGTAGCCCAGGCTGGCCTCAGATTTGTCATGAAGTGAAGATGACTTTGAAGTTCAGAACTCCTGCCTGCACTGCCTCAGTGCTCAGCTGTACTGTGCTTGTTTTATGTGGGGATGAGGATCAAACCCCAGGCTTTGTGCATGTTGAGCAAGCACTCCACCAGCTGAGGTGCATCCCCAGACCCTGACTTCATTCCTTTTTTTTTAAATATTTGCCTAGTTTTTTTTTTTTTCTGTATGTGTATCAATGTACTGTCTGCATGTCTGCATGCAGGTTTGTGCACCCGTGTCGTGCAATGCCGCGGAGGTCAGAAGAGGGTCTCAGATTCCCCTGGAACTGGAGTTCTCCTGGAATTGGAGTTTCAGATGGCTCTCTGCCGCCATGTGGGTGCTGGGGATCGAACCCGGGTCCTCTGTAAGAGCGGTCGGCGCTCTTAACCACTAGGCCATCTCTCCAGCCCTTTATTCCTTTTTTTATGGCCAAATACAGTCCCTTGTATGAATGTATCACATTTATCCATCATCCATTGATGGACAGACATTTGGGTTGCTTTCCCTCCTCCTCTTCCTCTTTCTTCTCCTCCTCTTCATCTTCTTCCTCTTCCTCTTCTTCCTCCCCCTCCTCCTCTTTCTTCTCTTCCTCCTCCTCCTTCTCCTCTTCCTCTTCTTCCTTCTCTTCCTCCTCCTCTTCTTCCTCCTCCCCTTCCTTCTCTTCTTCCTCCTCTTCCTCTTCTCCTCCTCTTCATCTTCTTCCTCTTCCTCCTCCTCTTCTTCCTCCTCCTCCTCTTCCTTGTCCTCCTTCTCTCTCCTCTTCCTTGTTCTTTTACTGCTGGGAACATTCATGTATAAGCTTTTGTATGGTTATATACAACATACAGCTTACCATTCCAGTCATTTTTAGATGTGAGCAGGTTCACATTTATCTGAAGTTATTACCTTCCATTTCAAAAACTTTAAAATTGGAAAACTGAAATTCTGCACATTAAATAGTAGCTTCCATTTCTACCTCCCCCCAGCCTGCTACCATCTCCCCAGTTCTCTCCTCTCAGGACCCTCTGTCTCCATTATTTCACTAACTGGACTGCATGTGAATGAAAAAATGTCCTTTGCTCCTTGCTTCTTTCCTCCCTTCCTTCCTTATTCCCTTCCTTTTTTTTTGACAGGTTCTCCCTGTAGCCCCAGCTGTCCTGGATGGAACTCACTATGCAGACCAGGCTGGCCTTGAACTCACAGCAATCTGCCTGCCTCTGCCTCCCAAGTGCTGGAATTACAGGCGTGCACCACCATGCCCGGCTCCTTCCTTCATTTTGAGTCAGCATTTTACTATGTTGCCCAGGCTAGCCTTATACTCTTTTTTTTTTTTTAATTTTACATGTATGAGTGTTTTGCCTACATGTGTGTAAGTGTACCACATGTGCGTAATGCCCATGGAAACCAGAAGAAGGCATCAAATCCCCTGGACCTGGAGCTACAGATGGTTGTTAGCTGCCACGTGGGTGCTGGGAACTGAATCCTGGTCTTCTGTGAGAGCAGTCAGTGCTCTTAACCACTGAGCCACCCTTCCAGCTCCTGGCCTTGAACTTTTGACCTGTTGCCTCTGCCTCGCAGGAACTGGAATTGACATGTGCACGAGGTGTGCACTATACCCAGACATCCTTTTCTGACTGGCTTGGTTCCCTTACTGTGAAGGTGTTCAAGGTTCATGCATGTTTTAGCATGTGTCAGAACTTCCTTAAAAGGTGAAATAACCCTTTGTATGTGCCAGATTTTGCTTATCCACTCATTCATCAACAGGAGGGTTGCTTCAGTGTTACCCCTGTTGCTGCTGTAACCCAGATGCACTAGGCGTCTCTTGATTCTTTCCCACATCTATCCAAAACCAGGGTTGGTAACTTGGTTTAGACGTGTGCCTTCCAGTAATGCAGTTAGCTGGGTTCCAGGCCCTTCAAAGTCATTCTGTTTTCCCTTTCTGAAAGATGTAAGAATTTCTTCTTAGATTTCATGGTGGATTTCAGATACCTTTTTTCAATTTCTAGACCTTAATTGCTAAAGACAAATCTTTTGGGATCTTCCTAGAATCTCAGTCTCTCTCTCTCTCTCTCTCTCTCTCTCTCTCTCTCTCTCTCTCTCTCTCTCTCCTTTCTTCCTTTCAAAGGATTGTCTTTATATATTGTCATTCTATAAAGACTATCAAAAGATAGTCTTTATAGAATGAAACAAGAAATGTGGATACATTATAGCCCATCAAACATTTCAGAGCAGAGTGAAAGGAAAACTTCCATGTGACCAAGGTGACCATGTTAATGACTCACAGGCATCCCATCTCCCTCTAGACCTCTGGAGTGCACAGGAGCAAATCTAACACTCTCACAGGGCATCTCTCCCTTCCTGAACCCACAGTTGGACCTGCACTGTAGTAGTTCCTTATGGGAAGGTGTCTGGGGCAGGAAGAACAGAGACCACTTGGGGCCTTGGCCAGGTGGCCAGTGGATCCTGGCGCAGCCATTCAGGCTTGACTGCAAGCTAGATGCAAAAGACGCAGAAGGAAGTGGAATTCTTTAAACATGGTGTCCAGATTTGATCTGCAATAATTTTGTTCAGATTTATTGGCTCAGTATTCATACTGATCCAGGATTGCACCAAGTAAACATCTCACTTCATCCAAGCAGATTCTGAGATTTGTTGTACAAAATTCCACCTGTGCATGGAGAACAGGTGAGAGGCTGTGCTTCTGCCTAATATTTTTTTCACCCTAATTCTCTTCATTATCTTCCAGGAAATTTTGTGGTGTGCTTTGCCCCTTAACATCTCCATCCTGTGCTTCTTTCTATCCCAATTACACAGACTTTGGGGCTTCTTAGTTGTTAGTGTAGAAATACAATTCACTTTTACATAGCCATCTTGTGACCTGTAGCCTTCCTAAACTTACTCGTTTTTTTGTTTTGTTTTGTTTTGTTTTGTTTTGTTTTTGTTTTTTGTCTCTTTGAGACAGGATCTCCCCTAACCCCAGCTGGCCTAGGAGGCAGAGGCAGGCGGATCTCTTGTGCTAGGATTAAAGGTGTGCTTTTCATAAAAAATAGATTTTCTTGCCCGGTGTGGTGACACATGCCTTTAATCCCAGCACTCAGGAGGCAGAGGCAGGCAGATCTCTGTGAGTTCAAGGCAGGGGGATCTTTGCGAGTTCAAGGCCAGCCTGACCTACAGAGTGAGTTCCAGGCCAGGTGGGGCTACAGGGAGACCCTGTCTCAAAAACACCAAAAAAAAAAAAAAAAAAAATCACACCATTGGCTGACAGATAATTTTTCTTCTTCCCTTCTAGTCCACTTAGCTTTGCTTTGCTGAGAGCTCTTCCTGGGACCCCCGGCTAGACTCTCAGGAACAGTGAAAAGGTGAAGGATTTCTTTATCTTGTTGGTAATCTTAGGAGGAAAGCTTTCAGTCTTTGGAAATGTCATTCTTGACAGTTCAGGTCCCCCTTCCGTTCCTCCCTCACCTCTTCTTGGCCCTTCCTCCTCCTGCCAGCAGCCAGCAGCCCTCTTGCCCACTTTCATGGCTGAGCATGCCCCAGCTAGTCTGTACTACTAGTGCTGTTGCTCTGATTATAGTGTCTCAGCCATCTTTTTGTATCAGGTGAGGTTTCTGCCTTCTGTGTTCACAGTGGTCGCCACCTCTGTAGCTGTGCTGGTCTGTTCATTGGTGGATGCACAGGTGATGTCTACTCTTGTTTGTGTGTGCATGTGTGAATGTACTATGTGTCCTAGGTGTTAAGCTCAGGTTCACACTTGACAACAGGTACCTTTACCTACTGAGCCATCTCACCTTTCTTTAAAAAGTTTTTTTTTGCCAGGCATGGTGTCATACACTATTAATCCCAGCATTCAGGAGGCAGAGGCAGGCAGCTCTCTGTGAGTTCAAGGCCAGCCTAGTCTACATTGCAAGTTCTAGGCCAGCAGGGGGTACAGGGAGACCCTTTCTAAAAAAAATTATTCTATTCTTTTTTAAAATTTTTATTTATTGTTGTATGTGTATGAATGTACTGTCCGCATGTATGTTTGTGCACCCGTGTCATGCAATGCTGCGGAGGTCAGAAGAGGGTGTCAGATTCCCCTGGAACTGGAGTTAAAGACGGTTCTCAGCTGCCATGTGGGTGCTGGGGATCAAACCCAGGTCCTCTGCAAGAGCAGTCAGCGCTCTCAACCGCTAGGCCATCTCTCCAGCCCCTCTATTCTATTCTATTCTATTCTATTCTATTCTATTCTATTCTATTCTATTCTATTCTATTCTATTAATTGTCTTCTATTCTCTTCTCTTCTATTCTATTGTATTCTTTTCTATTCTATTCTATTCTATATTGTCTTCTATTCTCTTCTCTTCTATTCTATTCTTTTCTATTCTATTCTATTCTGTTAGTTTTTGCCTGTGTGTATAAAGTGCACTACACTTGTGACGTGCCTACAGAGGCCAGAAGAGGATGTTGGATCCCCTGGAACCAGAGTTAGAGACAATTATTAGCCACCATGTGGGTGCTGGGAGCTGAACCTGGGTTCTCTGCAAGAGCAGCCAGTAATCTTAACCACTGAATCATCTCTCCAGCCCCTACCCTTCCCCACTTAAAAATATTTATTATTTTTATTTTATGTGTATGTGTATTGCTTGCATGTGTAAGTACATCAGTGTCGTGCAATGTCCAAGGAATTCAGAAGAGGACATCAGATCCCCTGGAACTCAAGTTATAGATGGTTGTTAGCCACCATGTGGGTGCTGGGACTCGAACCTGGGTCCTCTGCAAGAGCAGTCAGTGCTCTTAACCACTGAGCTGTCTCTCCAGACTCCTCCCCCACTTTTTTGAGATAGGGTCTTATATATACCAGGTTAGCCTCAAACTTGATATGTAGCCAAAGATGGCCTCAAACTCCTGATCTTTCTTCCTCTGCCATCTGGGTGATGGATTTACAGATGTGCGCATCATAGGCTATTTACATCATGCTGGGAGCCACCCCAGGATTTGTGCATGCTAGGCAAGCACTCTCCCGACTGAGCTCCATTCACAGCCTGGTTTCCATGCTTTTGCTGCAGGGAATGACCTTATCATTTGCAGTACAGAGAAACAGATTTGCGGTGCTTGTTATGATGGATGCAGGGAGCTGCATGGTGAGGGAAAGGGAAAAGGCCTTGTGGGAGCACCAATCCTGAGTGGGCCTGGAGCTGGGCAGAACTCCAGCTAGCTGGGAGGACATGGGAGGAGCACATGTGAGCCCAGGGGTGCCAGCTCCCGTGCATAGCTGTCAGGAGTGTCATGGGGGTGATGGCCAGTCAGAAGTACTGCCTGTAGCTTCTTCATAAGATCCCCAGAAGGATGTGGCTTAAAACAATGTCAGTTTGCAGTGTGGCTGTTAGCAAGGAGTTACAATTAGGCAAGGACAGGGCTGGAGAGATGGCTTAGTGGTTAAGAGCACTAACTGCTCTTACAGAGGTCCAGGGTTCGCTTCCCAGCACCCACCAGGCTAAGAACCGTCTTTAACTCCACTTCCAGGGTAATCTGACACCCTCTTGTGACCTCTGCTGCATTGCATGACACGGGTGCACCAACCTACACGCAGACAGTACACTCATACACATAAAAAAAAGCCAGGCGTGGTGGCACACGCCTTTAATCCTAGCAGTCAGGAGGCAGAAGCAGGCGGATCTTTGTGAGTTCAAGGCCAGCCTGGTCTACAGATCGAGTTCCAGGACAGCTGGGGCTACAGGGAGACCCTGTCTCGAAAAGACGACAAAAAACAAAAAAAAACAAAAAAAAAACCCTAAAAAAATAATTAGGCAAGAACCAGAGCATGGGATTGATGGATTGCTGCCAGTCCATTTTGAAGGCTGACTTGGTAGGAATTAAAGGTGAAGGTGGGTTGGGCCAGAGCTGCTCCACTCTGCAGGGTGGAGATGAATATGGTGGTTGCCATCAGGACCGTGAAATGCTTACACTGTACTGCAGGGACCAAAGTGGAGAGCAAATTTCAGGTAGACACCTAGATCAGGAAACATCTCTCCTGAGCTGTTGGAGGCCTTTTGGGGATGTGATAATGGTCACTACCTGTTGAGTACCTTCAGGAACTAGGTACATAATTAGCTACATTTCTTTTCTCTTTGAAAAGACCACCAGACTGTTACTGATTTATATTCTGCAGCTGAGGAAATTTAATTTCAGAGAAGTGAACACTTGCCTATGATCACACAGCCATAGGCAGAGTGCTCAGGCATGCCTAGCTTTGTAAGCAGTTCCTTTTGGTGACCATGGGAGTGGGGGGGGGGGTTCAACACAGGGGCACAAGGTCCTGGTCCTGCCCTGGTGCTGGAGGGAGATGGACGGGTCTGAGAGCTGACTTTTGCAGGCAGCTAGGATGAAGATGACGACACTGTGACGGGAAGAAGGGGCTGGTGGTATGTTGGTGTGGTGGGGAAGGTGAGTCACTGGGAACAGGAGGTCCTTGTTCACAGAGTCCTTTCCAGTCCCAGGGAATGTAAATAGTTCTTGTACTTTGGATATGAAGAAATTCCCTCAGCCCTAAACAGCCTGTTGAACCTCACAGCTGCCCATCAAAGTTATCTTTCTTCACATGAGAATGAGAAAATCATGGCCGGGTGCAGAATTGATTTGCTCATTCAGAAGAATCTGGGTCTCATTTACCATCAGCAACTCAACCCACCACCGTGTATCATTTCTCCAGATTCTGAGAGTTGCCTGGGTCTGGCTGTTGGTTCTGCCCCCATGTGATGCTGGCTGAGCTTGCCCAGCAGGACTGTAGGGACCGGGTGGCCTTTTCATATGCAACCCCAATCCATGGGGAGTCTACATTGAGATCTGGGAGCCATGTGGGAGGAAGCCAGGTCTGGGAGACTCTAGAGTCTCAACTCAGCAACCTTCTATGGGTCACTTGTCACCAGGCCAGCCCACATTCAAGGACAGAATCAGGCTTTACTTTTTTGTGTGTGTGTGTTTAGGTCAGTGGACAACTTGTAGGAGTTGGTTCTCCTTCTACCATGTGGACCCCAGGGGATTGAGCTCAGGTCTTCAGTCTTGGGGCAATTGCCTTTTGTTTTTAATTTTATTTATTTTTATGTGTATGAATGTACTGTCTGCATGTAGGTCTGTGCATCTGTGTCGTTCAATGCCGCAGAGGTCAGAAGAGGGTGTCAGATTCCCCCGGAACTGGAATTAAAGACAGTTCTCAGCTGCTGTGTGGGTGCTGGGAATCGAACCTGGGTCCTCTGCAAGAGCAGTTGGCACTCTTAACTGCTGTGCCATCTCTCCAACCCGAGGCTCTACTTCATGATGAGAAGAGTGGCCAAAGATATATGGCCATCTTCAGTCCACTGACAGCCAGCAGCAGAAACCTGGGATTTGAACCCAGAGTCTTGAGACTCTGCCCCAGCACCTTGTCACCATAGTGTGTCCCTTTCTTTCAAGTAGCTTGCTGGCTCCTATGTAAGGTAGCCAGGTTTTCTTCTGACCTTCTGAAGTGGATGTTGTACCAGTCCCCGCTTTTCACGTGTCATTGGCCAAGATACCTAGGCTCAAGGAAGCTTCTGAAATAGGCTGTGCCCTTGGGATCTGCTAGCTGTCCCCCAGGCTTCAGGCACAATGGGATTTCCCAGTGGAGTTCCCCCTTTCTACAGCATTTCTTTGGGGTGGGGGGGGCGATACTCTTGCTGTGCTGCTGGCAGATGTGTGGCCTGGCCCAGTTTCCAGTTGTTCCAGATGGTGCCTCATCTATCGGTTCCCAGAGCTCAGCTGGCATACTTGCCAGGGAGTTTTGGAGAAGAGAGCTCCCTGGCCCTTGTCTCAGCCTACTGAAATAGAGTTCCCAAGGATAGGGCACAGGAATCCACATTGTAAAGCTCTTCCTTGGTTCCCAAGTACAGCCTGACTAGGGTTCTCAACTGACTTTCAGTTAATGGCTTATTTCCCACAGCCCCAGGCATCTCAGATTCCCTGTGAGGCTCCCCCCACCCTAATTCATAGCTGGAAGGGATGCCTGAGGGCAGTCAGGGAGTTTCTGACCGAACCACTTACATCCTTCTAGGCTTCTGTGTTCTTTGGATAGTATGAGCCTTACAGGGGGCTTTCGGTTTTCTTTGGGCCAGTGAGAATTTTTTTTTTTTTGGTCTTTTTGAGACAGGATCTCCCTGCAGCTCCAGCTAACCTGGAACTCACTCTGTAGACCAGGCTGGCCTTGAACTCACAAAGATCCGCCTGCCTCTGCCTCCCGAGTGCTAGGATCAAAGGCGTGCGCCACCATACCCTGCCTTCTTTCGGTTTTCTTTGAAGGTACCAGCAGAGGGAGCAAGTTCCTCTAGTCCAGACCAGGGCTGTTGGGGCTGAGTTAGCTAGAATCTGAATTTCTCTGCTTAGTGGTCTTTGGTGTGAAGAAACTGGGCGGTCCCCAGGCTGGGTGACAGGCAATATGCACTTGACAGGTTTCTTTTTGTCAGTTACACAAATACTATGTTTTCAAATATTTGGAAAACACTAAGAAATGTAAAGAAGAAAATAAAATTACCTAGAAACTCTCTCTCCTCCCCCTTCCTCTCTTGCACATGAACCCACATACTTTTCTTTTTTTGTTGTCTTTTTTTTTTTTAATCTTTTTGAGACAAGGTCTCCCTGTAGCCCAGCTGTCCTGGAACTCACTATGTAGACCAGGATGGCCTTGAACTCACAAAGATCCGCCTGCCTCTGCCTCCCAAGTGCTAGGATTAAAGGCGTGCGCCACCACACCCGGCCCAAGAATGGGTTTCTAACACCACAGCAGTGCCCTGTTTTAGGAGAATATCTGTTCTTTCTTAACTGACCCTACTTAAGCTGCTTCTCATCTTTGTGTGAATCCACAGATTCATTTTCCATGCTTCAAAAATGTGAAATGAAAAGCCCCAGGAATGAAAATTGTTTTATTGTATGATTGTGGTAACTTCCATTTCATCATTAATTGCTACTATTGATCTCTGAGCCTTGCATATTTATTAAGTTAATGTAGAAAATCCTGAGCGCCACTCCCCTCCCCTCCTGCTGGTCCCTTCCCCCCTCCAGGAAGCCCCCACTTGGGTTTCATGTCACATGGTTTACTCTTTTCGCTCCTCCTTAAGATCTCTTTCTCCCTCTCAGTTTTTTTTTTTTTTTAATTTATTCTTGTATGTGTATGAGTGTACTGTCTGCATGTAGGTTTGCGCACCCGTGTTGTGCAATGCCACGGAGGTCAGAAGAGAGCGTCGGATTCCCTGGAACTGAAGTTACAGACAGTTCTTAGCCGCCATGTGGGTGCTGGGAATCGAACCTGGGTCCTCTGCAAGAGCAGTCGGTGCTCTTAACCGCTAGGCCATCTCTCCAGCCCCTCAGCTTTCTTTAAGTTTCATCTCACACACCCATATGCACAGACATATAGGGACATGAGGACAGACATACACAGAGATACATAGAGAGAAGTACACAGACACATACACACAGATACATGGGGACAGACACATTCAGAGATGCAGACACACCCACACTGAAATCTGAAGTCTCTATATAAGGGAAAATGCTAGGAATCCGCCTTGTTTTTTTTCTCTGTGTGTGTGTGTGTGTGTGTGTGTGTGTGTGTGTGTGTGTTTGTTGTATATTGTTTGTTTGGAGACAGGATCTCACTTAGCCTAGGCTGCCTTCAGGCCTGGTGTAGGGGAGGATAATCTTGAACTCTTGCTTCTCTGCCCTCTACCCTGGAAGTGCCAGGATGAAAGGTGTAGCCCTTGGGCTTGGTACTTGCCTTTCTGAGTCTGGCTTATTTCATTTAATATAATGATTTCCAGTTGCATTTGATTGTGTTAAGATCATGATTTAATTTTTCTGTGGAAACCGCAGACCGCTTTGCAAGTTTCCTGGGAACGGAGCTCTGGGGGGGCTGGGGGGGTTGCTCTTGCTGAGCTGGGTCCTCTGCCTCCAGCTGGGGTGACGGCTACATGCCACCACAGCTGGCTAGATACTCAGCTCTTAGAGCTTCTAGAGAGAGACACTTGCTATTGGTAAGTTTTGCCAAATTCTAGCATGTATAGTATCTTACCCCACAGCATTTGAGTACCTGACTTGCTAATCCTTTGAGTTTCGATGATTTATACAGGAAGTCTTGTGATCTTTTGAACTGTGATACTCTTTGACCTGCTATAATAACTGGTATAATAACCCACCAGGGGCTACAGGAGGACCCTGTCTAAAAAAATTAGAAGTCTAGCCAAGAGCGAAGAAGGCAGTAATAGGGCCTCAGTCTGGTCCTGTGGGATTGCATCATTTCCTGTTGCCCTTAGAAAGTCCTCTCCTTTTCCTGTGTCAGACGTGGGCGTGCCATGGTGAGGGAGTGGAGTTGGGTGGGTGACGTATGTGTAAGCCAGTCTTGGGTCAGGTTGCTGCTTATGATGCCTTTTGAAGTCATGAGGAGTGGTTCCACTTGGTGTGCCTTTAGAAACAGAGGTGATGAATGCTTCCGGGAAGCCTGATGCAACCTACCCGCCTCGGGGTTGGGCACCCACAAAGCTGTCCGCACTGCCTGAGTCACTGGCTGGCTGCAAGCCCCATTCCTCTGCACACACTTCCTGTCTGGGGAAGCCTGCTGCATGCCCATCAGAAGAGAGCTTGCCAGGGACAGGGACAGGGCTCTGGGGTCTCAGCAGCCCTGTCCCAGCATGCTCACGGTATTTTTCACATGTGTGGGGTGCCCACTTGGGACCTGCAACTCAGGCTCACGTGCCTCAGAAGGTCAGCTGAGGTCTTGGAACCCACATGGGCAGCTGCGTGGTCTTTATTCATCTCCCATGTTTGCCCCTGCACTCCCCTGCAGTTGGCCTCAGGCCTCCTGCCTCACCCACCCCCTCCAAAGATGCTGCCCTGGGTGACTGCCCCATCACAAATGGCCCTAGCTTCTCTGGGCATCCCAGGTGGCTTTGCTGGGTTTGGTCTCCCTCACAGAGCCCTCCTTCCCTCCGTGTCCACCACTGCAGGACTCTGGACATCTGCAGAAAAAAGTTGCGGCCTCCCCTCCTGGGGCGACTGGCTCTGCTCTTCCCTTTCCCTTCGCAGTGTCTTCTCGGTTCTGTGCTCTCGGCTGCTCTCAGCCTTTCACTATTTGCCTCTGTGTACCCTTTTCTCCTGAGCGTCACGTCCCCTGTCCACCTGCCTGCCAGAGTGCTTGGCCTTTGGGGTTTTGCCTGCCCACTTCCTGCTCCTGTTCCTGGTAGACCGTTCTTTCAGCTCCCTGACCCTATGGACAGCTTCACCCCTCTCTGCCATGCACAGCCGTCCCTCGTGTTCTCTGGAACTTTTGTCCCTCTCTCTGCCATGCACAGCCGTCCCTCGTGTTCTCTGGAACGTTTGTCCCTACTGTTCTGATCTCATTGCCTATCCTGGATGGAATGGGATCTCTCCCCAACAATAACAACAACAACAACAACAAAAAGATGTCCAAGTTTTGATCTCCAGAACCTGCGACTGACCCTATTTAGATAGAAAGGGTCCTTGCAGGCTGCCTTCCCTACACCGTGGCTCCTGGCTGGGCCTGGACCCCCGGTCCCTGCCTGGAACAGAGGAAGGCTGCCATTTTTCAGAGTTTAGAGTGTTGTTCTACTTTAGCTTCAGGGTTCACAGCCTCCCAGCCCCTGATGGCAGGACCCAGGGCTGTGTACAGAGTTCCAGGTGTGGTCTTCAGAGGTGGGTCTGGGTTTGAATCCTCCCCAACCTTTAGCCCCCCCTTCTAGGAAGCTGAGTGATGGGTTGGAATTAGTTCACCGTGTGCATGCTGCCTGGGACTGTTCCCTTCTCCAATTGGAGGCTGGCAGGATCATTCTGCCCATACTGTGGGGTATCTCAAATGAAGACAGGCCTAGGTGCTCGGACTCAGACCCCTTGAGCCCTGGGTCTTCAGTCCTCACCCTCCTTATCCATCCGGTTTTTCTAAAAGCTGGGTGAGGTGGGGCCGGAGGGTAGATCAGTGCAGTGGTCCAGAGGGCGGGGATCATCTATCTGTGTGAGGTATGTGTGTGACTGTGTGTAAGAATGAAGGCTGGGGTTAGACCTGGGTTCACATTCAGGCAGTGGGACCCACCCAGAATTTTTTCTGCCTCTCTGAATTGGTTTCCTTTTTCCATAAATTGAGAATAACAGTGATCCATACCTTAATTGCAGTGCTTTGCAGCAACAGAACATCTAACATCCAGTGGTTTATGTACAACAAAAGCTTATTTCTCACAACAGACTGAGAAGCCCTGTGTTCAAGCATTCCCAGATTTCTCTGGAAAAGGCTGCACTTAGATTCCAGGGTGGCAGCTATTATAGTGATTCCCTCGAGGGCAGGATTGCTGGGCTCTGCCATATGGAAGGGTCAGAGGTTATAGCAAAGATGACCTAGCTATTTCCTTCTGGCCCTTTTTTTTTTAAATACATTTTTATTTTGGGAGTGTGCCTTCCTGCCATGTATGCCACGTGGCAACGGTGCACACGGAGGTCAGCGAACAACGTGTCCTCTCTTTCCATCATGTGAGTTCAGGGGATCAAACTCAGGTCTTCAGGTTAGGAGGCAGTGCCTTTATCTGCTGAGCCATTTTCATGACTACGACGACCTGTCCTCCTCCTCTTCCTTTGTTTGTTTGTTACAGTCACTTTACTGTGTTAACCAGGGTAGTCTACAACTTAGGATCCTCCTGCTTCAGTCTTCAGGATTTCAGGGGTCTACTACCATACCTGACTGTCTTGTAAGAGCAATAACCCATTCATGAAGGCAGAACCCTCATGGCCCAGTCACCTCCCAGAGCCCATGGTGCCTAATTAGTACTTGCCTTGGGAATTAAATTTCAACATGATTTTTGAAGGGCTCACAACACCCAAGTCCTGGTGGCAGCTTCTAGAAAGACTGGGAGAATGAAATAAAAGCTCCCTGTGGCTGCATAAGCAGCTGGTGTGAGGAGTTATTCTAGAGGGTCAGCTCTCACCATGAATGGCACTCCAACCACTTGGCACATAGCTGCAGGGTACATGGTGCCCCAGGAATTATGTCTAGAGGACTCTGGCAAGGAGCATTTCCAGTGTCACCTTTTCCATGACTTCATGACCCGGTCCTGAACTGTATAGGCACTCTTTTGTTCTTTGGACCCTTGTAGCTGTTGGTACTTATGCCTTTGAGGCTTGACCAAGTACCTCTTCTGTGATGATTGTATTGCACTGAGGTCCGATTGGCTTTAGATAACTGGTTACTTGGGATTCTGCCAGTAGGAGTGACCAGCTGGCAGGTAGAGATGCAGACCACGCCACTGCCAGGCCTGTGCTGCACCGATGCGAGACCAGAGTGGAGCCATGACCCAAGCACTGTCAGGTTTCCTGGCGGGACCAGGTCTTAGGGCCAGGCAGATCTGGAAAACAGCTGACTGCTATGGTGTGCTTGCTCCTGGGGCTAGAGTTTAGAGTATGGCTGCTTTGGAGTTTTTCGTTGTTGTTGTTGTTTTCAAAGAAACAAAAATTAGGTGGATTCTTAATATTCGGTATTGTTAAGAGTTTTCTCAGCTGGGTGTGGTGGCACACACTTTTAATCCCACTTGGGAGGCAGAGGCAGGTGGATCTCTATGAGATCAAGGCCAGCCTGCTCTAAATAGCAGGTCAGGCCAGCTGGGGTTACAGATCCTGTCTCAAGGGAATTTTTTTTTTCCCTCTGGCAGTGTGTGCTGATGCACAGCTATAATCCCAGAAGTGCACTGGCAGATACAGGATGATTGCTATGAGTTTTAGGCCAGCTGCATAGACCCTGTCGACAGACAGACAGACGGACGGACGGACGGACAAGATGGTTCAGCAGTTAAGAGTACTTGCTGCTGTTGCAGAGGGCCCAAGTTCAGATTCTAGCACTCATGATGAAGGGCTCACAACCTGGAACTTCTTTTCCATGGGATCTGATGCCCCCTTCTGGCCTCCACAGGGACTGTACTCATGAACATGATCACACACACACACACACACACACACACACACACACACACAAAAAAAAAACCAAAACAAAAACAAAAACCCTGGAAGACCAGGGAAGGAGCTGTTGACTTGGTGACCTCTGGGACATCACCCCAAGGGGTCAGCAAGCCCATATGATTCTTTACACTTTCCCCCAGACTTGCTTTCTTCTCAGGCCCTCCCATAATGGGAGCGTCTCCATGTCAGTTGTCTTGCCTAACAGTTACTTTCCATTCCTTTCTTTCCAGTGCTTTTAAAGAAAAGTTCATTTTTAATTTTATTGTTTTGTTTGTGATCTAGGGATGGTACCTGAAGCTTCTCACTTTCTGGGAGCTATTTCTCAGCCCTTAAATTTTTTTTTTTTAACTGATATGTATAAAGAAACATTGTGCACAGTTTTTAGGTGCCTGCCATCTGGTACCACTTTCAGCTTGTCATCAGCACCTTATTTTCCCTGCTGAGTCTGGGAAGAGCAGAGCCACCACAGCCTGTTGTGGCTTGCTTCATACTTCAAAACTTGAATAAACAGAATATGGCTGGGTGTTTTGTTGTTTGTGGCAAGGTCTCATGTACCCCAGGCTGACTTGAAATTAGCTATGTAGCCAAGGATGACCTTGAACTCCTGATCCTCTGCCTTCATCTCCCAAGTGCTGGGATGACAGGCATGCACTACCTCACCTAGCCTTTTTGGGGACCTTTTGAGACAATCTCATTCTGTAGCTCAGGCTAGCCTCAAACTCATGATGGTCCTCCTATTAGCACCTCCTAAGTGCCAGCATTACAAGAGTGTGCCACCATGCCTCATGTGAGAACTCATGGCTGAATTTTGAGGTCTTGGGGCTGGAGAGATAACTAGGAGATTAAGAGTTTGACCTACTCTTCCACAGGACCCAAATTTGATTTCCAGCACTGACATCAGGTGACTCACACCCACCTGTAACTACAGCTCTTGGAGATGCCACACCCTTTTCTGGTCTTCGAGAGCACACATGGTCATACCTCCCCCCATACACATAATTAAAAAGAAAAATTAGGGGCTGGAGAGATAGCTCAGTGGTTAAGAGCACTGACTGCTCTTGAAGAGGACCGGGGTTGGATTCCCAGCACCCACAGGGTGGCTAAGAACCATCTTTAAGCCAGGTATTGTGGCTCACACCTTTAATTCTAGCACTTGGGAGGCAGAGGCAGTCGGATCTCTATGAGTTCAAGGCCAGCCTGGTCTACAGAGTGAGTTCCAGGCCAGCTGGGGCTATAGGAAGACCCTGTCTCAAAAAAAAGAACAACAACAACAACAAAAAGCCGGGCATGGTGGCGCACTCCTTTAGTCCTAGCACTTGGGAGGCAGAGGCAGGAGGATCTTTGTGAGTTCAAGGCCAGCCTGGTCTACGGAGTGAGTTCAGGACAGCTGGAGCTACAGGGAGACCCTGTCTCAAAAAGACCAAAAAAAAAAAAAACCCCCCCCCCCAATTTTTTTAATTAAAAATAAATAAATAAATAAAAATTAGGGGCCGGAGAGATGACTCAGAGGTTAAAAGCACTTGCTCATGCAGAGGACCTGGGTTCACTTCCTACCACCCATGTGGCAGCTTATAATTGTCTGTCAACTCCAGCTCCAAGATCCGACACTCTGTTCTGGCCTCAGCAGGCACCTGGAATGCAAATGGTTCCTCGTACGTACACACACAAACACACACACACACACACATAAAATAAATACATCCTTAATGGGCTGGAGAGATGGCCTAGTGGTTAAGAGCGCCGACCGCTCTTGCAGAGGACCCGGGTTCGATCCCCAGCACCCACATGGCGGCCGAGAACCGTCTGAAACTCCAATTCCAGGAGAACTCCAGTTCCAGGGGAATCCGACACCCTCTTCTGACCTCCGTGGCATTGCACGTCACAGGTGCACAAACTTGCATGCACACAATACATTCATACACATACAGGAATAAATAAAAAAAAAAAAAAAAGAAAAGAAAAAGATTAAAAAAAAATACATCCTTAAAAACAAATTTTAAATTTGGAAGTCTGTCTTATGTGAGTTTAATTACACTTTGGGGATTTGACCTAAACGTATTAACATGTTTCTTAGCACTTTCCAGAAAGCACCGCTCTTGCCTTTCTTCTCTGTTGGACTGTTGGACTCAAACTGCCACACTCACAAGATTAACCAACGAGGGGCCACAGATTGATATGAAGTTTATTTAATTTGCTGGTGCACCAGAACCCAATTAAGAAAACTACACATCGGGGCTGGAGAGATAGCCTAGCGGTTAAAGAGCACAGAGCTGTCTTGCAAGAGGACCCGGGTTCGATCCCTAAAGCAACCCACATGGTGGCTAAGATCCGTCTGTAACTCCAATTCCAGGAGATCTCCAGTTCCAGGGGAATCCAAGACCCTCCTCTACCTACCGCGGCATTCCCACAGAACACGGGTGCACAAACCCACATGCAGACAGTACACTCATACACATACAGAAATAAAATGAAATTAAAAAAAAAAAAAAAAAAAAAGAAAACTGACACATCAAGGGAGCCAATTGTTGATGTGTCAGGGACGCAACCCACTCCACACAGGGATGAGCGCAACCCCGACTGTCTGTTACAGAGAACTTTTAAAGCCGAAGCCACAAACTAGAGGAACTTGGTGACATCACACATACACAATTGCAAGGCTATAGAAACACAATGCAAGCAGTGGTGACCTTTAGCATCGGGAAGCCCCTTGGAGAGGAATGGGCTTCTTAGGGGGTGGGAAGCACTCCTCCAGGGCTGGGAAAGGTCATCCTGACCTCAGGTAGCTGTGGGAACGAGGAACTCAGGGTCGGACTGTATTCTTGTGGTTAAGGTAGTCATGGGAACCAGACCTGCTTCAACTAGAGAGTTGCTCCTGCATGGTTAACCCTTTCCTTTTGATTAACTTCTTTCTGACCTGGTCCTACAGGACTGACTGAGGATTCCCCTCCCCTGTATTCCTTTATTGGTTTGAAAATTCTTTCCATTCTTCTTTATTTTCTCATCTATACTCTGGTCTTTTTAAGTTGTGAAACGTAATTGTCCTAGTTTCATTCTGTTGCTGTCATAAACATTTTGACCAGAAGCAACTTTAGGGAGGAGAGGGGTTATTTTATCTTAAATGTTCAGGTCAGCATTTAGAGAATTCAGGTCACACTTAAAGCAGGAACCCCGGAGGAAGGCTGCTATGTAGCTCACAGACATGGTCAGCTAGCACTCCTTTCTTCTTCCTTTTTCTTTTGTTTTTTAAATTATTTATCTATTTCTTTTTTTCTTTCTTTCTTTCGTTTTTGTCTTTTCGAGACAGGGTCTCCTTGTAGCTCCAGCTGTCCTGGAACTCACTCTGTAGACCAGGCTGGCCTTGAACTCACAAAGATCCGCCTGCCTCTGCCTCCCAAGTGCTAGGACTAAAGGTGTGTGCCACCACGCCTAGCTATTTATTTATTTATTTATTTTTAAGACAGGGTCTCCCTGTAGTCCCAGCAGGCCTGGAACTCTCCATGTAGATCAGTCTGGCCTTGAACTCACAGAGATCTGCCTGTCTATGCCTCCTGAGTTGTAGGAATTAAAGGCATGTGCTACCATGCCCAGCCCTCCACCTGTCTTTTTAATTACATTCAGTACACTGCTGTGTCTCAGACTTTGGTTGAAAGCCATAGGAAGTAAGTCACGTTGTTTATATTTCCTGCTTGGGATTCGATATGGTACTTCCCTCTCCAGGCTCTTTTTTTCCCCTCACACACTCTAAGCAAGTCCTGTGCCCTGAGCTATAGCCCCAGCCTTTCTGGAAAAAAGTCTCTGCCATTGCCTCTTGCCCCTCTCGATGTCGCCCTCTGGCCTCTGGAACCATTAGCTGTGACTCTGTGTCTCTCAGCTTGCTTTATCTGTGCTGCGTCAGCCAGTTTATCATCTAAACTTCCTTATTATTTAGCCAGAGCCCCCGTTGTTCCTCTGATTCCTAGGATGCTGTTCTCTCCGCGCCTGGCAGGCGCTTCTCCTTTTGGTGTGTTAGCAGTTTTTTGTTTTTTTGTGTTTTTTTTTAATATTTTTTAAATTTTATTTATTTCTTATATGTACGAATGTACTGTCCGCATGCAGGTTTGTGCACCCATGTTGTACAATGCCTCGGAGGTCAGAAGAGGGTGTCGGATTCCCCTGGAACTGGAGTTCTCCTGGAATTGGAGTTTCAGATGGTTCTCAGCCGCCATGTGGGAGCTGGGGATCGAACCCAGGTCCTCTGTAAGAGCAGTTGGCGCTCTTAATCGCTAGGCCATCTCTCCAGCCCTGTGTTAGCAGTTTTTACTTTGGCTTGTAAACTCATCTGCAGAAAGGCTGTTTCCTGGACGAGTTTTGTGTGTTGCATTGGAAAAATCTCCAAGAGAAGTTAGTTTGCTTTTGGTGGGGCTGTGTCAGTCAGCTTTCTATCGCTGTGACAGAATCTGTGAGGTAATCAATGTATAGACAAAAAAGGTCTGTTTTGACTTGTGATTTGGAGGTTGTAGCCCATGGTCAGTTGGTCTTCCTTTGGGGCCTGTGGTGAGGCAGCCAAGTGTAATGATGGTCAGAACCATTCACTGCAGGGTGGACAGGAAGAGGCAAGGCCAGCGTGCCCCCACCTCTTTTCTTCCTCCTACTAGACCCTACCTCCTAAAAGTTCTGGCACCACCCAGTAGTACCACTGCCTCATAGCATCTGGGAGGAAGGGCCACTTCCCACTGCCCTCCTGTGCTGGGCAGCCCTGACGCTCCCATCTCCATCTTGCACTCGAGTTGCCAAGCATCGACCCAGGCTTTCAGTCCACTCCTGCCTTGGCCAGGTGTGTGAAGCCCCATGTGATCCAGCCTGCCTGCCTCTCCTGGCCAACTTGACTCTTCAGCTTTACAAGCAAACTAGCTGCATGCCCTGTACTGTAACCTGGAATAGCACAGATGCTAGAATCCATCCGTATGTTTGGAACAGCTTTGTAACGTGTGGTGTGGCATGTGGTGTGTTACTTTTTGTGATTCTTGTCATCTGGCATGAAGCCTGGTGCCCCCCTCCCTCAGGCCACACTCAAGCTACCCAGTCTCTGCTTGTCACACAGTGGTTCCTCCTCTGGAGGTCCCTGTGTCCATCCTGCCTCATGAGCTGCCTGCTCAGCCTGGGCCTGGCCCCTCTTTCTGTGACTGTTGCTCTTCTCTCTGTTCTCTGGTGGACTCAGAGCTCTGGAGAGCCAGGTCTTGTTCTCCGGATGACTGAAGCTGCTGATAACTCTGTCTTTTCAGGACTGCTTAGTGCTTCTGGCTGAGTCGACTGATCCTGTGTCCCAGGGCAGATGCAGGAAGACCTAGCAGGGAAGTTTGGTTCTAATTATGATCGGTTTTGCACTGGCCTAAGAGAGTGTTTGTCAGTGGGGCTGGCACCCAAGGTACCAACTCCTAGAGACTTAAAGCAACTAGTGACCAGAAAAAGCCACTGAATCTTGCAAATGGAAGTCGTTTCTGGCCTTAAGAGTACGCTGGGCATGTTATCCATACCTTTGATCTAAGCACTTGGAAGACAAGGTAGGCAGATCTCTGTAAGTTCAATATCACCCTGATCTATACAGTAAGTTCCAGGCCAGCCAGGGCTACATAGTGAGATCCTGCTTCAGACAAACAAACAAACAAACAAACAAGCATGGTCTGCAGTCTGTCCCCAACCTTAGAGTCCCCGGGTACCAGAAAAACTCTAGCTAATCAGTTAATTGTCATCCCTTGTAGCCTAAACCACTTCAGTTTTAGCATAAAGCTGCACCTGGGCTAGCAAGATGGTGTAGCAGGTAAAGGTGCTTGCTACCAAGCAGGAGGACCTGAGTTTGATTCCCAAGACCCACATGATGGAAGGATAACCACCTTGTCCTCTGACCACCATATGATTTCCATATGCATGACACCCACACATACTAAAATAAATAAATGTAACCATAATTATATATATATATATATATAATGATTACATTATGTATATGTATATGGCTAAACTTTGAAAAGGTCAGTCCTTTAGGTCCAGGTGGTCTTGAGGTCTCAAGGAGACCAGAGTATGATAAAGGCTAGGGTCTAGAGCTGCCCATTGCCCACACCTACCGCCGCCCCTTCTAACGGAGTTCTGGTTTCTCATGAGAGGAAGCATCTGCAAGTGGGGTGTGGATGGGCCTGGCCAGAGCTGAACAGACCCATGCCTCCTCCTCCTTCTTTACCCAAACTGTCTGGAATGTTGGAACTGTCACAGGATTATTGTCAGGAATGAAGGGACCAAATCTTTTAGAAAGATCCGCAGAGCATCTGTCAGGTCGCAGTGCCATGGGAGGTGACTCATGATGGCGGGAATAGTCCCCTGGGCTGGAATTTCGGGAATCAGCAGGGACTCCATGATAGACACAGTTCACATAGCTCCATCCCAAGTGTGGACCTGTTTGCCTCAGTCTTTGGCCCTGACTTAAGCACTTGTGTCCCAAATGGCTACCATGGCTCCAGCTGTCACACCAGAGGCAGTTGGAAAGAGGACGAAAGGGAGGTGAATAAATGTATTGTTCCTCACATTTATTATTTTTGGTTTGTGTTTATGAGTGTGTTGCCTGGATATGTGTAAGTGCATTGCATCTGTCATACAGTCCCACAGAGGCCAGAAGAGGGCATTTGATCCCCTAGAGCTGAAGTTAAGGATGGTTATTAGCTGCCCTATGAGTGCTGAGCACCAACGCCAGCTCCTCTGCATGAGCAACCCGTGCTCTTAACCACTGAGCTGTCTCTCCAATCCCCTCATCTTTTAAGGAAACTTTGAGAAAATATTCTGCCTTTACCACTTCCTGTGACTGGGGGAAAGTCACTCCCTCAGAGCCATAGTCACCTTCTTTGTGAAGTAGCCGTGGCGCTGCCCCCAGAGACTGAGCCAGAACACACGGAGCGCCCGCCCGCCCACAGATGCCGCACTGAAGGCACAGCATTCCTGGACTCCCTTTCCTTGCCCAGCTCTCCCTGGCCCCGGGAGGCCCCATCGCCCCTGCTTGCCCCTGGTCCTCCCCTGCTCTGTGCTTTAGTTTTTCTGCACCCCTTGCCTGCCTGCCTCCTCTCTCCTCTCTCCTCAGTTCCCTGCTTTTTTCCATCCTGTCCCTCGATCCTTCCCAGGAACAGCAGTTCCCAGGAGGCTCTGGTTGCCTTACCAGCTGGAGGCACTGATGGGCCTTGTGAACTGCAGATCAGACGGGGGTATGTGAGAAAACCAAGTTTAACTGATTTATTCGCAAGTCAGGTGGGAATTACAGTCCATTACTTCACCAGAAGTGACAGTGTCCTCAGCCAGCGGATGTTCATCATATGGAAGACCTGCTCGAGGTCTGGTCCTTCTACCAGGCCGTGCTCAGCCTGGGCTTCCAGACCCAAGGTTGCCTCCTGAGCTAAGGCGTTTGCTTGCACTCTGCCTGATGCCTCAGCATCCGGGACGCCAAGAGGAAGCCTTAAGGAGCTTTCCTGCAAGGGAGGCTGGGAATTACATTGCTACCTGGAATAGAATTGGCCTTCTGTTGCTGAGCAAACAGGTTAGTAGCTACTGGGTAAAGAATTAACAGGAGTCAGCCACCATCCGTGCAGCATTAACTTAGCACATCCTGTTTGCTAGGAACAAAGTGAAGGCAGGAATGAACCAGCAAGCACAGGACAAAGCAGAGGAAGCAGAGGAAGGGTGCCTCTAGGTTCACTCTTCATTCTCTTGCAGCAAGTCTCAGCCATCCTTGTCCTTGTCACCATTGTTCCTGGTACGCCTGGGGCACCACCAGGTGGCTGGGCTCCAGGGATGGGGCTGTCAAGGGGGGACCATCCTGACCCGACATCTGGACATCTGTCGTGGGTACATGAAACCCTTTGGGCAGTGAGGTCTTCTTCCTTCGAGGCCTATAAATTGAGTGTCGTCCAGGCTGACTGGAGTCTTGATATGCTACAGTGGTGCTAACAACGCGGGACAAACACAACTGAGTTACTGACAGTGGAGGTTAATGTTTCTTCTTCAATCCAAATGTAGGAATAATATGGGGGACCCAGATTATACTTCTGTCTCGATTTCTCCCCCTCCCCTCCCAGCTCTCTGCCTTAATTTTGTTTCCTATTGTTTTGAGACAGGGTTTACCTATGTAGCTCAGGCTGACCTTGAACTCCAGATCCTCCTGTGCCACCCTCTTCCCCCGTCACTGCTGTCATCTGAGAAGCTGCTGAGGGAAGGCATGCACTGCCCCCATTCCTGGTTGGTTTGGGTTTTGCGGTGGGGGCAGTGAAGGTTCTTTGTTTTATTTTGTCCTCTGAGATAAGGTTTCATGTAGCCCAGCCTGGCCTTGAACTTGCTGTATATATATAGCCAAAGAGACCTTGAGCTAGTGAGCCTCTGCTTCCCTAGCTGCGGGGATCATAGGCCTCCACTCCCACATTCTTTATGTTTATGCTGGGATGGAACCCAGAGCTCTGTGCACATGAGATGTGCACCCCTGAATGAGCCACATCCCTAGTCCCCAGCCTGGTGTTTATCTCGTCTTATCCCAGGTACACCCAGCGCTGTCCCTGTGGGAAGTCACCCAGCGCTGTCCCTGTGGGAAGTCAGGGAGTGGGATGCCTGTTGCAGTGGTCTTTTATTTGTTTTTGCAAAAAAATGCTGAGGATGAACCGGGAGGGCCTTACACCGGCCCTGTGCTCTACCTCTGAACTGCACTCCAGCCCTGCAAGGACATTTTCTCCTAAGTGTCTCAGCTCCTGGCCTCACTCCCTGAGGGATTTAGGATGTTTCAGGGAAACTGGGGGTGGGAAGACTATTAGAGGTTGTTCTGGCACATTCCTTGGGAGCTTGGACCATGATTCTGGGTCCTTACCCTCCTCTGCTTGGCCTCCTCACCCGTCACATTTTGGTCCTGGCAGTTCCTCCCTTGACAGGTTGTTCCAGGGATCAGTAGGTGCCCCAGAAACATTCTATTGGTGTTAGAAGGTGTGTGGAAGCCAGTGTGGGAAGCCTTGGAAGCCTTGGGTGTCACACTGAGGAGTAGGATTTTGAGGTTGGGACATGGCAGGTGTGTGGATTCGGCACCAGCAGGAGTGGAGTGGCTGAAGCAGATACAGGAATGTCTGGAAGTAGCTCCAGGTGAAGGGTGGGCAGGTCCTTAGCCTGGACAGGGACAGTCAAGGAAGGGGAGAGCGAGTAGGACGCTGCATGCCGGGGCTGGTTCCTTGGCTATGCAGGCGCTCTTGGGGTGGAGCACAGGGTGTCAGGACAGCAGAGAGGCTCATCGGGTGAGTTTATCAAACATTGGCACGTGCCATCACCTGCCAGGTACTACATTGGCACAAAGGCCACTTGTGGCTGATGTAAGATAATTAATTGGCTGCCGGACACACTGAGCCCTGTGAGGCCCCTGTGTAGTATTTAGACAGTCTGCAGGACACAATCTCAGGACCAAGGTGGAGATGTAGCTGCCATATAGGCAATCCATGGATGGTTTCCACCCCCAGCCAGCAAGTGGCCAGGTAGATGGAGCAGGAGCAAGGAGGGTCAGCATCAAGGAGTCAGAAGAGCCAGCAGCTTGCTAGGGCCTCGCAGTGCAGGAGGGCAGTGTGCTGCGGGTTGGTGTAATGAAGTGTTTTTTTTTGTCTTTTCGAGACAGGGTCTCCCTATAGCCCCAGCTGTCCTGGAACTCACTCTGTAGACCAGGCTGGCTTTGAACTCACAAAGATCCTCCTGCCTCTGCCTCCCAAGTGCTAGGAGTAAAGGCGTGCACCACCACGCCCGGCTAATAAAATATATTTCTGTAGCTGCTAACACTTCCATGCCTTCCGCTTCTGTGTGTCAGCCTGGCTGGCCTGGTGGCTGGGAAGATGATGATTCCATCTGATGCCTAAGAACTAGATCGGAGCTTGGCTAGCCGACCTGGCGCACACTGTGTGTGGAAGGCCCTGCTCTGTAAAGGAGACCTGCCAGGAAAGGCATGGCGAAGTCTGAAGCTCAGCACAACCCGTGCACTTGACCTGAGAGAGTGGTAGGAGAGAAGGCAAGAGATGCAGAGCAGGATCACCATGGGCCCTGTCCCTTCAGGAGTCCAGGTTTTGTTCTGATATTAGCAGGGAGTTTCTGAAGAGTTTTAAGCAGGGAAGCACTCCAGAAAGTTCCAGCTGGGAAGAGACATAGAATAGAAATGTTGGGATGGGGAGAAGCACTTAGAGGCTGTTGCTGGACATCAGATGGGAGGTGGGGTGAATTGGGGAGATGCTCAGGACTGAGTGCCTGGTCCTTTTGGTACTGGAATGATTTGAATCTTGAGAGATACTGGGAGTATGATCAAAATCCAGCCAAAGCCTGGTGTGGTGGCACACCCAGGATGCAGAGGCAGGCAGATCTCTGAAATCGAAGCCAACCTGCTCTTCATAGTGAGTTCCAAGCCAGCTAGGGCTATAGGGAGACCCCTTCTAAAAAAAATTTTTTTAATCCAGCCAAGAGTGAAGGTAGCAGTACTATCTGCCTCGTCATCTGCCTGGCCCCTTTGAAGCTTCGCGAGCCAGGCCTTCGTCATCTACACCTCTTTCAGAATGACTGTTCCAAGTTCCACAACACAAGCTCTAAGCACGCAATGGCTTTCCCAGCCCAAAGTTGCAAACACTCCCACAACCCCCCCAAAGCGCCAAGGTCGGGTCTGCCACAGCAATAGCCCACTCTCTGGTACCAATTTTTGTTCCAGTTTCTCTTCAGTTGCTGTGACAAAACACTCTGACCAATACCAACTTGGGGAGGAAAGGGTTTATTCACCTTACATCTCCTGGGTCACAGTTCATCACTTAAAGAGCCCAAGGTAGGAACTCAGGGCAGGAACCTGGAGGCAGGACTTGAAGCACAGGCCATGGAGCAATGCTTCTTACTGGCTTGCTCCCCTGGCTCATGCCCAGCCTGCTTTCTTATACAATACACAATCACCTGCCTGTTGTAAAGTAGTAATGAAGAGACCACTCACTAGACCATGTGGAGTTTAAAGTAGGGTTTAATTTAATTACGATGTTGGGCTGACACCTGCCTGGAACTTGCTATGTAAACGAGGCTGGCCTTGAACTCACAGAGATCCACCTGCCTCTGGTTCCCAGTGCTGGGATTAAAGGCATGTACCACCATGCCTTTAAAAAGGTTCTTTTTTTAAATTGAATTTTGTGTATCTCATACAGAACATCTCAGTCACTCTTTTTTTTTTTTTTTTTTAAATTTTATTTATTTCGGTATGTGTATCAATGTACTGTCTGCATGCAGGTTTGTGCACCCGTGTCGTGCAATGCCGCGGAGTTCAGAAGAGGGTCTCGGATTCCCCTGGAACTGGAGTTCTCCTGGAACCGGAGTTTCAGACGGCTCTCGGCCGCCATGTGGGTGCTGGGGATCGAACCCGGGTCCTCTGCAATAGCGGTCGGCGCTCTTAACCGCTAGGCCATCGCTCCAGCCCCTCAGTCACTCTTAATCCCCTCTATGCTCCCTTCCCCACCAGCCCCCTTCCCCAGCCCCGCACTGGAATTCATACACTCATTTATGCAAAGGCCCAGTGTCAAGCTGGTGTCCCTAGATGTTCCTCAGTGCAAATTCATCCATTGGGGTCTAGTCAGCCCATCCAGAGTCCCTCACTTTAAGAAGATCAGCTCTTCGTCATCCAGCAGTAATCAGCTGACAATAGTTCTGCTAAGATTGGAGACTGCTGCCCATTTCCACAGTTCTATGCTGGATTTTGTCTGCTTGCTTCTGTATGCTGACACCACCACTGTAGGATTACATGAACAGGATCCTTGAAGCTTGTATGATTCCATTTCCATATCCTCATATACCTTCTCCCTGGCTCTTCCAAGCTTTCTGTCCCCTCTTTGGCAATGGTCCCCAAGCCCTGAGTGGAGCTTAATTATAGGAGTCCTGTCCGAAGACCCACACATTGTCTACTCCTAGTCTCCACATTGTGGCCATTTGTGCCCTTTTGTGTTCCTGGCCTTCTGTTGCATGAGGGAGCTTCATTAGTGAGAGTCGGGAGATTCATCAGTCCTCTTCAGCTCTTGTTCCGTCTTCCGTGAGCCTTAGGAGCAGAGGTTGCATTGTACATGCTCCACTTAGGCTTGGGCAATTTACAGACAATGTGTGTGACCAGCTGGGCATCCTGAAATGGCCATCCTCTGTCTGGCCCCAAAGAAACTTCTTTGATGAGTGGTGACTGGGATACTTACTGTAATTATGAAGATACATATTTTACACTTAGTAAGAAATTATATTAGTCTGGAGATGTGGTATAGCCTTGGGATTTTCTCTAAGGTCTGTGATCTCTCCATCCATATGTGTTTGGCTATGTTTACAGTGCCACACGTGAGTTTCCTCCCACTGAGTAGGGTTTAAGTCCCATTAGGTAGGTAGCCATTGATTGCTGCCAAGATAAAAGCGCACCAATGTTGTATGTTGTGCCGGTCATTAATGTGAATATTTGGTCTTTTTGAGACAGGGTCTCCCTGTAGTCCCAGCTGCCCTGGAACTCACTCTGTAGACCAGGCTGGCCTCGAACTCACAAAGATCCGCCTGCTTCTGCCTCCCAAGTGCTAGCATTAAAGGCGTGTACCACCACGCCCGGCGAATATTTGCTCTTAAAGCTGGTGTTGGACCACTGATTGCTGCTCTCCCTTAGCAAGTTCTGTATTGCTGTCCAAAGCTGTGAGAGCTAGCCTTCAGGGGAGGCGGCTTCCATGTAGACCAGGCTGGTCTTGAACTCAATGACATCTGCCTGCCTCTGCTTTCTGGGTGCTTGGATTAAAGGCATGTTGCCACCACACCTTTAAAAGGGTTCTTTGTTTTTTTTAAAGAACTTTTTTTTTTTTTGAGTCAAGACCTCAAGGGACCCAGGCCTCCCTCAAACTCTAGTAACCAAGGATGACCTTGAACTCCTTTCTCCACCCACTGAATGAGCGCCCAGTGCCACACCCTACTGTCTCTGCACCTTGATTAGAGCTCAGTTTTCGCTTCCAGGCCTGTGGCAGGATCTACAGGTTGCTCTCAGTTTACCTCCAGTGACTCTTGATGGTCCAGGTTCAGCCTGTTTGCTTATCTGTCTTTTAATATGTTTATTAATATAAAAACAACTCATATACAGATCAGAAAGTTGTATGACCAAAAGGGATGGGCTGTCTCTGGACTTCCAGCCCCTTCACAGAGTGAGGTGTGCGTGACTGTTTTCCCTGCAGGTGTTCAGGCCTTGCCTTCTTCCTGCTCCCAGCCCTGAGGCTGTGGAGTAGCAGTCCTGACACCTAGCTTTTTCACTGAAGGCTGTCCTCAGCCTCCTTCCAGGTCAACACTCCACATTCCTCCACATTCCTTTTACAACCTTTTTTTTTTTTTTTTGGTCTTTTTAAGACAGGGTCTCCCTGTACCCCAGCCTTCCTGGAACTCACTCACTATGTAGACCAGGCTGGCCTTGAACTCCCAGAGATCCACTTGCCTCTGCTAGGATTAAAGGTGTGTGCCACCACCCCTGGCTACAACCTTCTTTTTTTAATGTCCATACAGTATCTTTATAATTTGGCCAACAGTCTTCAAGCAAACATTTATGTAACTGGACATTTAAAAAAATACCTTAGACTTGAACAGTCTGGGATTTCTATAGAGTTCTTCAGAGCTCTTTTCTGGTGTAGAGACCACAGGAATCTTTACTAGCCCAGTGTCCTCTGAACAGTGAGGAAGCTTCCTGAAGATTAAAGACGGGCCTCCTAGAGAGACTCAGATCAGGGGGTGTCCAAAGCAGCAGGCAGCAGATGCTGCTGGGTTCCCTGGAAAGGAACACTTCCTAAAAGAAATGCTAAGCAGGGGCTCAGGGACCCTCTGGGGTTCCTGAAGGAGTTACCATCTTAATATCATCAAACACGTATACCTAAGATGAATGCAGGTATAGTCTATCCTGTAAACCATGGGCAGGACACACCCGAGCAGGTGAATAAATAGCACATCCCTAAAACAAGTAAGTCAACTGCCTTAAGTCAAATGCATTAGCAGAAAGTGTGGGCAGAGTGGTGGCTGGGGAAGCAGGGAGTTCAGGAATCTGTCATAGGAAGTAGTGTTTAAGCTGAGGTTTGAAGGAGGCTTAAGTCAAATTTAAGAGGGGGCCGAGGCACCTTAAATGGAAGAAGCAACCCATGTTGATGTCCCAGGGTAGGGAAACCCTGGCAAGTGCTGGCAGGATCCTGAAGGGGGAGAGGCCCTAGCCTTTTCCACCCTTATCAGACCCCTGCCACAGCACCTGGTATGCCCTCCCCAGACAGCCTCAGAATTAAGTTCACTCTCCCTAGTGACTGGGAACCCAAGGTCATGTCTTCTTATCTGTCCTTCAGAGAACTGGCTGCCTGAGTGAAGCCAGCAGCTCCATTCAAAGCTGTGCTCCATGTCTGGCTGCCTTTGCCTGCCTTACCTTGCCTTCTGCTGTGCCTTCCCCAGCTTGCAAATGTTCTTCCTCGAGATAGACTGAGATAGACCGCCTCCTGTGTGGTCCATCCACACTAGCGCCTTGCTCTTTCACCAGCCCTCCTCCAGGGCAGGTGCGCCCTACTCTTTCTAGTACCTCTGCCTTGTGTGTGCCCTGGTTAGTGCTTTTGCACATGCTCAGTTCCCATGTTGATCCAGTGAGTAATCCCTTATTTGAGGGGGCTCTCTGGCTGCAGCTGGGGAGCTGCCCTGGAGTGGACAGCAGAGACTGGGTGGGGGAATCGAGACTGGCACTTTCGGGTTCCCAGCACTTACTCTCGGATTAACAGCTGTGTATAACGCCAGTTCAGGGGAATCTGACACCTTCTTCTGACTCCGTGGGCATTGCATGACATGGATGCACTTACATACATGCAGGCAATACATTCATACACAAAAATAAAAAATAAGCCAGGCATGGTGGCGCACGCCTTTAATCCTAGCAGTCAGGAGGCAGAGGCAGGCAGATCTTTGTGAGTTCAAGGCCAGCCTGGTCTACAGAGTGTGTTCCAGGACAGCTGGGGCTATAGGGAGACCCTGTCTTGAAAAGACAAAAAAAAAAAAAAAAGAAAAGAAAAGAAAGAAGAAGAGGCCATAATAATAAAATTGAATTCTTTTATTCTTCCTTTCTCTCCCCCCCCCCTTTCTTGTTTTGGGATAAGGCAAGTCTCAAACATCACATCTTCTGGGTCAGCCTCTAAGTGACGGGATTACTTTACTGTGATGAAGTTTCAAAGTTGTTTTTTTCCCCCCTGTTTAGAATATATATATATGTGGCCGGGTGTGGTGGCACATGTCTTTAATCCTAGCACCCAGGAGGTAAGAAGAGGGTGTCGGATTCCCCTGGAACTGGAGTTCTCCTGGAATTGGAGTTACAGACGGTTCTTAGCTGCCATGTGGGTGCTGGGGATCGAACCCAGTCCTCTGCAAGAGCAGTCAGTGCTCTTAACTGCTAGGCCATCTCTCCAGCCCCGAGATTGTTATATTATTATGGAGATGGTTTATTACATATGTTATGCAAGGTTTTATATATACATATACATGCATATGTGTATATATGTATATGTGTGTATATATATATATATATATATATATCATTTAATATATAAAAACTATCTCTACCTGATAACAGACAGCCAGTAACAGAAAATTGTACAGGAGGGGCCAAGGGGGAGATAGTGTATTGGTAATGTGATTGCCTTGAAGTCACAAAGACCGGAGTTCAGTTTCCAGAACACATACCTGAAAACTGGGCATGGTGATATGTAGGCACGTGGAATCCCAGCACTGGGAGAAGATAGATGAGCCCAGTGGCCCACCTAGCCTGGTAACCTCCAGGCCAGCAAGAGCCCTGTGTCCAGGGAGGTAGATAGCGTTCCTTAGGGTGATACCTGAGGTTGTCCTCTGGACGCACACGCACACACACACACTTTTTGTTTTGTTTTGTTTTGTTTTGTTGTTTGGCCTTTTTGAGACAGGATCTCCCTGTAGCCCCAGCGGGCCTGGAACTCCCAAGTGCTGGGATGAAATGCGCACACCACCACGCTTGGCACAAACACATTTTTATTTATTTATTTTTAAATTTTATTTTTTATGCATATGAATGTACTGTCTGCATGCAGGTTTGTGCACCCGTGTCATGCAATGCCACGGAGGTCAGAAGAGGGTGTCAGATTCCCCTGGAACTGGAGTTAAAGACAGTTCTCAGCTGCCATGTAGGTGCTGGGAATCAAACCCGGGTCCTCTGCAAGAGCAGTCAGCACTCTTAACCGCTGAGCCATCTCTTCAGTCCCCACAAACACATTTTTTTTTAGACCAGGGTGGCCTTGAACTCACAGAGATCCTTCTGCCTCTGCTAGAATCAAAGGCATGTGCCACCACGCCCAGTTTAAAGATGGTTCTTAGCCGCCATGTGGATGCTGGGAATTGAACCTGGGTCCTCTGGAAGAGCAGTTGGTGCTCTTAACCGCTGAGCCATCTCTCCAGCCCCAACCCACAAACACATTTTTAAAAACTATTTTATTTTATGTCTATGCATGCATTCCCTGCATGTATGTAAGTGTACCTTTGTCACACAATGCCCGTGGAGGACAGAAGAAGGTGTCGGGTCCCCTGAAACTGGAGTTACAGGTCGTTGTTAGCTGCCACGTGGGTGCTAGATCTCAAACCCAGGTCTTCTGGAAGAGCAGCCCATGTGCTCTTAACTGATGAGCTATCTCTCCAGCCCATAAACACATTTAAAAAAAAAAGAAAAAGAATTATAAATTGGCACATGGCTATAATCCCAGTACTCAGGAGGCTGAGGATCATGAGTTCGAGGGCAGCCTGGGCTACCCAAAACAAAACACCCTCAAAACAAGCAAACAACCCAAGCACAAAATGAATGCCAAAAATCAACTGGTGGTTTATGGAATATCCCAAATATTCAGCATGTAAAAGTTATTCTTGCCGGGCGTGGTGGCGCACGCCTTTAATCCTAGCACTTGGGAGGCAGAGGCAGGCGGATCTTTGTGAGTTCAAGGCCAGCCTGGTCTACAGAGTGAGTTCCAGGACAGCTGGGGCTACAGGGAGACCCTGTCTCGAAAAGACCAAAAAAAAAAAAAAAAGTTATTCTCAAGGTTTGTAATAAGCCATGGGGAAGTTGGGCCAGCGCAGGCACCCTAGCGTCCCCTCACTGCGGCTGCCTGACCACTGTGAGCACTGCAACCAGTTGCTTGGCATTGTGTAGCAGATTATCAACAGTCTGTGTTTGTCAGATGGCTTTTGGCCCATCACCAGAGACTGGTTACCTTCTTTTGTTTGTTTGCTTTGAGACAGGATCTTCCTATAGTCCCAGCTGGCTTGGAACTTGCTATGGAGACTAGGCCAGCTTCAATCTCATAGGGATCTGCCTGCCTCTGCCTCCCCAGTATTGGGATTAAAGGCATATTTTTGTTTGTGTGTGTGTGTTCTTGGTAGAGCACTGTGTGCTCCTATTCCTCGTCCAGAGGCACAGTGACCCTGTGGGCTCAGTAAAGCTGATGCTAACCTTTTTTTTTTTTTTTTTCGTCTTTTCGAGACAGGGTCTCCCTGTAGCCCTACCTGGCCTGGAACTCGCTCTGTAGACCAGGCTGGCCTGGAACTCACAAAGATCTGCCTGCCTCTGCCTCCCAAGTGCTAGGATTAAAGACGTGTGCCACCATGCCCGGCTAATGCTGACTTTTAACCACCTGGATAAATAGATGTTTTTCTTACTTGGTTTTTAAATTTAACATACTTTTTGGCAATTTTATACAAGTCCTCTCCTATTTTCATGTCTTTCTTTTTTTTTCTTTTACCCACTGAGTTTAATTAGCCATGCTTGCTTAGGGCAGGTGAATAGCCGTCTGTGGGTATCCCACTGGAGAAAATGACTCCCCTCCCCTTCCACAGCGACCATTGCCTGCCAATAGGCCCTAAGGGACAGGTGGGGCCTGAAGAGCTCTCAGTCCTCCCAGTGGCAGGAGAGCATTTTGGGAAGGGAGGCAGAGGAGTGTCCGAGCTGGAGGGTGGGGAGTGCTGTGGGACACTGTCTTCTGGGTATGGGGCCACTAGAGCTGAGGACACAGCAGTTCCATACCTGCACAAGATTGGGTTACTTTTGTGTTAAGGTCAAGAGCTTCACATTTCCCTGTGTTTATGAGCCACTGACAGCCGTTCGGGAAGTTACAACCACTTCTAGACCTTTAGTAGCTGCAGTTGAGAAACATCCTGTGTAGTCAGATCAGCCTTTGGAGCCAGAATACCAGGGTTTGGGACCACACACACACACACACACACACACACACAACACACCCCTACCTTGTCTCTCCCTGAGACTCTAAACAAGTACTTCTCCCAGAGCCTGAGATTGGCACATAAGGGAAGAGAGTCTGGAGGATGAAGCAACTGCTCCAGTGACTGCTAGTGAGTGGCTGAGCTGAGATCCAAAACCATTTGTGTGAGGGACAAATCCCTGCTTTGTCCTTGTGCCCTCTGAGGTTGCTGCTCACTGTTAGGACAGCAGAGAACACTCAGTAGGAAGCAGGCCCTCAGGCTAGCTGGAGGGCTGCTGGATGATCCCAGCCACCCTTAGAAGAAATGCTTTGTTAACCAAAGTGCCCAGTGGGCTCCACTCCCTCCTCTACAGGGGGATGTAGTGGCCATTGGAAGGGTCGGTTCCTTGGATTCCCCAAACTGGCCTGTGAGTCCCAGGTAGATGAAAGAAGGCCCTGCCCCAGCCAGCCTTGGGGGGTGGGGGGAGAGGCAGGAAGCGTTAGTGGGGAAAGGTGCACAGAGCCTTGCCAAGCAGGTTATGGTGGGTGGGGAGACACTGCCTGCTGGTTGCTCCAGGATTTGGGTGGAGATTCTGGAGGAGGTGATCAGAAAACGGCCATGACTGCAAGTGTGGAGTGGCCGGGGACGCCTCTTCCCACCCCCCACCAGCCCACAGACCCGGCTCTTCCTAGTTAGCAGCAAGTTGTGGAGTGGCCTGGGACAACGCCTCCCACCCCCCACCAGCCCACAGACCTGACTCTTCCCAGTTAGCAGCAAGTTGTGCCGAGCCCTTGGTGAGTAGAAAGGACTGTCCCTAACACTCCTTTGGTATCTGAGAAAGCTGGGGCTGGGGCTGAGTCAGGACACGGCCCCCCTTATAAGGGCCCCCTTGGCCTGTTGCTGTAGCACTGAGATCTCAGAAGAGTCAGCCATCACAGGCGTCCTGGGGGCCTCCCCTGCACTGTCTGGCCTTGAAGGGCTCCAAGAAAGCTGCTGAAGTGGAGGCCAGGGCCAAAGAAGCCTGGCAAGGAGCAGGCTGTTCCGTGCGGGCCGGGAGGGCTCTGCAGCAGCCTCCCCTTGCTCACAGCCACCCAGGGCCCTGCATCTTAGAGAGAGCTCCGGGAAGTGGATTCACCGAGTCCCCTTGTCTCCTGGGTAGCACCTGGTGGACAGTGGTATCCTTCACTGGTTCTCTCCGAAGAGTCAGCTCTCTCCTGCCCATGGGATGGAGACCCTCCTGGTCCAGAGCCCAGTGTGACCTGAGGAATGGTATGTGAGGCCTTCCACTCTAAACTGTTGCTCAAGGGTCATCCCTGCCCACTACATCCCATTGCCCCTGCTGGCTCTGGGTGCCCCTAAGTGAGATTGCAGGTTCTCACTAGCTTGAAGACTGCCGTGGAGGCTTTTGTCGGAGGGAGGAAGGATCTGGAAGGGCACGCCATTGCTGTGGATCTCTTTTGTTTGCTTTCCCTTTTTTGAGATAGTCTCACTTTGTAGCCCTTTCTGGCCAGGAACTGTTATGTAGTCTAGGCTGGCCTTAGACAACAGAGATCTTCCTGCCTCTTCCTCTGCCTCCTGTTTCTAGGTCACTGAGATTCCATCTCTTGTTTTACTGTCCTTTCACTTACTTTTCCCTTTCCTCAGGGACAAGGAAGTCCTTGGAAACTTTCTGATTTTCAGAGCTTTGTTAAGTCTTCCTTATCTGGGACCTTAGAAAGCTCTATGAGGTATGCAGTGAAAAGGCAAGTTCCTCCTAAGCTGCTTCCCTGGGAGTCTAGCTTTGCCGGTGTGTGTGTGTGTGTGTGTGTGTGTGTGTGTGTGTGTGAGAGAGAGAGAGAGAGAGAGAGAGAGAGAGAGAGAGAGAGAGAGAGAGAGAGAGTCTCCCTGTAGCCCCAGCTGGCCTAGAACTAGCCCTGTAAACCAGGCTGGCCTTGAACTCACCTGCCTCTGAGAGTGCTGGGATTAAAGGGGTGTACCACGAAGCCCAGCTTAAAGATGGTTCTTAGCCTCCATGTAGGTGCTGGGAATCAAACCGGATCTTCTGCAGGAGCAGTCGGTGCTCTTAACCCCTGAGCCATCTCTCCAGCCCCAGCTTTGTGTTTTTTAATTACATTTATTTATAGAGTCTGTGTGAGAGAGGAGAGAGAGAGAGAGAGAGAGAGAGAGAGAGAGAGAGAGAGAGAGAACATGCTCATGCCAATGCCAGCACATGCTCATGCCAATGCCAGTGTGTAGAGATCAGAGGACAACTTTCAGAAATCTGTGCTCTCCTTCTACCATGTGGGACCAAACTTAGGTTGCCAGACTTGGTGGCAGATTCCTTTGCCCACTGGGCCATCTCTACTGGCCAAACTGTCAGCATTTTCCTCCTGAGCTGCAGTCACTCAGGTGAACCCCAGCACTTTCATCCCCTCTGCCTTTTGAGGTGCTGGGAATTGAACTCAGCTTAGCTACAAGCAAGGTAAATGTTCTACCTCTGAGCCGTACCTCTGGGTCGCTGTAGGCTTTCATTAGGGATAGATCAAGTTGTATCAGATGCTTTCACTTGTGTCCTCATCTGTCACGAGATATTGCTGCGGCTGGAGAGATGACTCAGAAGTTAAGAGCACTGACTACTCTTGCAGGGGCCCCGGGTTCAGTTCCTAGCACCCACGTGGTGGCTAACAGTCACCTGTAAGTCCAGCTCTAGGGCATCTGACATAGAGGGCATTGAACAACACAGGTGCGCTTGGATACAGGGACACAGTACACACATACACAGAAAATAAAAATAAAGACTGCTGCCCATCTGCAAATCACCTTCTGCTACGTACTGTAAAAAGTGGGTGTTGGCCAATGCCCTGTCCTGTTCGTGCTGCTCCCCTTCACGCTTCTGCGTGGTGGCAGCACAGACCCAGATCCTGGGGGGGGGGGGGTGACACTTGGGAATTGAAGATGGGAGGACCAGGAGTTCAAGATCATTGTCAGCTGCATAGTGAGTTGGGAGCTGGCCTGGGACACATGAGTGAGACCTGTCACAGAACAAACTAGCTATACAAAAGTGATGCCTGTCCCTGTGTCACAGCCATCCTGCCACAGTGCCACATCTGTGCTGCAGGCTGCTGCAGAGCATCTGCAGAGAAGTCAGACCTGAGTGAACTGGAATATTCTGTCTCAAGAATGACTCCGTCAGCTTTTCCTGCTTCATTTTCCTGCTTCACTTTCCTGCTTCAGTTTGTTTGTTTTGTGGTTTTGTTTTGAAACAGTTTCCCTGTGTAGCTCTGGCTTGCCTGAAACTTGCTATGTAGATCAGGCTGTTCTGAAATTCACAAAGATCTGCCTGCCGCTACCTTCTGAGTGCTAGGATTAAAGGGGAATGACATGCCTCACTTGTCGTGTCACAGAGCACATGTGTGTGGGTATATGCCTGTCACAGAGCACATGTATATGTGCATGTGTGAGGGTGTATGCCTGTCACAGAGCACATGTGTATATGCATGTGTGTAGGTATATGCCTGTCACAGAGCACATGTGTATATGCATGTGTGTATGCCTGTAATGGAGCATATGTGTGTAAGCATGTGTGTGGGTATATGCCTGTCACAGAGCACATGCGTATATGCATGTGTGAGGGTGTATGCCTGTCACAGAGCACATTTGTGTAAGCATGTGTGCAGGTGTATGCCTGTCAGAGAGCACATGTGTATGTACATGTGTGCAGGTGTATGCCTGTCACAGAGCACATGTGTATATGCATGTGTGTGGGTATATGCCTGTCACAGAGCACATATGTATATGCATGTGTGAGGGTGTATGCCTGTCACAGAGCACATGTGTATGTGCATGTGTGAGAGTGTATGCCTGTCACAGAGCACATGTGTATATGCATGTGTGTAGGTATATGCCTGTCACAGAGCACATGTGTATATGCATGTGTGTATGCCTGTAATGGAGCATATGTGTGTAAGCATGTGTGTGGGTATATGCCTGTCACAGAGCACATGCGTATATGCATGTGTGAGGGTGTATGCCTGTCACAGAGCACATTTGTGTAAGCATGTGTGCAGGTGTATGCCTGTCAGAGAGCACATGTGTATGTACATGTGTGCAGGTGTATGCCTGTCACAGAGCACATGTGTATATGCATGTGTGTGGGTATATGCCTGTCACAGAGCACATATGTATATGCATGTGTGAGGGTGTATGCCTGTCACAGAGCACATGTGTATGTGCATGTGTGAGAGTGTATGCCTGTCACAGAGCACATGTGTATATGCATGTGTGAGGGTGTATGCCTGTCACAGAGCACATGTGTATGTGCATGTGTGAGGGTGTATGCCTGTCACAGAACACATGTGTATATGCATGTGTGTGGGTGTATGCCTGTCACAGAGCACATGTGGAGGTCAGAGGAGAATTTGCAGCAAGTTAGTTCTCTCATTTTATCATGCGGGTCCCAGAGATTGAACTCGGATCATCAGGCTTAGTGGCAAGCACCTTTATTTACTGATCACAGCCCTTCCCTCCCTCCAGATCATCAGGCTTAGTGGCAAGCACCTTTACCTACTGATCACAGCCCTTCCTTCCCTCCCTCCCTCCTTCCCTCCCTCCCTTCATTTTAAAGACAGGTTCTCACTAGTAACCACAGCTGACCTGACACTCACTATGTATGCTGGGGTAGCCTCGAACTGACGCTCACTATGTACTCTGGGCTAGCCTGGCACTCACAGAGATACATGTGGCTCGTGTGCTTCTGCCTCCTGAGTGCTGGGGTTAAAGGTGTGTGTCAACGTGTCATCTTGCTGTTCTTTAAAATCGTTTATATATATATATATATATTTTATTTATTTTTGTATGTGAATGAGTGTACTGTCTGCATGTAGGTTTGTGCACCCATGTCGTGCAATGCCACGGAGGTCAGAAGAGGCTCTCGGATTCCCCTGGAATTGGAGTTACAGATGGTTCTCAGCCACCATGTGGGTGCTGGGGATCGAACCTGGGTCCTCTGTAAGAGTAGTCGGTGCTCTTAACCGCTAGGCTATCTCTCCAGCCCCCTATATTATGTTTTTAAAACCTTTTTGGTTTTTAATTATGGCCACAGATGGTGGCTCACACCTGTAGCACCAGCACTTGGGAGGCTGAGGCAGGAGGATTCTGGGTTTAGAATGAATCTGGGCGGCAGTATAATGAGACCCTGCCTCAAAAAACAAAACAAAACAAAAGCGCTATAGGTGGGGTATGTTGGCACACACTTTAATCCCAGCACTCAGGATGCAGAGGGAAGTGGATCTCTGTCTGAGTTAGAGGCCAGCCTGGTCTACATAGTGAGACCCTGTATCCAAAAAAAGGCAATTTAGGCTAGTGTTTATTTTAGTTCACAGTTGCAAGTTGAAAACCATTAATTTGGAAAAGTTAAGGTAATAACTTGAAGCAGTTTAGTCCATCAAGGCAGAGAGAATGAATGCCTACTGTTCAACTCACTTTTTCTACTCATACAGTTCAAGACCCAAGGAGTACAGCTGAGCCACCCACGGTAGGCAAGTCTTACCACCTCAGTTGATACATTCAAGTTAATCCCCCAACTGAAATAAAAAAAGGTTGGCCTGGGACATACCTTTAGCCCTGTACTCAGGATGCAGATGCAGACAGGTCTCTGAGATCAAGGCCAGCCTGGTTACATAGCCATTTCTAGGCCAGCTGGAGATACAGAAAGACCCTATCTAAGAAAAAGGCAGTCCCTGCAGATGTGACCCCACTGGCCAACCTCATCTCAAGCCTTCCTCAAGCCCCTCTTCCCAAGTGATTCTGCATTTTATCAAGTTGACAGAACCCAGCTCCTTATGGTAGTTTTATCAGCTTGGGACAAGGGTAAAAGTTGTGTTACTCAGACTCCCAGATGGTGGAGGGAGAGACAGTTTTGCTTTGGAGCACAGACTTGGAAAACCCTCAGAACTGGGCTCAAGGTAGAGAGAGAGCAGCTTAATTCTTGGGAAGGCTTGGGTTTGGTCCCATGCACAGAAACTAAAACAATCCTCTGAAGGTCTGACTCCAGGCCAGAGTCCACAACACCGTCTGGTGTGGGTTCTGGGAAGACTCCCTTCCAGTCTGTAGGTGCAGGGCTAGGAGGCCTGACTTGCTGCTCAGGAGGGATATCGCCCACCTCAGAGTCTCCCAGATCACCAGGAGACAAGTTTCCACACCTGGGTTCCCCTGTTCCCCCATCCCCCAGTCTTTTTGAGACAGGGTCTCCCTGTAGCCCCAGCTGGCCTGGAACTCACTCTGTAGACCAGGCTGGCCTTGAACTCACAGAGATCCTCCTGCCTCTGCCTCCGAAGTACTAAGATTAAAGGCGTGCGCCACCACACGTGGAAGACCTGTTTTTTTTTTATTTTTTATTTATTATTATTACTATTTTGGGGGGGGCTTTTTGAGACAGGGTCTCCCTGTAGCCCCAGCTGGCCTGGATCTTGCTCTGTAGACCAGGCTGGCCTTGAACTCACAAAGATCTGCCGGCCTCTGCCTCCCAAGTGCCAGGATTAAAGGTGTGCGCCACCACACCCAGCTTATTTATTTTTTTATGTGTATGAGTGTACTATCTATCTGCATGTAGGTTGGTGCACCCATATCATGCAATGTCACAGAGGTCAGAAGAGAGCGTCAGATTCCCCTGGAACTGGAGTTAAAGATGGTTCTTAGCCGCCATGTGGGTGCTGGGAATCGAACCCGGATCCTCTGCAAGAGCAGTCGGTGCTCTTAGCTGCTAAGCCATCTCTCCAGCCCCACACCTGTATGTTTGTGTGAATGTATGCCATACAGGTGCCCATTGAGGCCAGAAAGAGCTGGATCCCCTAGAACTGGAGTTACAGGTGCTTATGAACTGCCTTACATGGGTGCTGGGAACAGAACTTGGGTCCTCTGCAGGAGCAGCAAGCACTTTGAACCACCTAGCCATCTCTATAGCCCCTATTGGGAGCTTTTTAAAGATAAATCACATTTTAAAAATGTTTTTGTGGGGCTGGAGAGATAGCCTAGTGGTTAAGAGTGTCGACTGCTCTTGCAGAGGACCCAGGTTCGATTCCCAGCACCCACATGGTGGCTGAACCGTCTTTAACTCCAGTTCCAGGGGAATCCGACACCCTCTTCTGACCCCGGCGGTATTGCACGACACGGGTGCACAAACCTGCATGCAGACAGTACATTCATACACATAAAAAAAAAGTTTTTATGTCCTCGTTAGCATAGTGGTTAAAAAAAAATGTTTTTGTGTTGTTTTAATGAGCATACAGGGTAATGGATTTCCTTACAGCCTGCTCATGCACACTTAGCTCGGGTTGACCCTCCCCATCTGATTCTCACCCCATCCACCTGTCCCCCATGTTCCCATATGTGGTTTGAGAGTTCAAAGTCACCTTTGGTTTCATAGGCATATAAGAAACCCTGCTGGTAGGTAGGGAGATAGACAGATAGACAGACAGCATTAGATTACTTCAGGCTTTTTTTGTAAAGCTTAGAATTCGGAAGTGGTGGTGCACACCTTTAATCCCAGCACTCAGGAGGCAGAGGCAGGTGGATCTCTGTGAGTTCTTCAAGGGCAGCCTTGTCTACAGAGCAAGTTCTAGGCCAGCTGTGGCTATAGGGAGACCTTGTCTGAAAAAGACAAAAAAAATTTTTTTTTTTTTTTTAATAAATGAAAACAGAGCTGCCTTTTCAAACCCATGGAACTGGCTTGTTTGGGAAATGGGGTTGTTTTCTCTTATAACAACTTGGTTTGGGTTTGGTGGTGGTCGTGGAACTTTAGTATAAGTGAATCCATCTTGTTTTGTAGCCTCTCCCACAAGAACCTAGTCCAAAACTTTCCCCTTGGATTTGTCTGTGACCTGTTCCCGCAGCCTCTTCTTTCCCTTGCCCACCCTGGTCTCTGAGTTTCTCACTCTGTCTTCCTCTCCTGGGCTGGGATCCTCTGTACTTTTGCCTTGACCACCCTCACCTCAGTCTTCATTAAACTCCATCAGCTCATTCCTTTCTGAATTCAAGTCTTTTCTATAGTGATGATGTTTTACTCTTAAGATTATCCCAGATGGCCCAGCACTCTTTGACCTTGAACTTTTTTTTTTTTTTTGAGGCTTCCAGTAGGACCCAGCACCTGCCTCGCCCTTTTCGCTCCCTGTGTGACGCAGGTGCTGGTCTTATCTTGGTCTCTGGGAGTGCCAAGCTTCAAGGCACCTGGGGATTTGCTGCCGCCTTCCTGCCCTTGTCCTGAGTCTGCGCTGAGTCTCCCAGGCTCCTCTGTAGAATGGAACTTGAGGTTCTGTTCATCAGAAGGATTTAGAACCAAAAGGGAAATAGTGGCTGTACCCAGTTCTTCCCACTCCACAGGCCCCCTGCCTCTGCCTTCCCACTCCACAGGCCCCCTGCCTCTGCCCTCCCACAAGGTCACCTGGCACATTGGCCAAATTGCCCTCAGCTCTTCTTGCTTTCCCCTGTCGCACTTCCACCCTGTTGTCCTAACCCTGATAATCCTGAGTCTACAAAGCAGGGTCAAATGGGCTGGGAAAGCTGTGCGTGAGTGCAGGCTGTGCATGCCATGTAGTAGGCTATTCGAAGGTTGTCTTCCTTTCCACTATGGGATCCAGGGATTGAACTCAGGTGGCTAAGTTTGTACAGCAATCACCTTTCCCCTTTATGCCATCCCACTAGCCCTGGACTCCTTTAAAAAAAAAAAAAAATAGTTCACTCTGGCCGGGCGTGGTGGTGCGCACCTTTAATCCCAGCACTCGGGAGGCAGAGGCAGGCAGATCTCTGTGAGTTCAAAGCCAATCTAGTCTACAGAGTAAGCTCCAGGCCAGCTGGGACTAAAGGGAGACCCTGTCTCAAAAAGACCAAAAAAATAAAAGAAAAAGAAAAAAAAAGTTCATTCTATGCTTTGTGAAGAGGGTAAGGTTGGAAGGTGGATAGATAGGAGGCTTCTGCAGTAATCTCCACAGTAACCAGACTGTGCTGGTGTGGACAGGAGTCAGAGCAGTGCAGTTGGGGAGGAGTGGTCGACCCTGGCCCCCTACTGAAGGCAGAGCTTGTTAACTCTAACATTTGGGCCCAATAAACTAGAAGGTTGCAGTTTTGAGATGGGATCTCAGTGTGTTGCTTAGGTTGCTCTCAAACACTTGAACCTGTGACGCTTGTGCCTCAGCTTCCTACCCCAATGTAGAGAGTGTTTTGTTGTTGCCCCAGGGGTCCTCCTGCGGGTCTCCTGGCTGTTTTTAGATACCCAGACTCGGGTCCTCATCTTTGCCATGTGGAAGATTTTTATACCAGCAGGAAGGTCAAGGGCTCAGTTTGAGTTAGTGATCTTTGGACACCCCGATGGAGCTATCCAAGGAGCTGGGGCTGCAGAAGTCAATTTGGCAGCCTTAACAATCTGGAAGGAATGGAAAGACAGGATCTCAAAGCAGGGAGTGCAGCTGGCAAGAGACCTTTAGGGACTGAGAGGAAATTGAAGGGGACCAGTTGAGGAGGCAGATATGGTGGACGTGGTGCCATATGGGGGGAGGGGGAGGCGGGGGGGTAGAAAGCGAGAAGGCTCCAGCCTTGTGTCACATGCTGCGTGGGTCATACAAGGGACAGGACTGTATTCCTTACAGAAAGTTTAAAAAGTACAACCTGGGCCGGGCACGGTGGCGCACGCTTTTAATCCCAGCACTTGGGAGGCAGAGGCAGGCAGACAGGCAGATCTCTGTGAGTTCAAGGCTAGCCTGGTCTATATAGTGAGTTCCAGGACAGCTGGGGCTACAGGGAGACCCTGTCTAAAAGAGAGAAAAGAAAAGAATAAAAGTACAACCAAAAAAAAAAATACAACCTAAGAGAAATTCACCCCCACCCCACCCCACTCATCTGTGCAGGTTTGCAAACCCCCTTCAGTCCAGCTTCCATCTCACCTCTGACCATTCTGCTGGGCATCCAGCTCTTGACTGAGTTTCGTGTTCTGTGATTCTGTAGTTGTTAACTACACTGAGAAAGCAGAGTTTTCTGGCTGGATAATGAATGCTCCATTTCTCTGGGTGTCCTCAATTTATTTGACCATTCCTCTGTTATTCGGCATCAGGCTTTGCTAATTTCTCTATTTTGTAAAAAACACTGCAGCCAGCAGCTCTGTACATTTTCCTAGGAGAGGAATTACAGTGTCTGTCAAAGGACTTAGTGTTTCTAGGCAAAGCTTGAACTTGGCAGCCATAGTTTCTCCCCAGACTGACTTGGGTGGCCACATCATGGCTGTGCAGATGTCTCTTCTTCCCCGAGAGGCTCAGAAGCCTGCCAGCACCGCCCATCCCTGTCCTGCCTCCTTGCTGCATCCACCAGCCATGCTTCATGTCCTCTCAGTGGGCCTGGCCATCCGCACCTCGACACTCACCTCATCTTTGCCGTTGGCCCTGTCCCCTCACCAGGGCTGTCCTGAGCCAGGAGGAGGCAGGGTTTCACCAGACAGTGGTTTAGTGTTAAAGTGAAATATTCAGTTGTTGGTGCTTGGCTTTGAGTCCTGACTGCCCAACTCCCTGTCTGGTAGCTGAAGTGAGATGCCAGTCAAGTACTTCCAGAACTAGAAAGCTTCCCCAGTCTTAGTGGTTTGGAAGGAAAAGTCCTGGTGTCTATTCGGTACCCTGTGACCACAGAGTCCCCGAGCAGGGCTGCTGATGCAGTTTGGTGTACTGGGGTCTCTGTAGAGCTCTGGGGTCCCTTGGAGGCCTTGCATGGAATTATCAGACTCAGGTGTGTGGCTCTTTGTGTCAGTCAGTCGTGTGTGTGTATGTGTGTGTGTGTGTGTGCGTGTGTGTGTGTGTGTGTGTGTAGCCAGGAATCACTGAGACCAGGGCAGCCCTGGGAGGCAGAGCAGGAAAGGGCCCCAGAGATTATCTGTCATTTTGTTCAGTGAGGTCTCACACCAGGCATCTGAAACACAGGACTCCAGATTGACCACCTTAGATGATTCAGCCTGGATCTTTCCAGAAAGGAGCAGGCACCTGCTTCTCGGGCACCATGCTCTAGGGGGCACTCCTTCTCCACGTTCCCTGGCAGGGCTCCCCTGCCTCTCCCTTTCCAGTCTACTCCATGGCCTCTGTCTTGGAAGCATTGTCCTTTAAAATGCAACCCAGCTAGGGGTGGAGAGATGGCTCAGCCGTTAAGAGTACTGACTGCTTTTACAGAAGACCTAGGTTCAGTTCCTAGCACATGGCAGCTAACATCTCAGTTCCAGGGGATCTGACACTCTCCACAGGCATTGCATGCATGGGTAAACTTATACATGCAGGCAGTACAGTCATACATGTAAAATTAAAATAAATAAAATAGGTTTCTTGAAAATGCAGTGGTGCTCCTGCCTGGCCTCTTCTGAGCCCTCGTGGGCTCCCTGCTACTTGTGCTGTTCCAAGTTGACCACCTCCCATTCTCCTAACCCTTTTGCAACCACCCCCCAATCATGGCCCTTCTCACCCCCAAATGCTCCCTGCCCTCTTCTCTGGAGCCCTGTGTGATCTGCCTGTCTGTCCGTCAAGGGCCTATCAAGGAATACCTTCCCACTCCCCACCGTAGAAAAGTGCTCCCAGGGTACCCCGTAGTAACTGCCCTCGGTCCTTCAGAACCCTGGCCATTGGTCACAGATATCAGCTCCATGACTAATGTACTTAGCAAATGTTTGTTGGATGACTAAATGGCAGCAGATGGCAGCTACTGGCAGGGACAGAATGGCAGAGGGTTACTGAGGGCATTGGCAGACACAGCACCAAAGTCCCAGGTGAGAAGGACTCTGGAGAGTTCTGCTGCATGTGTCTGCATACCAGCAGGGCCATTTAGGTCACAGCCCTCTGAGTGGTGAAGGCCTCTGGTTAGAGCTGTGTTACAACAGTTTTGGGTCTTTTCAGAACCTGGCAGCCTTTTGTTAAGTTCAGAACATCTCTTGGCAGCTTGCTTGGTTTTCTTTATTCAAAATGCTTTCCTCACTCCCCAAAAGCATAAGAAGTATCCCATGCTCTGCATAAAGAAAGTTGGAGATCCGGGTGTGGTAGTGCACATCTTTAATCCCAGCACTCGGGAGGCAGAGGCAGGCAGATCTCGTGAGTTCAAAGCCAGCCTGGTCTACATAGCAAGTTCCAGGCAGGAGGGAGGGAGGGAGGGAGGGAGGGAGGGAGGNTAGCCCCTTTCTCACCTCCCCCCCTTTTTTATTTGGCCTTTTCTTCCTTTCTCGGCCCTTCTTTCAGACCCTTCATATCACCCATGGCTCCTATAATTTTCCAGGGAGCATTTGGGGGTGAGAAGGGCCATGATTGGGGGGTGGTTGACCTCTCTCGCTCTTTCTTGTTGAGAGAGATGCAACCACCCCCCAATCATGGCCCTTCTCACCCCCAAATGCTCCCTGCCCTCTTCTCTGGAGCCCTGTGTGATCTGCCTGTCTGTCCGTCAAGGGCCTATCAAGGAATACCTTCCCCACTCCCCACGTAAAGAAAAGTGCTCCAGGGTACCCGTAAGTAACGCCCTCGGGTCCTTCAGAAACCCTGGCCATGGTCACGATATCCAGCTCATGACTAATGTACCGTCAAAGTGTTTGTTGGATGACTAAATGGCAGCAGATGGCAGCTACTGGCAGGGACAGAATGGCAGAGGGTTACTGAGGGCATTGGCAGACACAGCACCAAAGTCCCAGGTGAGAAGGACTCTGGAGAGTTCTGCTGCATGTGTCTGCATACCAGCAGGGCCATTTAGGTCACAGCCCTCTGAGTGGTGAAGGCCTCTGGTTAGAGCTGTGTTACAACAGTTTTGGGTCTTTTCAGAACCTGGCAGCCTTTTGTTAAGTTCAGAACATCTCTTGGCAGCTTGCTTGGTTTTCTTTATTCAAAATGCTTTCCTCACTCCCCAAAAGCATAAGAAGTATCCCATGCTCTGCATAAAGAAAGTTGGAGATCCGGGTGTGGTAGTGCACATCTTTACTCCAGCACTCGGGAGGCAGAGGCAGGCAGATCTCGTGCGTCAAAGCAAGCCTGGTCTACATAGCAAGTTCAGGCCGGAGGGAGGAGGGAGGGAGGAGGGAGGAGGGAGGAGGAAGGAAGGAAGGAAGGAGAAGGAAGGAAAGGAAGGAAGGACGGAAGTTCGTTGGAGAAAGCTGGGCACAGTGGAGTGTGCATTTAATCCCAGCAGTCAGCAGGCAGAAGTAGGTGGGTCTTTGTGAGATAGAGGCCAACCTGCTACGTAGTGAGTTTCACGGAGACCCTGAAGAGAGAAGGAAGGCGGAGGAGGAGGAGCGGGAGGGCGGGAGGGAAGGACGGAGGAAGAGGAAGGACGGAAGGAAGGAAGGAAGGAAGGAAGAAGGAAAGGAATAAGAACAGAAGAAGGAAAACAATAAGAACAGGAAGGGAAGGAAAGAACAGGAAGGAAGGAAAGCACAGGAAGGAAGGACGGAAGGAAGAAAGAAGAAAGAAGAAAGAAGGAACAGAAGGAAGGAAAGAAGGAAGAGGGGGAGGAAGGTGAGGGAGTGAAAACGAAGTTGCAAAAGTTGAAACACGGGATACTTAATTAAGAATGGTAGATTCCCATTTAAGTCTAGCCCCTCATGAAGTACCATTATTACTTTGGGTGGTGTGTTGTGTGTGTGTGTGTGTGTGTGTGTGTAGATTGGCTGCAACCTGTGTGTGCACTTGAATGTGGAGGTCAGAGTCCAACCTCATGTTTCCTTCCTCAGGTGCCAACCACCTTGTTCTTTTTTTTTTTTTTTTTTTTTTTGTCCCTTTTTGAGGCAGGGTCTCCCTTTAAGTCCAGCTAGCCCCATATAGAGTTCGCTATGTAGACACGCTGGCCTGAACTCACAGAGATTCCCCTGTTCTCTGCCTTCCACGTGCTGCTTGGGATTAAAGCATGCGCCACCACACCCAGCCAGTTTTTTTTTTTTTTTTTTTTTTGGTTTTAATTTTTTTGTTTTGATTTATTTTTTTTCTCTGTATACAAGTGTTATACCTGTGATTTATTTTTATTCTGTGTGTATGAGTGTTATACTTGTATGCATGTAAGCACACCCATGTCATACAGTGCCCATAAAGGTCAGAAGAGGGTGTCGGATCCCCTGGAACTAGAGTTACAGACAGTTGTTAGCTGCCCTGTGGGTGCTGGGGTTCAAATCCAGGCTCTCTGCAAGAGCAGCCAGTGCTCTTAAACAGTGAGCCGGGCCTGGAGAGATGGCCTAGAGGTTAAGAGCACCGACTGCTTGCCAGCGGACCCGGGTTCGGATCCCCAGCACCCACATCGGCGGTGAGAACCATCTGTACTCCAATTCCAGGAGAACGCCGGTTCCAGGGGAATCCAACACCCTCTTCTGACCTCCGCGGCATTGCATGACACGGGTGCACCGACCTACATGCAGATGGAACATTCATATAAATAAATAAATAAATAAATAAATAAATAAATAAATAAATAAATATAAACAAACAAATAATAAGAAACCTACAACCTATTTAAAAACAAAACAAAACAGTCAGCCATATCCCAGCCGTCGTGTGTGTATCTGTGTGTCTGTATGTGTGTGGACACACATGCCATGGCATGCATCTGGAGTAACCACTATTGTGGGTCCCAGGATTGAGTGCAGGTTCTTGGCTGTAAGTGCCTTTACCTGATAGGGTCTCTCTCTTTTTTTTTTTTTTTTTTTGCGGACCTCCATTTGGTGCCTTCTCTACTCAGGTGGGTTCCCATCTGTCCGAGGCTATTCCCTTCCCTCACTTTTCTTCCAGAATATTCTCTGGTTCCCAAAGGCACTGTTTCTTTTATATTCATTTAACACCTTTTCTCGGTCTCAGGGGCTGACTCAGGGTAACCATGTGAACTGTGGTTCCTGTTCCTGGAGGCTGACCTCAGATGCCCGCCAGAGTGAATCCAGCCTGGCCTTGGGTGCCCTTAGGAGGTGGGGTGACCTAGATTGGCAAATGGGAAACAGTGAATACCATGGAGTTACTGGCCCAGAAAATTGGGGCACTGGGTTAGTATACAGATTGCTGATTGTTAGGGAAGCTTGGGATGGTCAGCCAGGCCCTTTCTCCCAGGGCGTCCCTCTCAGGTGATCCCTAACAACCTCCTCCCCGATGAAGATGGACTCTGCTTGGGCAAGGAGGAAGTCAAAACGCAACAATGGCAGAGGGCAGGAAGTAGAGGAAGGCTTGGGTCCTCCACTCAGCAGGGAATCTGGGAACTTGGTTGAGGTCCCTGGGTCCCAGTACTTGCATACTCTTAATACAGCAGCCTCACTCTGCTCAAGATTCCCTGAGGACCAGCAAGCAGAGTGAGCGGCCACACTCCTATTGGCTGTCTCTATACTGCTGAGGCTAACTCAGTTATGTTAACCCACACTGCCTCAGGGTAGCTAGTAAACAGTACCTTGATTTATTTATTTGATTATTTGATTTTATTTTTAATTATTTGATTTTATTTTTTATTTATTATTCTTTTTATGTGTATGAGTGTACTGTCTGCATGTAGGTTGGTGCACCCGTGTTGTGCAGTGCCGCAGAGGTCAGAAGAGGGCATTAGATTCCCCTGGAACTGGAGTTAAAGAAGGTTCTTAGCCGCTAAATGGGTGCTGGGAATCAAACCTGAGTCCTCTGCAAGAGCAGTTGGTGCTCTTAACCGCTGAGCCATCTCTCCAGCCTCTATTTTTTTTTTTTTAGATAGAGTCTCCCTGTAGCCCTAGTTGGGCTGGAATTTGCTATGTAGACATTGAAGTCACAAACATCCTACTGCCTCTGCTGGAATTAAAGGTGTGCGTGTGTACCAGCACGCCCGGTGATTTTTTTTTTTTTTTTTTTTAATATTTAATGCTGAGAACCTCTGAGAAGTAAGCATCTTCTCCAGACCCCAGGGAGGGGGACAGAGCTAGGGTCTGACTCCATTTGAAGCAAAAGTTGTTGAAGTATCTATAGGGCTTCACCTATGAATGGTAATGATACACAAAACGGATCCCCAGTCAAGGTGCATGTTGAGCATTCACTAAAAGGCCCTGTGCCAGGCACTGGGGACCCACCTCAGCAAGACCTTAGAGGACATTCCCAGCAAAACTGATGATGTGTAGAGGGCAGTGCAGCCAGCAGACATTGCCCTGTGGCCTGGCTGTGCTGAGAAGGGGCAGAGCGCTGCTGGCCCGGAGGAGCTTCCTGAAGGAGGAGTGTGGGTTCTTCTGGAAGCAGAGCCAGGCTCCGCCAGGGAGAGCCGACACTCCAGAGCCATGCCAGTGGGAGCCTCCAGCGTGGGCGACTGAGACACAGCACGTGGCAGATAGAGCAGGGTGGGGCTGGAGAGGGAGGCAGGGCCCAGAACCCATGGCCATAGAGGGCTGTGGCAGGCTCTTCTGACAGAATCAGCTGGGGGCTGACAGCCAGGCAGGATTCAGGGATGGCGATGGCTCCTGACTGAGGCAAAGAGGAGCTGCCAGGGCTCTGGGTCCCTCCTGGGCACGGACGTGTCAGCTGCTGCTGCTGCTGTCTTCTTCAGCAGCACCCCTGAGGCATACGGCACAGTGACTAAGACTTAAGCCAGCCTGCCCACACTCAAACCATCTACTGTGTGGCTTTAATCCAGTCACTTTCTCTCTCCTTGCTGCCATTTCCTCATCTATTAAATAGGGATAAGTGTCAACACCTACAGAGTCTGCTATGCAGAAAGCCGTGGGAGAAAGGAAGCTTGTACTGAGGGGGTAAGAGGCCCCATTTATGACACAACTTGTGGGAGGGACCCTGGCAGCTCCTGGCACACTGACCACCCTCCTGTGATCTCCTGCAGGAGGGCAGATGTGTTCCCACTGAGCATACGGCCTGCAGCAGCCCTCAGAGAGGGAAGCGCTGGGCATTGCCCAGCTGGCCTCAATGGCGTAGAAAGGGAGCCCCTTCTTTCTTATAGAAAGACTTGTAGTTGAGGAACAAGTGGTCTTTGCAGGAAGGATTAGAAGTCCAGTTAATTTGCCTGTCTGTCCTCACACCAGGCCTCCCTAGAGCTGTGGGTTATTGGGTTCAGTTCCCTGTGTCTCTGCCCCCACAGTTCACCTGGCTGACGAGCGATGGCTGGAGCGGAGCCCTGGTACTGGGTATGTGTGTGTGTTTGTCCATCCATGTTCATGTGGGCAGACATGTACCCCAGAACTAGAGCAGCCTAGGAACTGACTTTACAGGAAGCTCTTGTCTGGGGAGCTCCTCTGCTGCCTTCCTGCCCCCTCCTAGTGGATGCAGGGCCCCCCTCTTGCCACAGAGTGGAGGCTGCAGCCCTTAAGTGAGCAGAGCTACTGAACCAGGGGTTCCCAGCCTTAACCCAGTGCTGGGAACAGAGATGAGACTGCAGTGCTGGGAACCCTGCTGAGAAGCCCTGGTTCCCACACACCATTAGACCTCCAGCCAGGCGTGCAGGGCTGACAGGAAGAAGACAGCAGGTTCCTGCTGAACTGGGTGGAGCGGCCTGGGAAAAGCCAGCTGACAGTGTCAAGGCAGCTCCCAACTGCAGGAGCTGAAGTGATGGGTACAGGGCAGCATGGCTGGCCAACCTCAGCTGCAGATGGAACAGTCGGCCAGGTGAAGGTAGATATGGCTTCTAACAAATATTTTAACTGTGAAGCAGCCAAGGGATCTGTGCGGCTTCTGAGCGATCAGCCCACAGCTCTTCTTCCGCTTGGTAGGCATCATAAGAGACGTCAGCCAGCAGGCACAACTCTGGTCAGGGAGAAATATTAGCATGGTCTGATGTTCCTGACCCTAATCCCAAGTCCAGAGCTCACACCAGGGTCCAGAACTGCCCCTGATCCCAAGAGGTAACACCCCAGAAACAGCAGCTCTCCCAGTGGTCCGGAGAAAATCCTCCTTGAGGCTGGGCTGTGGGAGAGGGGCCGGAGCCTGGGGCTGGATGGCAGGTGACAGGGCCACCCACACAGCTGTCAGAGCCTGCCAGCCCTGGCTCGGCTGGCTCTCCAGCTGTCCCAACTTCCGTGTTATCTCCTGGGAGGTCCTCTGAGAGACACAGTCAGGGTGCTCACTCTTGGACTTCTGCCATTTGCTCATCTGCCAGGCAGCTATGAGGCTCGCTGGGGCCTCATGAGGATTGAGTGACAGCCTGTGTGTTGTTCCCATGAAGCTCTCCAGTTGCAGAAGGGCCTTGGGAACCCCATCTTCCTCAGGGCTCTGGGAACAGAGGGCAGGAGGGGGCTGTGAGGAAGTACCATGTCAGTTATGTGTCAGTGTCTCCTGCCACTGGGACCCCCAAATCCTCCCGTCATCTCCCTTCCCCCGTCATACTCCTATACCACACCCAAACTTCAGGACCTAAGTCAGCTTTCTCTCCAGGACTCACTCACCATGGTCCCTGGTTGTTACCTTGCCTATACTTGGCACGGTATTGCTCTTCTCTTGAAGCCCCTCCTCGGGAGCCTTGTGGGACCCCCACCCTGGCCTCACTATCTACACACTCTTGAGCAGTGTCTTTGATACTTACATTTGGTAATAGGTCACTTCTGCAGCCACCAGGATGCTGACTTTCCACCCTGCCTCATGGCCTGTCTTCTCTCATTCCCAACACAGTCGTCTCTCCAGGCACTTCCTGTGCCAAGCAGGAAGCAGGGACAGGGAGAAATTCATCGTTCTTTACTAGGAAGTTATCACAGATTCAGGAGACCGTCCCAGAAGATTGTTGTTTATATCATCCATCAAAATTGTGTCACAACAACAGTAACCACAGAGGGTGGAGGTGCTGGCTCCTGAGCCAAACCCAGCAGGAAAGGAGGGGGATGAGAAGACAAGTGGGGTGACACCAGGATTCCCTGTGGAAAGCCACACCATGGAACAGGGACAGCACCTCTGACCAGTTCCAGATTTAACTGTAGGGGTTAGGGATCAGGCATTGGTCCTTAAGAACCCATTTATGTCAGCAAACTCATCCCTACAAGGGCAGCACGCGTGTGCATGGAGTGAGGACAGACAGCCAGTAGTAGTAGGAGAGGCAGCAGCTGTGGCCAGGGAGTGGCACCCTCCCTCAGCTCTGGGAATGGCCACCATGACTATGCCATGGGCCCAGTGGCTCAGTCTGCCCAGTTTTCAAGAGAAGCCAGAAAGCCAGATTTTTTGAAAACTTTTTAATGTGTATGCGCGAGGTCTTGCTGTTAGTACTGTGCAGGGTGAGCTGAACACCTCCTGCTGGCACCGCAGGCCTGCACCGCTGCAACTGGCTTTAAGTTTTGAAATGGGCTGGAGAGATGGCCTAGTGGTTAAGAGCGCTGACTGCTCTTGCAGAGGACCCGGGTTTGATCCCCAGCACCCACATGGCGGCTGAGAACCATCTTTAACTCCAGTTCCAGGGGAATCCAACACCCTCTTCTGACTGTGGCATTGCATGACACAGGTGCACAAACCTGCATGCAGACAGTACATTCATACGCATAAAAAATAAATTAAAAAAATAAAAGTTTTGAAACAAAACATTTTGAAGTAAGTGCACTGTTAAAGAAAAGTTGAGGCAGATGTGCAGTGTTCCACATGCCCCTCTCCAGGCTGATGTGCAGTGTTCCACATGCCCTCACCAGGCAAATGTGCAGTGTTCCACATGCCCCTCTCCAGGCAGATGTGCAGCATTCCACATGCCCTCACCAGGCAGATGTGCAGCGTTCCACATGCCCTCTCCAGGCAGATGTGCAGCATTCCACGTGCCCTCTCCAGGCAGATGTGCAGCCTTCCACATGCCCTCACCAGGCAGATGTGCAGCCTTCCACATGCCCTCACCAGGCAGATGTGCAGCCTTCCACATGCCCTCACCAGGCAGATGTGCAGCCTTCCACGTGCCCCTCTCCAGGCAGATGTGCAGCCTTCCACGTGCCCCTCTCCAGGCAGATGTGCAGCCTTCCACATGCCCTTCATCCCCTTTCTGGCCTTGTAACATTGCAGATAAATGAACATCTTACAGAGATGAAATGGTATAGCACAGACTATTCCTTTTTTTTTTTTAATTTTGTTATTTTTTATGTGTATGAGTGTACTGTCTGCATGTTGGTTGGTGCACCCGTGTCGTGCAATGCCGAGGAGGTCAGAAGAGGGTGTCGGATTTCCCTGGAATTGGAGTTACAGACAGTTCTCAGCCGCCATGTGGTGCTGGGAATTGAACCCAGGTCCTCTGCAAGAGCAGTTGGTGCTCTTAACCTCTGAGCCATCTCTCCAGCCCCACAGACTATTTCTTAATAGTTTTTCCATCAGCATCTTCTTTCTGTCCCAGGATCCATCCAGGATTTCTCTCTTGCATTTAGTTGTGTCTCCATTTTATTATATTTTATTTAATTGTGTGTGTAGCACTTACTACTCTTCCAGAGGACCTGGGTTCAATTCCCAGCACCCGCATGGTGGCTAAGAACCATCTTTAGTGCCAGGCATGGTGGTGTATGCCTTTAATCCCAGCACTTGGGAGGCAGAGGGAGGCAGATCTCTGTGAGTTCAAAGCCAGCCTGGTCTAGAGAGCAAGCTCCACGCTAGCTGGGGCTACAGGGAGACCCTGTCTCAAAATAATAATAATAATAATAATAATAATATTTTTAAAATATATTTATCATTTTTATTTTATGTATATGAGAGTATTGACTGCATGTATATAAATGCACCCGTGTTGTGCAGTGCCATGGAGGTCAGAAGAGGGCATTATAGTTGTTAGCCATTGTGTGGGTGCTAGGATTTGAAACTGGGTCCCCTTGAAAGCAAAGCCAGTGCTCTTAACCGCTAGGCCATCTCTCCAGCCCCTTTTTTTGTCTTTTCCAGACAGGGTCTCCCTGTAGCCCCAGCTGTAGTGGAACTCACTCTGTAGACCACACTGGCCTTGAACTCACAAAGATCTGCCTACCTCTGCCTCCCGAGTGCTAGGATTAACACTCAGCTTAGTTTGTTCTTAATGTGACTTTTACCATGTAGAAATTTTATATTTCTATGTAATGAAACTTGTTCGTCTTTTGCCTGTAATCTTTGTACCCATAAAGCTTTTATGGGTTTATTGTCTTGCTCCTCCAAGACTATTTTATATATGTTAATTTTTTTACACTCTTTTATTTCCTTATTTGTTATGTATATGAATGTACTGTCTGCATGTAGGTTTGTACACCTGTGTCGTGCAATGCTGTGGAGGTCAGAAAAGGATGTCGGATTCCCCTGAAACTGGAGTTAAAGACAGCTCTTAGCCGCCATGTGGGTGCTGGGAATCGAACCCGGGTCCTCTGCAAGAGCAGTTGGTGCTCTTAACCGCTGAGCCATCTCTCCAGCCCCATGTTAATTTATTTTTATTATGAGTATTTTGCCTGCATGCATTGGAGGTGCACCACATATGTACATTGCCTATAGAGCCAGAAGAAGGTGTCATATCCTCCTAGAACTGGAATTAGACAGTTGTTAGCTACCATGTGGGTGCTGGGAACTGAACTTTTGTCCTCTGCAAGAGCAGCCAGTGCTCTTAACCGATGCCTGTCCCTCCAGCTCTCCCCACCCACACACACCCTTTTTAAAGACAGGGTCTCCTGTAGTCCAGGATGGCCACAGGGATGACCTCGAGCCTCTAATCCTGCCTCTCCTCCCAAGTACTGGCATTGTAGATCTGTACGTTTAACATGGATGCTGGAGATCGATCCCAGAGCTGTGTGCCAGCCTTCTACCCACTGAACTACATCTCCTGTCCTAGATTATGTTTTCACTTTAAATCTTGGGTGCCCCTGGACTTTGTATACATGAGATAAGGATAACATTAGTGTTTCCAGATGATTTCTCAAGTGTCCTTATACAACTTACTGAAAAATTCATCTCCTTTTGATTTGAGGTGGGTTGTTTTTGTTTTTTTGTTTGTTTGTTTGTTTTTGTCTTTTTGAGACAGGGTCTCCCTATAGCCCCAGCTGTCCTGGAACTCGCTCGAACTCACAAAGATCCGCCTGCCTCTGCCTCTTGCGTGCTAGGGTTAAAGGTGCGCGTTACCACGCCCTGCAAGGTGGGTTTTTTTTTTTTCCCCCCTCTTGAATTTATGTGTGCAGGGGGTGGGTATACACTTGCATGCAGGTATCCGTGGAGACCAAAAGAGCATCAGTTCTCCTGGAGCTCAGGTTATAGGCACTTGTGAGCCACCCGCATAGGCATAGGTGCAGAGAACTGAACAGATCCTCTACAAGAGCAGCAAGTGCTCTTAGCCACTGAGGTATCTCTTCAGCCCCAAGGTGTCTTGGTAACACGTTAAGGTTCCGTATGTGCTTGCATCTATTTCACACATTCTATTTTTTCTTGTTGTCCATTCCTGTGCCATTATCACATCTCATTGCTGTGGGGCTCACTCACTGCTGTCCCCAGCCATTCCTGGAGCCAGCTGTGCGCCACTGCTGTGGGGCTCACTCACTGCTGTCCCCATCCTTTCCCTCCCATCAGTCATCCCTCCGCACCTTCCCTGAACCATGCATCCTTCTCAACACTGCAGTCTCCTCTATCCAGAGACCTCTTTCTGGCTGAGCTCCCATGTCCAGCGAGTGCTCAGTGCTCTCCTTTCCTGGATGTATTTGCCCCCAGAGTCATCTCTGCAGCATGTTTCCCTGCTGCTGTTTACTCTCCAAGCCTGGGCCTTCCTCTCACTTGGGGTCACGGAGGATCTCACAGCCACTGAACCCAGCAGTTGGATCTCAGTTGGTCACCCCGAACCTCTGTGGCAGTTCTGGTACCTGATCACTCCCTCCCCTTGGCTCTGAGGGGATCAGATGCTCCAGGTCCTCTCCCCTCTGCCCACTGCCCCTTCATCTGCCTGGTGCCTCTCCCTGGACAGGGCTGGATGAAGCTAAGGTGTGGGAAAGTGAGCTTGTGGTTGCTTCGCTGGGTGGCACTGGTTCTCAAGCTTGGCTGCACATCACACCACAGAACTAAAAATATAAATGCCAAGGCCCAAGCTGCTCTCCAAACCCATCAGTCAAACGATCATCTGCAGGGGATGGGCCCAGACCTTCGCACTTCTGAAAGCTCAGCAGTTCTGTAGCCAAGTTGGCAGGCCCAGGACAGGGTGAAAGGGGGGTCCCTCTAGTCCTCACAGGGCTGGCTTAGGCGGCCAGGTAGATAGACGTGGAGATCACGAAGTCAGGAGTTCCTGGAAAGAGGGCGGTTCTGTTTGCAAGGTTGAGTCTCCCGAGCAGGTCCTCCCTCTGAACTTTGCACAGCCCTGCACTCTGAATTCCTAGTGCTCCCTGCCAGGAGTCCTCTCTCTACAGCCTCAGCCCTTACTGCCTCTGATTGTAACATTGTGGACAGTTTTTTGCTTGGTTGAAGGTTGGGTGAGATAGACTCTGGTCATCAGCTGGTAGCTCCTGGAAAGACCCCAGGGCAGAGCACTTCTCCTTTGACCTGCTGACTCCTCAGTCCACGGGTGCCAGCACCGCAGAAATGAGAATGTGTTTTCCACAGTGGGCACAGGCAGGATGGACTACCCCGTATGAGAACAGTGGCCCCAGGACTGTGTGTGGTTCTGGGCCTCAGTGCTGGGGGGGGGGGGTAGGCTTTGATGCATATCAGGGGTCTCCTGGAGGCAATGGAGAGTTGGGATCATTCTGACACTGTTCAGGAGACTCACAGAACAGGACAGAGCAGAGAATCAGGAAAAGATGGCACAGCAGTGTGTCACCCTATCTGGTTTGCGAAGACTGCTCTCAACCTCACCAGCCTGCCACAAGAGCCACATGAGCAAGGGCAGGAGGGTGTGTGACTTGAAATGCAGGAAGCAGGTCCCCCTGGGTATGGCAGTACCTGCCTGTGACCTCAGCACTTGAGAGGCAGAGGCAGAAGGGTCAGGAGTTCATGGTCATCTTTGGCAACATAGTTGATTCAAGGCCAGCCAGGGTCACATGAGACAGAAAACACAACAAGAAGTGGGGCCAGCGGGAGATGCACAATGGTGGTCCGAGCATGCCCGGCCCTACCTCTTCCCCATGTTCACTGCCTCCCCTTATTCTTCTGTCTCCCCCTGCCCAGGTGGACGGGAACTGCCCTGTGGAGGTCCATCTGCACTTAGACCCAGATGATGCCGGAGCTATGACCAGGCCTGCAGGCGTGGCGCCGGGCGGAGTTCAGTCATGGAGCAGCCACAGGAGGAGGCCCCTGAGGTCCGGGAAGAGGAGAAAGAGGAAGTGGCAGAGGCTGAAGGAGCCCCCGAGTTCAACGGGGGACCAGAACACTCACTTCCTTCCAGCAGCCACACAGGTGACCCTCTGAGACCAACATGGAGTCAGGTGTAGAGTGGCAAAGACCAGAGAGAGCCCAGGGTCCCACCCTGCCTTGGCCATTCACTACCCATGGGGCGCTAAGGAAATCGTACCCCTGTTTTCTGGAAATAAGCAGAAACGATAGGTGATGTGGATGTGGGCCTTTGTGAGAAGTGAGAGGGCATATGTACCAGGCCTCAGTGCTGAAGGTTGACAAGTGCCCTGTCACTGAGCTGCATCCCCAGCCCTAACTACATCAGAAAGGTGGGCCATGCCTGCAGTTGGCATGAGCCACTCACGACTCGGGCAACCCGGTACTAATGGTATGCTGCATCATGATTGGGCATAAACGTCAAGGTTTGACTGTGACTCGGGTGACTTTCGTGCCTCCAGCTCCCGCTGGCTTGTCCCACTTGCTGGGTCACCTTCATTGACCCTCCATTGATGGCAGTAGAGAGAGATTCTTATCTGATGACCTGTTGCTCTGTCCTGGCTAAGGCACAAGCCACTCCTCAGCCATGGCCTTCCCTGCCACTTGGGCCCCTCTGCTGTCCCTCCCCAACCTCCCTCCTCCCCAGAGCGCATTACTGATCCTGGCCCCTACCCTCAGAGGCCCTTGGGGTCAGGAGCGAGCTGCCACTGGTTTCAGCTGGAGAGGCCGCTCCAGGGTTGTGGCCTCTGGCTCTGGGTCTGTAGGGTTGGGGAGGCAGAGATAGCAGATGATAGCACAGATCTGTGGGCTAGGACAGGCTCCTGCTTGGGCCAGCAGCTAAGGAGGGCCCAAAGGCTTGAGCCATGCCATCTGGAACCTGCAAAGCTAGGTTACTCCTCCTCAGAGCTCAGAGAGAGTGGAGTAGAAGGACCAGACTTGACCCTCCTTGTCTACCCAGATCTGGGAGTGACCCCAGTGGGCAGGGAATGACACGAGGGACTTGGACCATCTCCTGCCCCCAGAGCAGCCCACAGTCTGTACGTGCTAGGTAAGGCCTGCAGTGGCCTAGAGAGACCCAGCCTCACTAGGAAGGCTGACAGTGGGATGAGAATTCACCCAGCGAAGTCAGGGAGCAGCTCTAAGACCATCACAAAGGTACCAAGGACGAGTTTTGGAAGAAGAGAAGGACATGAGGTCTGGCCTGGCTGCCTTCCCTGCTCCACCTGATCCCCATTAAGGCCCTGGGCAGGAAGAAATACCTTGTCCCAGGATTTCACACACACAACATACAAGTGATCTTCCCACCTCAATCCATTACCCAGGTAGTGCCATTCACCAGCTGACCAGAGTGCAGCAACTGAAGCAGAGGGGTGAGGCTGGGGATGGGCGCAGCAGGGGTAACTTTCCTGGTGGGTTTGGTCCATGAGGACACCGTCAGATCCTGTTTCTTGATAAATGGATGCAGTAGAGGTGGCTAGACTTCCTGTTTGGAAGTCTACACTGTCCTATGGGACAAGTTCCCACAACAGTGAAATCAAAGCACACAAGCCAGCTCCCAAGGAGTGGCCCTCTAGCAAGATGTCTGAGGTCTGTGCTCCCTGCAGTTCTGCTCTGGGAATATGTCCTCGTGCCCCCTGTTTGCTCAGTGCACACAGAGGTGACGCAGCATGTGTTTCCTGCAGCAGCGTAGCTCACAGGAGCAGAAATGGGGATGGGTGCCATCTGTGGTGAATTGCTTAGGTAAGCCCTGCCAGACCCTCAGGGGAACACTCTGTGGTCACTAAGAGAAGAGGGTAGGGGACGGTGAGACAATTCAGCAGTAAAGACCCTTGTCACCAGGCCCGATGGCCCGAGTTGGAGCCCCACGATGCAGGGAGACACACATAAATATTTATTTATTTATTTATTGGTCTTTTTGAGACAGAATCTCCCTGTAGCCCCAGCTGGCCTGGAACCTGCTATGTAGAGCAGGCTGGCCTTGAACTCCCAGAGATCTGCCTGCCTCTGCCTCCCAAGTACTGGGATTCTTTAAAGGCACATGCCACCATGCCTGGCATAAATAAATTTTTTTTAAAAAAATTTGTTTTAGGGGCTGGAGAGATGGCTCAGTGGTTAAAACCACTGGCTGCTCTTGCAGAGGACCCAGGTTCAATTCCCAGCACCCATATGGTTGCTAAGAACCATCTTAAAATACAAAAAAAAAAAAAAGCCAGGTATGGTGGTGTACGCCTTTAATCCCAGCACTTGGGAGGCAGAGGCAGGTGGATCTCTGTGATTTCAAGGCCAGCCTGGTCTACAGAGTGAGCTCCACACCAGCTGGGACTACAGGGAGACCCTGTCTCAAATATACCAAAAAAAAAAGTCTTTAAGTCCAGATCCAGGGGAATCCAACACCCTGTTGTGACCTCCGAGGCATTGCACAACACATGTGCTCCTACCTACATGCAGGCAGTACACTCATACACATAAAAAATAAAATTTTAGGGGCTGGAGAGATGGCCTAGCGGTTAAGAGCGCCGACCGCTCTTGCAGAGGACCCGGGTTCGATCCCCAGCACCCACATGGCGGCTGAGAACCGTCTGAAACTCCAATTCCAGGAGAGCTCCAGTTCCAGGGGAGTCCGACACCCTCTTCTGACCTCCGCGGCATTGCACGTCATGGGTGCACAGACTTGCATGCAGACAATACATTCATACACATATGGTAATAAATAAAATAAAAATAAAAATAAACTGTTTAAAAAAAATAAATAAAATTTTAAAATTTTGTTTTAAAAGACAAGGTTCAGGCTACTGAGATGGCTCGGTGGATAAAGGTGCTTGCTGCACAAGTCTAGTAACCTGAGTTCAATCCCTGGAACCTATGTAAAGATGGAAGGAGAAGGAGAGAACTGACTCCACAGGGTTGTCCTGACCTCTACACGTGTGTTGTCTTAGCAACATACACATATTATACACACATATACACACAAGTAATAATAAAATTATAGATATTGTGTGTGTGTGTGTGTGTGTGTGCATGCGTGCGTGTGTGTTTGAGACAGAGTTTCCCTGTAGCCCCAGCTGTCCTGGAACTCACTCTGTAGACCAGGCTGGCCTTGAACTCACAGAGATCTGCCTGTCTCTACCTTCCAAGTGCTGGGATTACAGGCATGCACCACTATGCCCGGCTTTAGACTCTTATTTCAACAAAGAACCCCAAAACCTTATGTGTCATAGAAAGTGCTAGGCAGTTCAAACCAAAGGCCTAAAGGAGCTGACTCAGGGTTCTGAATGAGGGTGGGGTAGGGTATCAGTGAGATAATAGCTGCCCCTGTGAGTTTCCTCAACTGCGTACAACTTCATAATTTAAGAAGGCCTTGTACTCCATTTTCATTCCAAAGTTAAATTAACCAGGCATGGCGGAACACACTTTTAATCCCAGCACCCGGAGCCAAAGGCAGGTAGATCTCTGTGAGATTAGGGCCAGCCTGTTCTATATAGTGAGTTCCAGGGCAGCTGGGGCTAAAGGGAGACCTGTCTCAAAAAGACCCAATTTTTTTTTTTTTTTTTTTTTTTTTTGGTCTATTGTGTCAAGACAGGGTCTCCCTGTAGCCCCAGCTGTCCTGGAACTTGCTCTGTAGACCAGGCTGGCCTTGAACTTACAAAGATCCACCTGCCTCTGCCTCCCAAGTGCTAGGATTAAAGGCGTGCGCCACCACGCCTGGCCTAAGACCAAATATTTTTTAAGATGTGAAGTTAAGGCTAAGGAGATGGCTTAGTGGTTAGTAGCACTCATTGCTCTTGCAGAGGACCCCAAATGTGGTTCTCAGCACCCACGTCCAGTGACTCCATCTCCAGGGGATCCAAAGCCCTCTTCAGGCCTCTTCAGGTACTACACACATGTGCATATTTACACACATACTTGTAGTTAAAATGAAACAAATCCTTAAATAATAAGTTGTTTAACATTCTGGAAAGGGGACTGGGAGTCAGGGGTCGGAAGGGCATTGACCCCGGGCTGCCCCTGTGGCTACTGTAGCCCTCGCCCCGCCCAGCTGCAGCTCTTGGCACCTGCTGGTCCCCTACCCTGTGCCCATGATTCTGTGGCTCGTGCCCTCAGGGACCCTTAAGGATCCTGAAACAGTAGAAAAGTGCTTGGCTGTCTTTCCTCTGACTCCCACCGGGTGCCGACCCTGAACTTCCGTGCTCTGCATTCAGGTAGCATAGGCAATAAGGAAGGAGCATAGGCAATAACCAGGAGTTCACATTCCCAGGTGCTCCGGCCGGCGGGGCCGGGTGACCCCAGAGCTGATGCTCACACACCACCCACTCCCATCCTTGTCCCCTCCTTCTTAGATGAAAGGCACAGACCTGAGGAAGAGGTTGCCTTGGCACTCCTGTCTGTAGCGAGCAGGGCCAGGCACTGAGCCAGAGCTGTCAGGCAGTGGTGGAGCCATTTGGTACCCCAGCCTCGAGTTCCCACAGAACTCGCTCTGAGTTGGAGCTAAGGGGTCCCTCTTTGTCTGTGGGTTCTTCCAGCAAAATAAGAAGACCAGGCTGCCTCTTCCTGCCTGGTGCCTGTGACAGCAGCATGCTCCAGCCCTGGAGGGGCCGTGTACAGGAGAGACATCTGCACCTGTGGGAAAGGCCTAACACATGTGCTGAGTTTGTAGTCAAAGATGGAGAAACTGATACTTGACTCTGGGTGCCAGGGCCAGTGTTTATACTGAGTTCAAATATTTGGGGAATGACCTCTCTATGTTGTCTGTTGTAATGTTGTTTGGTGAGGCATGCAAATGTGAGTCACAGTGGTACCCTAGATAGGAGCTCCCACCCAGGAGTTGTGTGGGTTTCTGTGCTAATTCTCACTCTGCTACCCGTTAGGATTTCCTGGGAGGGTGAGAGGGGACAGGGCCAACGGTAGGGAGGGTATGTGTGCACATAGACGTGTTTCAAGTAGTTTGCTCTCAGGCAGGTGACCTCAGGTAAAGGCATTTGCCACCAAGCCTGATGGCTTCAGTTGGATTCCCAGGATTCACTTAAAGGCGGAAGGAGAGAACCAACTCATGTAGGTTTTCCTTCAAGCTCTACCAGTGAACTGCGCCACAAGTACCCACACGTACACACACAGGCACACACCCCGGATGGATGGTGGGTGGGTGGATGGATGGATGGATGGATGGATAGATAATAGATAGATGATAGATAGATAGATAGATAGATAGATAGATAGATAGATAGATAGATAGATAGATGTTTTTAAAAGTCCACCTCAGCTGTCTTTAAAAAAGAAAAAAGAGTTGTGGGTGGCCGGTCTTGACTCTGCAGGACAAGCCAGAGTCCCAGGGAAGTGGGTGTAGCAACTAAGTCCAAAGGCAGAGGGAATTATAAGAGTTCATCCTCTCCACTCAAAATCTCCTAATTTAACTGTTAAACACATCATTAAACATACCTTCCTAGGAGCTGAGCATGGTGGCGCATGCCTTTAATCCTGGCAGAGGCAGGCAGTTGGATCTCTGTAAGACAGAGGCCAGCCTGGTCTACATAGTGAGTTCCAAAACAGCTGGGACTATAGGAAGGCCCTGTCTCAAAAAAAAATAGACACCCCCCAAAACAGACAAAAGTTTCATGGTATGATGTGGACTGATGTTTGAACCCAACACTGGATAGCATGGCTCCACCAGGCTGACCCACAAAGCTGTGTTGTGACAGCTGCTGTCTCGAGCTTGGCAACCATCCAAGCCTCCATTCCTCTCAATGTAGTGGGACAAAGCCCAACTTAAAGGGTTGTCTTGGGGCTTTACATGAAAGAAATGAGTGTGAAACGCCCAGTAGAGTTCCTAGACCACAGTAAGTGTGCACAAAGAAGTAGAAGGTTCTACTGGACTAATCACACACTCTGCAAGCAGGTCTCATCCTGGCCCCACTGCCGGTGACCTTGGGAGGAACTTTTAACTTCAACCCTTAGTTTCCTCTTCTGTAAATGGCAGTGATTATTGTCTTCTAATGCAATGAAATGAAACAAGCATAAGCTAGTCATGGTGGTCCTCAGAAGACAGAGGCAAGAGGAGTTCCCTGAGTTTTAGACCAGCCTGGGCTACATAATTAGCTGTAGACACACACACACACACACACACACACACACACGCGCGCGCGCGCGCGCGCAGGGTCAATTAAGAAGATCCTTAACACGCTCTGTTGTTAATAGGAAGCTAACAAATTCTGGCTCTTTTGCCATCCCCTGTTGGTAGAGAGAGGTCTTTGAGAGATGTCTAGGAGGTCAGGTGGCAGGCCGACATCAGGCCCAGGCAGTAGATGGATCAGGTAAACAGGCGTAACTCCTTCGGGCAGCAGAAGGAAGCTGATAGGAGAGGACTGTGTTAGCTTTCCATCACGTTGACAAAATGCCTGACACAGCTTAAAGAGAGAATGGTTGAGGGGAGGGGATTTGTTTGATTTTTATGTGTATGAGTGTTTTGCCTGCATGTATGTGAGTGCACCATGTGTGCAAGCCTGCAGAGGCCAGAAGGTATCAGATCCCCTGGAACTAGAGTTAGGGACAGTTGTTAGCTGTCATATAGGTGCTGGGAGCTGAACCTGGGTCCTCTGCAGGAGCAGCCAGTTTCTTAACTGCTGACTCATCTCTCTGGCTCCAAAGAGAAAGGTTTTATTTTGTGTCACGGTTTTGGAGGTTTCAGCCATGGTCAGGCAGTCCTGCTGTTTTTTGGTTAGTGGTGAATCTGTACATTGTGGCTGAGCACATGATGGAGAGAGCTGCCCACCTCCTGGTGGCTGGAAGAGAAAAGGAGGAGACAGGGTCCTCTCATCTCCCTCAGGGGCTCACCTCCAAAAGATTCCATCACCTCCAATAGCACCACAGCCTGGGGATCAAGCCTTGAACATGTGAGTCTTTGGGGATTCACTGTGGCCAGGCATGTTGGCACTCGCCTGTAATTCCAGCATTCAAGAGGCTGAGGCTGGAGGAGTTTATTTTGTTTTTGTTTTTATTTTTATTTTCTTTTGAGACAGGGTCTCCCCTTAGTCCCAGCTGTCCTGGAGCTCACTATGTAGACCAGGCTGGCCTTGAACTCACAGAGATCCACCTGCCTCTGCCTCCTGAGTGCTGGGATTTAAAGGTGTGCACCACCATGCCCGGCTTAAGATTTTTTTTTTCTTAATTTTATTTATTTATTTATTTTTATGTGTATGAATGTACTGTCTGCATGCAGGTCTGTGCACCCGTGTCGTGCAATGCCTCGGAGGTCAGAAAAGGGTGTCGTTCTCCTGGAATTGGAGTTACAGACAGTTCTCAGCTGCCATGTGGGTGCTGGGGATTGAACCTGGGTCCTCTGCAAGAGCAGTCGGCGCTCTTAACCACTAGGCCGTCTCTCCAGCCCCTTAAGAAGAAATTTTAACAAGATTTAAAATCAAGCATTGGAAGAGGAGATGCTTAGGAAAGGGACAGCACCCTCTAAGATGTGGGCGTGGGCTTCTCCGGACACTCACCCAACCCCGCTTTGCTTCTGGACCTCCAGCTCAGCTGCGGTGGAGCTGGGATTTGAACTCTGCCCCTTGGCTCCTGGGTTGTGTCCTCACCTTGCTTTGCCTGCTGTTTCTGAGCACTGGGAAGCCAGCTTGGAGGTCATTATAGACCTCACTTCAATCCCAGAGGGGGACAAAACAGCTGCCTGCCCTGGCAGTCCCATGCAGTGATGGCTTCTCTTAAGGTCCAGTACCACTCACCTGCGCCTAACCTGGCCTCGCTTCCCGTCATTCCGGCATCTCTCCCTCCCTTCCCGTTCTCTTTCTTCCCTTCCTCTTCCCTCCTCTGCCATGTACCTCACACATGCTAGAGAAATGCTCTACCACTGAGCTAGGCCCCTGCTCCTCGTCCCTCTTCCCGAGGTAAGGTTATCCGAGGCTGGGTCACGGCTTGCTCTACACACAACAGGTATCTTGAGGACCAGCAGCAGCCCAGGGAGGAGCTGCTCTGTGACTGGAAAGTGTCTGTCCCCATTCTGATGTCATCAGGAGCAGCCAGGCCTTCTCAGGCCAGCTAGTAATGAACAGGCATTTGAGGACTGCTGGACTGCTGCCTCCTCAGGAGCCCAGTAACCCAGGTTCTTGGCACTAGCTGCCGTGGCCCTGACAGCCCTCACCTCTAGAGGCTGTGCCCACACATAAACACAGGGATCTTATGTCTGATGCTGATAGACTGCCCAGAAGCCTGAAGCTGCTGCGCCCTCCAGAGCACCCTGCCAGAGCAAACAAGCAGTCCAGTCTCCACACATGGGGCACAGGCCAACGGAACGGCAGCAGTTAGGATCCAGTACTAGGGTGCTAGACTGGGGTGCTGGATCAGGGTGCTGGACCGGGCCAGCAATTTTAGGAACGTGTGTCACCCCCAAACCTTACCAGCCATGAGAGGAGCAGCCTGCCATAGCCTGTGCTGCCCGGCCTCTTCTGCTGTGCTTGAAGTGGGGTCCTGGGTAGAGGGGGCCCAGGGAGAAGAGGGAAAGCAGGGGATGGTGGGACTTGAGACCATTGGCCTGTGAGAAGTGGACTGCAACCTGGGGGTGTTAGTCTAAGCCGTGTGGCCTGGATTTCCCTCGGGTATTCCTGTTTGAGAGGCTGATCCTGGTTTGGGGATGGGGCACCTGTCTCCAAAGAAATCACTAAACAGTCCCAGGAAAGAACAGACCAGGAAGCAGGCGTGGCAGGTAGGGAATGACAGTCCCAGGGAGCCAGGGCAGCTCCCACGCCTCTCTGAATCCCAGGGAAGCTTCAGAAGATCTTTTGGCCTCTTGAGTTGTGTCATCATCCCGAAGCCGCAGCCAGTGCCCCGAGGACCACAGTCCAAACCTCTGCATTTAATAGAAAAATGGGGAAACTCAGTACATTGCTCCATCACTGTGATGGCTTCCGGTCCAGGAAGGAGTTTGGTGGGAGTGATTTTTAAGCTTTTGAGAAATTCCCAACATTCCTGGAGACCACATAGACTAGAGCTTCTGAGATGGGGGAGCTGGCTAGGTTGCAGTCTACACCCCTACACTTTCCAACAGACACAGTCCACCCCACAGGGGCCCCGCGGGTGCTGTCAGCCAGGAGAGCTACTTAGCAAGGACCTCCCTATGATTCTGCTTGCCCCAAAGCCCCACCATGCCGCAGCCTCTCCAACCCTTGGTTACAGTTCTCAGTGCCTGGCTCGCAGGCCTGGTGGGCAGAGTGTGCAACCGCCCTCTTGGTTGTGTATCCACAGACCTCTCCCAGAGCTCCTCGCCTCCCTCACTGCTGGACCAGCTGCAGATGGGCTGTGATGGGGCCTCAGGCTGTAGCCTCAACATGGAATGCCGGGTTTGCGGGGACAAGGCCTCAGGCTTCCATTATGGTGTCCATGCATGTGAAGGGTGCAAGGTATGGACTGACAACTATGTGGGCTTTGTGGGCTATGGTCACGGAGTAAGTTGATCAACCACAAAGGGTTGATCCTTGCCTTGAGGTGGGACCCTGAAGTCACCCCTGCAGAAGAAGCTTCTTGGTTCCTTCCCGACCCACACTCTGGCCCTCCAAGAGCAGGGAGGGGTTTCCGTGCCAGGCGTGTCCTGTTGGACTCCTGCCTCCTCACTCAACCACACACTTGGTCTCTGTGGGTGGCCAGTGCCCCCTGGGGCCTGGGCTGCAGAAGGCAAGCTGGACACTGTGAGCCTTGGGCTGAGTGTCTTCCTATTTGAGGTTGGTTTCAGGTGCCAGAGGGGCTTCTTTGACAAAAGAGTGGTATTTCTGGGCTGTTTCTTCTAATGACACGTCCATTAGAATTTTGTTGGGTTTTTGTTGTTGTTGTTGTTGTTGTTTTCTTAAACCACCACCCAGGGGACTGGAGAGAGATCGCTCAATAGTTAAGAGCCCTTGCACTTAATAGGACCCGAGTTGGATCCCAGCTCGCAGAGGAGCGGGTTCCTTCTCCTGGCCTCCTGGGCACCCACACTCGCATGTAAATACACACACATGATACACGCTTCCATACATGGAATCAAATGCTCCTACATATAAAATAAAAATCATTTTTCTAATCTGGAGTTGTAGGCGTAGCTCAGTTGGTAGAGTGCTTACTGAGCACACACAGAACCCTGACTTCAGTCCTCATCACCTCATAAATTGTGTGTGGTGATACAGACATGGAATCAGAGCATTGGGGAGGCAGAGACAAGAGGATCCATCCAAAGTTAGACCAGCAAGATGGCTCAGCAGGGAAGGTGCCGGCCTGCTAGCCTGAGTCAGAGACAAGAGGATCGGTCCAAAGATAGACCAGCAAGATGGCTCAGCAGGGAAGGTGCCAGCCTGATAGCCTGAGTCAGAGACAAGAGGATCGGTCCAAAGTTAGACCAGCAAGATGGTTCAGCAGGGGAAGGTGCCGGCCTGATAGCCTGAGTTCAATCCCCAGCATGCACATGGTTGAAAAAGAGAACTGATGACACCCACATGTTGCCTTCTGACCTCCAAACATGCACTAGCTAAGTCACATACACACACACACACACACACACACACACACACACACAGATAGATAGATTAGATAGGCAGATTAGTTAGATAGATAAAATCTTTACAGAAAAGTTGCACAGGGGCTAGGGAGATAGCTCAGTGGTTACTGTCACTGACTGGCTGCTTTTGCAGTGATGGTTTAGTTCTCAGCACCCACATGGTGGCTAACAGCAGTCATAACTCCAGTTCAGGAGATCCGACACCCTCTTCTGTCATCCATGGCACTGCATACATAATGCATTATCCACATCCAGGCTATACACTCATACATAAAAATGAATTATTTTTTGTTTTATTTTATTTCTGTATGTATGAATGTATGAATGTACTGTCTGCATGCAAGTTTGTGCACCTGTGTCGTGCAATGCCACGGAGGACAGAAGAGGGTGTCGGATTCCCCTGGAACTGGAGTTCTCCTGGAATTGGAGTTTCAGACGGTTCTCGGCCGCCATGTGGGTGCTGGGGATCGAACCCGGGTCCTCTGTAAGAGCGGTCAGCACTCTTAACCACTAGGCCATCTCTCCAGCCCAAAAATGAATTATTTTTTTTATTTTATTTATTTATTTATTTATTTATTTTCTATGTGTATGAATGTACTGTCTGCATGCAGGTTGGTGTACCCGTGTCATGCAATTCCGCAGAGGTCAGAAGAGGGTGTCGGATTCTCCTGGAACTGGAATTACAGACGGTTCTCAGCCGCCATCTGGGTGCTGGGGATTGAACCCGGGTCATCTGCAAGAGCAGTCGGCGCTCTTAACCGCTAGGCCATCTCTCTAGCCCCAAAAATGAATTATTAAAAAGAAAAATTGCCCCATCACTGCCCAATTTCAGCCTCTTTTAGGTCCTCACTTACAACCATGGGCAGAGCAGCTTCTCGTTTTCTTGGTCCCGCAGGGTTTCTTCCGCCGGACGATCCGCATGAAGCTCGACTATGAGAAATGCGATCGAAGCTGTAAGATCCAGAAGAAGAACCGCAACAAGTGCCAGTACTGTCGCTTCCAGAAGTGCCTGGCGCTGGGCATGTCACACAATGGTGAGAGCCAGCCCTGCATGGCATGAGCTTCGGCTGCATGCAGCTAACCCTGCAGCCAAGGCCCCCAGTGCTGCCAGAGAGTGCCAGGGCAGCAGTGCCTGGCACAGATAAGTGGCTGCTGATTGCTGATCTCAACACTTGCCACTTCCCTAGACTTCACAGGTCCCCTAGGCCTGGGTGGTCACCACCTCTTTGTGCCTGTGGTTTACTTGCTGTGGCCCATGGAGACTTGAGAGCAGAGCCCAACAGGAACGGGGTTGGCCACACCCCCACACTTCAGCAAGACACGGCTCACTCTGGGTCTCCTGCAGAACTGTGTCTTCAGACCTGTAGGCAGGATATTATAAAGCCACATAGCCCCTGGGCATCGGACCTCCTTAGGGCAGGAAAGAACCTTTTGTTTAAACTCTGCGGTAGATAGCTGCAGGACAGGCCACACACAGACACAGACACCCACAGCCCCTCACACCCTCACCCCTCTGTGTGTGCACCTGCTGCTTTGCATCTTCAAGGATGCCAGGATCTTAGCCCTCCATCTGTGGCTTCTCCTGGATGGCGGTCTGGGCTGATCCTAGCCCCTTCTCTGTATCCTATATGTTGTCCACTTGTGGGGGTTCATGAGGAGCCCTAGGATCTTTGGGGGTTTTGTTTGTTATTTTGCTGTTTTGAGACAGGGTCTCCCTGTAGCCCGAGCTGGCCTGGAACTTCCTGTATAGATGAGGCTGGCCTCTGTCCCTGTAGTCCCAGCTTCACTGGAGCTTGCTATATAGATCAGGCTAGCCTCTGTCCCTGTAGTCCCAGCTTGCCTGGAGCTTGCTGTATAGACCAGGCTGGCCTCAGTCTCACAGAGATCTAATGCTGGGATTAAAGGCATGCAGACACCTGTAAGGAGCCTTAGGAAGTCAAAGTCTCGAGGCAGATTGAACCCTCCCCTGATGCCTTCTCTGACAGAGTCTAGGGCCTGCTTCACGATTGCTGACTGCAGTTGTGTGTGTGTCTGCTGATTTCTGTGTAGTGCATGTATGTGTACAGGGGTGCATGTGCATATGGAGGCCAGAGGACAGCCTTGGTTTTTGTTCCTCAGTACCATCCACGTTGTTTTGTTTTGTTTTGTTTTGTTTTGTTTTGTTTTTAAGCCAGAGTTCTCATTGGCCTGAGCTTGCTAAGTAACCTAAGCTGGCTGGCCAGGGAGCCCAGGCCACCTGCCTCTGCCTCTGCCTCTGCCCTGGGATTAAAGGTATGTGCTACCATACCTGGCCACAGCTTTTTTTAATACGAGTTCTGTGGGATTAGGCTTGGGACTCATGTTTGCGTGAGTCATCACCCCAGCCCATGACTCTTTTTTTTTTTTTTTTTTTTGGTCTTTTTTCAAGACAGGGTCTCCCTGTAGCCCCAGCTGTCCTGGAACTCACTCTGTAGACCAGGCTGGCCTTGAACTCACAAAGATCCACCTGCCTCTGCCTCCCTAGTGCTAGGATTAAAGTTGTGCGCCACCACGCCCAGCCTCTGTGACTCCAATTTTTTTTTTTTTTTTTTTTTTTTTTGAGACAAGGTCTCCCTTTAGTCCCAGCTGGCCTGGAGCTCACTTTGTAGACCAGGCAGGCCTTGAACTCACAGAGATCCACCTGCCTCTGGCTCCTAAGTGCTAGGATTAAAGGCGCCACCACGCCCAGCATGACTCGGATTTTTTTAATGCTTATTTGCAAATACTCTTAATTGTTCTGGTAAAATTTTAGGGACTATCAGCCTTCTTTCCTGGCATGAAAAGAAGGTAGAGTGGTTTGGGTAGAGTCTCAGAGTGAGAAGGTACGGAGCTGGGGCCCAGGTGCAGCCCTGGTCACCACAGGCTGTCTTGCTAGCTGCCATGCCACGCAGGCCCCCAGCTCCCGTTAGCACAGGTTCTCAGTGAGTGGGTGGGGACCCTATGTGCTCAGCACAGCAGTGGAGCTAGGATCCCTGTCCTATGTATGGGGCTCAGGCCTGTAGGGCTGACTCAGCATCGCTTTCTTGCTGAATCTGGGGCCTCTGAGATCCCTGAGCTCCCAAAGGAGAGCTGCTTCTACCTGTGATGCCCTAGAGGACTGGGAAAGAGCACCGTCCTAGTCCTTGTCTGGGTCCTCCATAACTGTTCCTGACCCTTACACAGCTATCCGCTTTGGCCGGATGCCAGAGGCCGAGAAGAGGAAGCTGGTCGCGGGGCTGACGGCCAGTGAGGGGCACCAGCACGACCCCCAGCTAGCTGACCTGAAGGCCTTTTCTAAGCACATCTACAACGCCTACCTGAAAAACTTCAACATGACCAAAAAGAAGGCTCGCAGCATCCTCACCGGCAAGTCCAACCACACAGCGGTGAGTGTCACCGGCCGCCCAGGCTCCAGGGCTGTGCTGCCACCTGGGAGAACCGGCCTCCTCCTCCCCTAACTTCATGGTCCAGGTGGGATGTGGGGGACACAAAGGCAGGGACTCCCCGAGCCCCAAGGCCTGGCCTCTGACAGACCTGGTTTTCAGCCCTTTGTGATCCACGACATCGAGACCCTGTGGCAGGCAGAGAAGGGCCTGGTATGGAAGCAGCTGGTGAACGGACTGCCACCCTACAAGGAGATCAGCGTGCACGTCTTCTACCGCTGCCAGTGCACCACGGTGGAGACGGTGCGTGAGCTCACCGAGTTCGCCAAGAGCATCCCCAACTTCAGCAGCCTGTTCCTCAATGACCAGGTGACCCTCCTCAAATATGGCGTGCATGAGGCCATCTTTGCCATGCTGGCCTCCATCGTCAACAAAGATGGGCTGCTGGTGGCCAATGGCAGTGGCTTCGTCACCCATGAGTTCCTGCGCAGCCTCCGCAAGCCCTTCAGCGACATCATTGAGCCCAAGTTCGAGTTCGCTGTCAAGTTCAATGCTCTGGAACTTGATGACAGTGACCTGGCACTCTTCATCGCGGCCATCATTCTGTGTGGAGGTGAGGGGACAGGGCCTTGGGGCACTAAGCTTGAGCTGGCAGTGAGGAGCTGACCTCGTGTGCAGGACCAGCGGCTTCTTGCTAAGCAGATGGGGTGTAGAAAGAGAAGACTGTGCTAAGGATGAAGCTCAGTGGTAGAGACTTATCTAGCACTCGGGAGGCCCTGGGTTCAATCCCCAGCACTGGGGGAAAGAAGAAGAAATCTAAGAAATACATCGTGTCAGAGGCTGTTGTTTGTGGTTTTCAAATTCCAACATAGCACAGGAGTAAACCTGTTCACACATGGGGATATGGAGTTCAGTTCACGCAGGGCCAACCTAGATTAGAATTCATTTGGTCCTCACAGCAACCCAGGCTGAGGGCTCTAGAGCCTGGAGCCAAGTGGATAGTTTCCGGCAGAGACAAGATATGAATCTGGGCACCAGGTGTCTTAGCCAAGAAACACTGTCCCGCCCGAGCCAGGAACAGACAATTGGCCAGAACCAGGAGGTGGGCGGAGAGCAGGAGCGTGGCGAGCCCAGGGAGCAGGCTGTGACAGAGCAGGGTGTGGCTTTGTCTTAGACAAGGAGACCCCTGGGTGGGGTAGAGAGCTCCTCTGTCCCCCTGACACCTCATGCCCTGTGTCCCCTCAGACCGGCCAGGCCTCATGAACGTGCCACAAGTAGAAGCCATTCAGGACACCATCCTGCGTGCTCTGGAGCTCCACCTGCAGGTCAACCACCCCGACAGCCAGTACCTCTTCCCCAAGCTGCTGCAGAAGATGGCTGACCTGAGGCAGCTGGTCACCGAGCACGCCCAGATGATGCAGTGGCTAAAGAAGACTGAGAGCGAGACCTTGCTGCACCCCCTGCTCCAGGAGATATACAAGGACATGTACTGAGGAAGGTCCACCGTCCCCGCCCCCCCAGGCTCCAGCGGGGGGACTGTCCACAGACCAGCCCACAAGCACTGGGCCCGATGCAGGCAGCTGGAGCCCAGTCACACTCCCAGACATAGGCCCAGGTTCCTGCTCCCCTTCTGCCCTGCTGCTCCCCAGCTCCTCCCGTTCTTGCTGTGTCCCGACCGTGGTTCCACCTGCCCAGTTCCCCTGCTCTCCAGCCCTGCCTTCCTCCTCCCGTGTGGCGCCATGTCTGTCTTCACTGCTATTCGGTTCTCTTCACCAGCAGCCCAGAACAGGATCTCTGCCTTGACCTCCTTCCTGGGAGCAGGGGCCTGTGCCAGCTCCAGACCTCCACCTACCCTGTCACTGCCTTGCTTCTGCTCCCCTCTTTTTCAAAGACTTGAGCCATCCAAAGAAACACTACACTCCCAGCCCAGCTTTCCAGGAAGCTTGGCCTGGATGGACTGCAGTCCCAGCCTGTGCTCACGGGGTTTCTGCTGCAGAGAACTGTGGCCAGGGGACCTGAGCTGAGAGCCAGATGCCTCCCCTAGCCTGTCTCCCCACCCAACACGCACACACACCCCCAGCTCTCTAACACTTGACACCCTCCAGTCTTCATGCCAGTCTTCCAAGCCACTGTCATGGCCCCTCCACGGGCCCTAGAAACACCCTCTACATGGAGGGAGGTGAGATTCCTGCGATGGGCTGCCACACCCTTCGTTGAAAAGCAGGGATGGAGGAAGGGAATAGCACTCTTCTTCCAGTGCCAGGGTTAGAGGCCAGAGGAAAGCAGATGGATGGGGGTCCTCCATCCCAGCAGGCGCCACCCTGTAGCTGCATCCACACTGGCAGAACCAGTGTCAGAGCTGGGCTGCAGCTGCTCTTTCCTCCAGCCACACTGGCACCCCCACCCCCAGATGCTGGCTCAGTGCAACCATGGCCCTAACCCACTTCACCTTCACCATCACTGCAGGGCCCCTGTCCTGCTCTACTCCCTCCCAAGGTTGAGGGGGGTGGGTGTGACCCATTCCCTGCTTCCAGGGATGGTGGTCTCTGAGTGTCCCCTGGCCTGCTGGGTGGGGGACCCTCTGTCCCGTGCTCCCTCACATCCATGCCTCCCATGCCCTTCCCTCTGTTTTCTGTCTGGCTGGTCACTGAGCTCCCAGCTGCACAGCTTAAAGTGGGATGGAGCTTGCTGGATGTGCCCACCCTTTGCCCTACCCCTCAAGGCTCAGGGGTGGAGGTGGGCCCATCTGAGACCAGGGGCAGGGCCCAGCCTGGAGCAGAAAGCTGACCCTGCCCAGGAGGCCTACAGGGAGCTGACAGGCAGGGTCCAGAAAAGAAGTGGGAAGGCTGGGCTTCACAGCCTGGCATCCTGGATCCTGGTCCTTCTTCCCCAGGGGCCTTAACTGTCAAACCACACACTGGGAGGAAGTGGCTTGGAGAAGGGACCAGCCCCGTGTCTGTTCCTGCCAGCGCAGTGGCCTTCTGTTGCCAGATCATTCCCTGCCAGCACAACCCCTCCTCCCCATACTCTAGCTGACCAGATCTCGGGGTGTTCCCAATGGGGCCCAGGCTGTGAATGGAGCTGCATCCCCTGCTCCACCCTGTCTCCGTTCCCACCCGGGTCTGGTGCAGAGCAAGCAGCTCCTCAGTGTCTGAAGTCTCCAAAACGAAAATGTATATTTTTGCTAGGAGCCCCAGCTTCCTGTGTTTTTAATATAAATAGTGTATACAGACTGACAGAACTTTAATAAATGGAAATTAAGTATTTAAAAACTGTCCTTAAGCTGAGTTCCTCATGCCATCCCAAACTCTAAGGGACACTTCCTCCCCTTCAGTATTCAGGACAGGAAGTACATGTAGCGCAGAGGAGGGTCCAGTGCTGGCTAGGGCGGGTCTATCCTGGTGATGGCTGCTGCGGGTCCGGTCCTCCTCTCTCCTCTCGATCACCACCTATCAATCCAGAGTCGGGAAAAGAATCAGCATGCTCAGAAGAGGCACTGGCTGGGGTTCCTGAGGAGGGGCCCCTGGGGGAGGCTATATGGCCTAGCCTTGAGAACTCAAGCCTGTTGACCACTGCCCCCCTGTTCTAGTTTGTCTTCCATTGCTGTGACAAAACACACTGACCAACACCAACTTGGGGAGGAAAGGGTTTATTCAGCTTACATCTCCTGGGTCACAATTCATCACTCAGGGAGCCCAAGGTAGGAACTCAGGGCAGGAACCTGGAGGCAGGAAATGAAGCACAGGCCATGGAGGAATGCTGTTCACTGGCTTGCTCCCCTGGCTCATGTCCAGCCTGCCTTCTTATACCATACAACAACCTGCCCAGGGTGGCACCACTCATTGTGGGCTGGGCCTTCCCACGCTGCTTGACAATCAGACAGTACTCCACAGATGTGGCCACAGGCCAATCCAATGGAGCCAATTCCCCAATTGAGGCTCCCTCAACCCAGGTGTATCAAGTTGACACTAAAGCTATCCAGCACAATTGACCCCTTGTCAACTTGACACACAAAACACTATTAAACCACCACCTTTCCAGTTCTTATCCCCAAAGTATGATGTTAACAATCACAACCTAAGACAGTACAACCTTAAAAGCCCCACAGTCCTTAAAATGTCCAAACACTTAAAAGTTCACAGTCCGTTAAAAGTCTCTTAACTGTGGGCTGCTGTAAAATCCAAAACAACTACTGTCTTATTTCAAAGGGAAGAATCAGGCACACTCAAACAAAATCTGAGTCCAAACCTGGCGTGGTGGCGCACACCTTTAATCCTAGCACTCTGGAGGCAGAGGCAAGCAGATCTTTGTGAGTTCAAGGTCAGCCTGGTCTACAGAGTGAGTTCCAGGACAGCTGGGGCTACAGGGAGACCCTGTCTCGAAAAGACCAAAAAAAAAAAAAAAAACCCTGAGTCCAGCAAAGTAGCTCAAGGCTGGACACCTGGGACTCACGATCTTCTGGGCTCCAAAGGGTTTCGGCAGCTCCGCCTCTCTGACTCTGCCGTCCATGGCACACACAGCTCATCTCACAGCCCAGGCCGACTCCATTCCACACCTGCTGCTGCTCTTGGTGGTCGTCCCATGGTCCTGGCATCTCCAAAAAGCTGGGGTTGCCACTGAAACAGGCAGCACCTTCACCAATGGCGTCTTCTGACCTCTCCTGGTGCAAAGCCTCAGCTTCTCTCCATGACCCCTGCAATCCTGGGGTCTTCACTGCAACTGAGGTGCACTTCCACCAACGGTCTTTCCTGACCTCTCACAGTGCCAAGCCTCAACTACTCTCTGTGACCCCCTCAAATTTCAACACCAGAACCATATAGGAGACTCTTACACACTACCAACTCCTGCTTCTGGCTTGAGATGAGTCTCAGGCCCCTTCTGGATCACAGCTTCTGTGTGCTGACCCTGAAGAAATTCTTCCCAGAAGATTTCACCACAGTGATGCTGGTCTCTTGTTACTTGCACCTGATTTTTCAGCCCCAGCTAACCAGCATCAATTGTCCCAGTAAAACAAAGATTTCGCTTCAGGTTCTGGTCTCTTGTTACTTACAGCTGATTCTTCAGCCCCAGCTGACCAGAACCCACAGATTAAACAGTCCTGATGATCTCTGCTTCCGCTAGAAACTTCACAAGCCAGGCCTCCATCTTCTACAAATCCTTCAGCAAAACTGCTCCAAGCTCCACAGCAACAATCTTTAGGCATTCAATGATCTTCCCAGCCCAAAGTTCCAAACGCCTCCACAATCCTTCCCCAAAACACCAATGTCAGGTCTGTCACAGCAATACCCCTCTCTTCCGGTACCAATTTCTGTTCTAGTTTGTCTTCCATTGCTGTGACAAAACACTCTGACCGACACCAACTTGGGGAGGAAAGGGTTTATTCAGCTTACATCTCCTGGATCACAGTTCATCACTCAGGGAGCCCAAGGCAGGAACTCTGTGGGCTGGACCCTCCCACTCTGCTCAACGATCAAGACAATACTCCACAGATGTGGCCACAGGCCAATCCAATGGAGCCAATTCCCCAATTGAGGCTCCCTCAACCCAGGTATGTCAAGTTGACACTAAAGCTGTCCAGCACACCCCCCAAGCAGTGCGTCCCTCTCCCTCACTTCTGAAGGAGCCGACTTCACAGAGCCAGTGAGTTCATATACAGAGGACAGAGGACAATTTGTAGGAGTCAGTTCTCTGGAACTTGCTGTGTCAACCAGGCTGGCCTCAAACTCACACAGTTCCACCTGCCCCTGCCTCTCCAGTGATTAGAATAAAGGTACGCATCACCACGCCCAAATACGCTTTATGCTGTGTGTGAATTGGTCCCTGTACAAAATGGAAGTTAAGCCGGGCGTGGTGGCCCACACCTTTAATCCTAGCACTTGGGAGGCAGAGGCAAGCAGATCTTTGTGAGTTCAAGGCCAGCCTGGTCTACAGACTGAGTTCCAGGACAGCTGGTGCTATAGGGAGACCCTGTCTCAAATAGACCAAAAATAAAATAATTTTAAAAAATGAAATTAGAAGACAATTTTCATGAGCTGGGTTTCTTTTCACCATGTGGGTCCCAGGGATCAAACTCAGGTTGTCAGACTTGGCAGCAACAGATAAGAGATATAGATACAGATATCAGAAATGTTGTGCAGATACGGGAGGGGTCAAAATATCAAAACACATGAAATTCACAAATAATCTTTCTTGGTCTTTTTGAGATGGTCTCCCTGTAGCCCTAGATGGCTTAGAACTCTATGTTGACCAGGCTGGCCTTGAACTCAACAGAGATCTGTCTGCCTCTGCCCAGCTAGAAATAAAGGGGGTGTATGTCTGTGTTTAAGTAAAAATGTACAGCAAGGTGGCCAAGACAGTCAGCTTCTCTGTCAGGTGTTTCAGCTTGCTGATAGGAACGGGAAGATGTTCAAATTCTATTTTAAACTTTCCTGTGGGAGTCTGGAGAGAAGGCTTAGCAGTAATAAGCCTTGGCTACGCAGGGTATAGTGGTCCATAGTTTTAATCCCAACACTTGGGAGTCAGGCAGGAGGATCTCTGTGAGCTCAAGGTCCAGCCTGATGTACAAAGCCAGCTGGGGCCACAGGAAGATGCTGCCCCACAGAAAACAAAGTATTTCTCCATTGACCCCTGATTCAGAGCCCAGTACCCACATAGTGGCTAACAACTGTCTACAAGTCCAGTTTCAGGGGATCTGACACCCTCTCATGGTCTCCATAGGCATTGCATACATGGGTACACTTAGCAAAACACTCATACACATAAAATAAAAAAATAAAAATAAAAACCTTCCTTTTTCCTTGACTGAGTTCTTGCTCCGCCTTTCCTGCACAGTCACCTTCCGCACAGGTCAGGGAGGTCCAGCTCAGTCCAACAGAGTGAGTGTGGGCTTTCTGGAGTCAGGAACTGAGGGGCTTAAAAATGGTCAGAATTGGGGCTGGAGAGATAGCCTAGAGGTTAAGAGTGCTGACTGCTCTTACAGAGGACCCAGGTTCGATCCCCAGCACCCACATGGCTGCTGAGAACTGTCTGTAACTCCAATTCCAGTAGAACTCCAGTTCCAGGGGAATCCGACACCCTCTTCTGACCTCCATGGCATTCCACGACACAGGTACACAAACCTACATGCAGACAGTACATTCATTCACATAGAAAATAAATTTTAAAAAATTTTAAAAAATGGTCAGAGTTGCTGGACGTGGTGGCGCATGCCTTTAATCCTAGCACTCTGGAGGCAGAGGCAGGCGGATCTTTGTGAGTTCAAGGCCAGCCTAGTCTACAGAGGGAGTTCCTGGACAGCTGGGGCTACAGGGAGACCCTGTCTCGAAAAGACCTAAAAAAAAAAAAAGAAAGAAAGAAAAATGGTCAGAGTTAGGCCACTGAGAGGCCACGGCCTTTCCCAAGCCTGCCCTTCTCCACAGTACATAGAAGGTGCCCAGGCCAAGGGCCAGAAAACACCTTGTCCAAGTTCACATCGGGGCTCCTGGCTCCTGGCCCTTGGTTCTCCCCTGGCTGGAAGGTCACGTTGAGCTGCACGTGCCAAGCGTCCTTCAGCCATGACCTCATGGCATCCTCTCCACTCTATCAGATAACAGGTTCCTCAGCCGAAAATAACTTACACGACAGATCGTTTACCTTGGGGACCAAGGAAAGTCCCTAGCCAGTCCCCAGAGCCTCCAGTCAGCCCAGGTGCCCTGAGGGGGTGGCTCATCAGGGGACCAGTGTCATGCGTGTACCTGGTTAGACTGATTAGCATCTCCCCATGGAAGAGGACACGTTCAACACCAGCATTCCACCAGGCAGGGGCCAATGCTATTCTTGGGTTCTGGGCGAGGATAGACTTGCTGAGACAGGGAAATCTGTCTGGCCCCAGACCAAGCTGGCCATCAGAGCAGGGGCTTCTGGCAAGGGTTGCCCTGTCTGCTTTTGCCCTCTCCTGCTGCTTTTTGTTGGGGTTCAGAGGGTGCTGTCATTGGAGAGGTACAGCATTTATCCAAAATCCCTCACAGCCCACAGTGACATGGGTTGCCAGTAACAGCCACAGCAGGACTGCTGACGCGGTCATGTCAGCAGGCCTCCTAGGGGGCTGGACACGTGCTCAGGGTCATTCCCATTCAACCTCAGACCAAGGGACCCTTTGGCTCTGATTGGCCCCAGAGAAAGGCTCTGACTGGCTACCCAGTTTAGTGTGTCCTCATTGGACTGGGCCTGGGACAAGCCCTCCCAGCCACCTCTCACGGTGGCCTGTGTTGGGATGGTGATACTATTATAATATGTTGTGACCAGGACAGCAAGACTGACTCATGGATAAATACAGACAGGCCACAGCTACCTGGCTGGGAATTGAGGTCCCCCAGGGCTTTCCAGACTCCCCAGCGGAGGACCTACATTTACCCAGTGTATGGTCACCACAGGTCCCTGAAGTGGGGTCTCCAGCAGCTCTGGGTGAGGAGGGCTCCCATCTGATCTCAGCTATCCCCGCGGATAGCACAGGTCACTTTTTAGGCCCTCAGCCCTGGCTTCCAAGTGCTCATGACTCATTCCCGGGTCACCCTACTTACTTTCTCAAACCCTTACAGTCCTCCAGTATTTGCCCAAAGACCCCAAAGACATCTCGGGACAGTCAGTGGTGCATGCTTTTAGCCCCGACAGAGGAAAAAGGGTCTCTGTGAGTTCAAGGCCAGTCTAGTCTACATAGGGAGCTCCCAGCTAGCCAGGGCTACATAGTGAAATCTTGTCTAAAAAACAAACAGGAGCGCCGGGCGTGGTAGCGCACACCTTTAATCCTAGCACTTGGGAGGCAGAGGCAGGCGGATCTTTGTGAGTTCAAAGCCAGCCTGGTCTACAGAGCGAGTTCCAGGACAGCTGGGGCTACATGGAGACCCTGTCTCGAAAAGACAAAAAACAAAACAAAAAAAAAAAAAACGGTTGGAGAGATGGCTCAGCAGTTAAGAGCACTGACTGCTCTTGCAGAGGACCCGGGTTCAATTCCCAGCACCCACATGGTGGCTAAGAACCATCTTAGGCCTTGTGTGATGATGCATGCCTTTAATCCCAGCACTCAGGAGACAGAGGCAGGAAGATCTCTGTGAGTTCAAGGCCAGCCTGGTCTACATAGCAAGCTTCAGGCCATCTGGGACTAAAGGGAGACCCTGTCTCAAAAAAGAAAAAAAAAAAAAAAAATCCCCAAAGGCTATCTACCCCACCCATATCCTTGGATTTGGCCAGAACACCAGGAACTACCTCCTTCTCCCTTCGGACATGAGACAGAGGAAGAGGAAGGCTGGACCTAGCTGAGGCAGCGCCCCTCTTCCCAGTGGCCCTGCCAATCGTAAATGGGGTAGAAGATCCCTCTGCTTCTGACCATAGGCTGGATAGACATTGCAGAACCTGCAGTCAATGTCTGCGGTGGAGAGAGTAGCCCCAGTCCCCAACAGCCATACAAATAGGGGGTGTGGGCCTCAGGGAAACACTCAAAGCGTGGGGGGAATTCTTCAAGGTTTATTCTAGCTATTGAAAGCCAAGTCACTAAAGATTTGGGGGTTCACCATAGAAGGACATCCTTGCCAGAGGACAAAGGAACTGAGCCTAGAAGGGGGAAGGCATGTGCCAAGGCTGCCCAGCCGATCTGGTCTAGCGAAGGGTTGCCTTCTCTCCCATCGGACAGAGGGTTCTCTGCCCAGAAACACCAAACAAACCATAAAGATGAGACCTGGTCTCCTGTCCCCTTTGTGAGTGAGGAGCCAATGGTTACATCTACATGGAAATCTGGTAAGGTTGGATATTAATGCCAGCAGACAGTCCTCTGGTTGTACCAGCTCTGTATTGGGCCCTTGCTGGCTACCTGGGACTTCTGTCAGCATTCATACATTAGCACAAACTCATTTGCCAAGAGCTGGAAGCCATCCGTTCTCCCAGGAAAACTGAAGTTTGGGTCAAGGAGCTTGAGGTCTTTTCTTTCTTTCCTTTCTTTCTTTCCTTCCTTCCTTCCTTCCTTCCTTCCTTCCTTCCTTCCTTCCTTTCTTTCTTTCGGATTCCCCTGGAACTGGAGTTCTCCTGGAATTGGAGTTCTCCTGGAATTGGAGTTACAGAGGGTTCTTAGCCACCATGTGGGTGCTGGGGATCGAACGCGGGTCCTCTGCAAGGAGGTCGGTGCTCTTAACCACTAGGCCATCTCTCTAGCCCCAGAGCTTGAGGTCTTAGTGTGAAGTGTTTTTTTTTTTTTTTTTTTTTTTTTTCGAGGCTGGGAAGAAAGGCAGGCAGGGAATAAGAGCCCAAAATAAAAATTCTGTGGTTCTTTCTGGAACAGGGTCAGGAAAGTGGCAGCCTACAGTAAGTTTGGGCTCTCAATTGTAAAACCAGGGGCTCCTTTGTCCTGCTTTCCTGGGCCCCTCCTCCCCCTGGCCTGGCCAGTCAGAGCCTAACCCACACTCCAGTCTTGACCCAGGCTTATGCCTCACTACCCCTCTGCTCTGTGCCCACTCTTGGTCCCTCCTACCATCTTCCCAGGCTTAGACCACATTTAGCCTAGGATTTGGGGGTTGAGGATTTAGCTCAGTTGTAGAGTGCTTGCCTAGCAAGCTCAAGGCCCTGAGTTCAATCCTCAGCTCTGGTTGGGGGAGGGAGAGCACAACAGTTTGGCCTAAAACTCTTCACAGATTCAGCAGCAGCCTCGACCTCCACATCCCAACTACCAATCTGGTCAACAAGAGAATTAGTGAATTTACTAGACGCCTGGGTTACAATCCTAGCTCTGCTCTGAGTCTCAGTGTTGGTTTTGTGTGTGTGTGTGTGTGTGTGTGTGTGTGTGTGTGTGTGTGTGTTGGGGTGGGGTCTTTGATTTGTTTCTGTTCTTTTGGTTTGGGGATATTTTGTTTGTTTGTTTATATTTTTGATGTTTTTGAGACAAGGGCTCCCTGTAGTCCCAGCTGGCCTGGAGCTTCTGTAGACCAGGCTGGCCTTGAACTCACAGAGATCTGCCTGCCTCTCTTGAGTGCTGGGATTAAAGTTGTGTGCCACCATGCCCAGCAACATTTTATTATTTATTTATTTATTTATTTATTTTAATGTTAATTTTTTCTGAGATAGGGTCTCCCTGTAGCTCCACCTGTCCTGGTAGACCAGGCTGGCCTTGAACTCACAAAGATCTGTCTGCCTCTGCCTCCTGAGTGCTGGAATTAAAGGTGTGTACCACCACAGCTGACACTTTTTTTTCCTTTTCTTTTTTTAAATTTTATTTTATGTGTTTGGCCTGCATGTAAGTGCACCTATGTGTGCAATGCTTGAGGAGGCCAGAAGACGGTGTCAAATCTCCTAAAACTGGAGTTATGGTGAGTTGTTAGCTGCCATATGACTGCTGGGAACTGAACCTGGGTCTTCTGCAAGAGCAGCCAGTGCTCTTAAACACAGAGCCATCTCTCCAGCCCCCATTTTGGCTTTTTTTTTTTTTTTAAATATAGTCTGGGAAGCCCAGGCTGGCCTGAACCTAGTTATTGTAGCCCAGGTTGGCACCAAACTCTCAAATCCTCCAGGCTCAGTTTCCCAAGTGTTGGGATTACAGGCATTCATCACCACACCCTACAAAAGTTGTTTTTAAAGAGACTTTAGGGTAGTAAATCAAAGACACTCCACTTCTGCATCTCTTTTCTGAGGCTGGGCTGTGAGGGATATGCCCAAAGATCCCAGTTCATAAGAATGTGGTCACTGGAGGGGGTGGGGCGCATGCCTTTAATCCCAGCACTCAGGAGCCAGAGGCAGGGGCAGGTGGATCTCTGTGAGCTCAAGACCAGTCTGGTCTACATAGTAAGTTCCAGGACAGCTAGGGCTACAGGGAGACCCTGTCTCAAAAAGGGTGAAAAATGGGCACAGATTTCCTGGGGAGCATCTCTGTGGTGTTTCCAAGCCAGGCCAGAGAATGTTACAGGGCTTCATAGCCAGTGAGTGTTTGACCATAGAGGATGTAAATATGTGCTAGCCATTCATGCTGTGCTTTCACTGCATGGTTAAGTTGACCAGAAATTGTTTGAGAGCAGAGTCAGTTTGATGTTTGTTTTCTGAGACAGGGTCTCAAGTAGCCCAGGCTGTCTTTATTTATTTATTTATTTATTTATTTATTATTTATTTATTTATTTTTGTCTTTTCGAGACAGGGTATCCTTGTAGCCCCAGTTGTCCTGGAACTCACTCTGTAGACCAGGCTGGCCTTGAACTCACAAAGATCCACCTGCCTCTGCCTCCCAAGTGCTAGGATTAAAGGTGTGCGCCACCACGCCCGGCTTATTTATTATTTTTTTTGTGTATGAGTAAACTGTCTGCATGTAGGTTGGTGCACCTGTGTCATGCAATGACATGGAGGTCAGAAGAGGGCGTCGGATTCCCCTGGAATTGGAGTTAAAGACGGTTCTCAGCCGACATGTGGGTGCTGGGGATCGAACCTGGGTCCTCTGCAAGGGCAGTCGGTGCTCTTAACTGCTGAGCCATCTCTCCAGCCCCAACCTAGGCTGTCTTTAAACTCTCTTTGTAGCTGAGGCTAGCCTTGAACTTCAGATCCTCTGGTCTCAGCTTCCTAAGTGCTGGGAATACAGATATGTGTCATCTTGCCCAGTATATGCAATACTGGGGACTCGCTTTGTACATTCTAGGTAAACACTCTACCAACTGAACCATGTCCTCAGCCCCAAGTTTGAAAATGTTTTTTTAATTTTTTAATTAAAAATTTTTTTTTCTTTTTAGTTTTATCCTTTTTGGTCTTTTCGAGACAGGGTCTCCCTCTAGCCCCAGCTGTCCTGAACTCACTCTGTAGACCAGGCTGGCCTTGAACTCACAAAGATCCACCTGCCTCTGCCTCCCAAGTGCTAGGATTAAAGGCGTGCGCCACCACGCCCGGCTTTTTTGGTATTCTTGAGACAGGGTCTCCCTTTTAGTACCAGGTGTCCTGGAGCTCGCTCTGTAGACCAGGCTGGCCTTGAACCCACAGAGACCCACATACCTCTGCCTCCTGAGTGCTGGGATTAAAGGCATGTGCCACCACGCCCGGCTAATTTTTTTAATTTTTTATTTATTTTTGTATATGTATGAATGTACTGTCTGCATGTAGGTTTGTGCACCCATGTCATGCAATGCCGCGGAGGTCAGAAGAGGGCATCAGAATTCCCCTGGAACTGGAGTTAAAGAAGGTTTTCAGCTGCCATGTGGGTGCTGGGGATCGAACCCTGGTCCTCTGCAAGAGCAGTCGGTGCTCTTAACCGCTAGGCCATTTCTCCAGCCCCAAAAACATTTTTTAATTTTTTAAAAAATATTTTACTTCGCCGGGCGTGGTGGCGCACGCCTTTAATCCTAGCACTTGGGAGGCAGAGGCAGGCGGATCTTTGTGAGTTCAAGGCCAGCCTGGTCTACAATGTGAGTTCCAGGACAGCTGGGGCTACGGGGAGACCCTGTCTCGAAAAGACCA